>JAJGOT010000033.1:0-170000 GCA_022457155.1 Cladopsammia gracilis | reverse complement strand
GTAGGATTTATGAAATTGACTTTTTATTCTCTGTCATTTCCCTTTTATTAACTATGTTTATGTTTATGCAAAAAATTATAGTTGTTGTATGATGAGATTGGATTGTTAGTTGTATTATTGTACATATTAAATAAATATAAATTTTAATTATTGTAAGTTTCTTTTCAGCTTTCCTATGTTCGCACATATCATTCAAAGCTCACAAAAATTAAACAAGAAATGAGTTCTATTGAAGATAGAGTTGGAAGACTTCAGGTGAGAGAAATATTTCTGTTGTTTTATTAAGGGTGATTTTACTAGTGTAGGATACAGTATATGTATTACACATATGTTATAAATACAGCTTTCTCGATAAACATTTATATAAAGAATTGTGCATTGGTACATTCCAAGACCGCAAGGCATTGTGGGTCCAGCCCATCTTGCCCAAATCCGTATCATCTGGCATGTTGATTACAACATGGCAGACTTTAAAGTATGCTTAAAAGTCATTGACCCTAAGGTCATCGCTGTGTGGAGCCAGCATATTGAAAACAAATGCCTTGCGGTCTTGGAATGTACCAGAATGCATATTCTTCAGACAATGTTTTTTGAAATAGCCGTATGTAATTAACAAATCTCCCTGCTGGCTATACAGCTGTAATACCAAGAGTTAAGTGGTGGAACAGCTTATCTTCTGATTTAGAATTGGCATTATGTTGTTAGCCTTAGTGCTGTTAAACTAAATTGTGGCACAAAATGAAACAGGGATTTATTAGAGAATCGAAACAACCATTAGGATGAGTTGAAGAGGTCTATTGATCAGAGCATTTTGTTAACAACTTTGCCTGGTTTTTGGATTCAGAGGAAAGTTTTAACAGATTCTACAAATAAAGTGAATTTCAGTTTTCCATTTTTTTTAGCCCGGTTTTGGTTTTTGCTTCTTATAAGGTTGGGATCCCGGATCTTAACCCTCTTTATGTTTTTGTCACGGTGGTGCTGTTGCTTAAAGATTGACATTCACACACAGTGTGTGAGAAAACTCAAGAAGACTTTGCTAAAAGAACAATTTAGCTTTTACACAACAACTTCAAGAACTCAAGTCAGAACATTTTGTAATGCATCAGATTTGGATTCAGATTGATGGATACAACTGTGAAAATCTAACAGATTGATGGGTTGGAACACCTCTTTTCACATCCCTCTATTAGTATTGAAAGCCGCTGAAACAACTGAACTGTACAGCCCCAAAAAAATCTATTTTATTTGTTTCAGCTTCCTAGCCTGTACAAAATTGTTTAATAATTATTATTTTTTTAATATTTAACATTTTAGAAGAAAGCAATGAAACTCAAGTCACAAAAAGAGAAAGAGGAACGCAACAAAGTAGAAGCTCATGAAAAACAACTAGAACTTGAGAGACAACTCACAGCTAAACTGGCAGGCACAGAGCATCAACAGTAGCCTTTAATGCATTCAATATGGTTCAAGAGCCTTGGCCAGCTATCTTCATCAGCAAAGTTTTATTATCCTTGCTGACAATCCATTCTCTCAATCCTTTTAATCCTTAAACTACCAAGAGTGCCAAAAATCAATGAAGAAAAATCCCAAATTTCATTTTGTAAAATATTGAAAAACAAATGGAACCATGCAAAAGTACTGCTGAAGAAGTTTTATTTGAATCCTAACCCTTACCCTAATCGCACCATGGGATTTTGTCTGCAGACTAAAAAGTTAAAACTACACTACACGCTCTGTAATTTTCCAGAGAGTTATTTTTACTCCAAAAGTGGAGTTAAAATTTTAGGTTCAAAATAATCCCTTTTTAGCAGCCATTTTAACTCCAAATTTAACTCCAAATTTGGAGTTAAAATAACTCCAACCACTAATGGAGTTAATTTAGCTCTACTGTACAGCAAGGAAACTACTTTTGGGGTTAAAATAACTCTTAACTGGAGTTGAGATAACTACGAAAAAAATTAACTCTCGTGCAAGGAGTTAATTTAACTCCACTTTAGGAGTTATTTTAACTCTTTGAAAAAACACTGTGTGGCTTCACAATTGACTCTGGGAGTAAAAGGGTTAAATATATATTGAAACCTTCCTCTTACCATGACCCCTGAACAATGGCCAGAAAATTCTGTCAAAGGGTGGCTGTTGTTGAGAGATTTGACTGTAATAATATAAATTTATAGGAAGTGAAGAGATATTCTTTTGCTGCTGGTGTAAATTGTCTGGTGTTATCCAGGGGATATTGAAGCTCTGATCGATTTATTAGAGCTCCCCAAAAGGAGGCCGGTAAATTGCTTAGAAACCCAGGGTCAGAGGACTGTAAAAATGATTGGTCATTTTTAACTGTCTTTTGCACTGATTATCTGCTCCTGGTTTTCTTAAGGTGAATATTCCAATTTATATTTCAAATGTAAGTTGATCAGGGGAAGATTATTTCATTCTTTCTGTGTGAGGATTTCAGAGTGAGGTGCGGGATTGCAGAAAAATGGTTATGTTCTTTTCAATTTTTTTTAGAATGAGGCATTGAGACAATGAGCTCTTATTCTTATTTAATGAGATGCAAATTAGTATATTCCAATTTTCTGCAATCCCGCACCTTGGAGGGATTTCAGGTGACTCAAATAGCAAAAGTTAAATTGAACGCACTCCATAGAAAATATTGTATTGTGTACCGAAAGAAAAGTTTTTCTTGATCAAGAAATGATCATAGAAAGAAAACAGTATCCACCATGTAAATAACGAATTCTTTCTTGCCTATTAAGTTGCCATCTGATCAGCTGATGTTTATTTCCATAATTTGTTATATGCCTTGGTATAAATTATCCTAATGGTGAAAATGTTAAAAATGAAAATAAAGGTTTACTATTAAGTCTATTAAAAGCGACCGAAAATCTGTAATGGCGACTAATACATTGCAAGGACTTGCGAAAGCGCTTCTCCTAGCCTGTGAACAGGCTTCTTTTGGGGGAATTGGGTTGGGTTAAAATCGCCGCCCCTTTCCTCGCTTCGCTCGCCGATTTTAACCTAACCCAATTCCCCAAAACGAAGCTTGTTCACAGGCTACGCTTCTCCCTACTTTCCTTACTCATTCCAGGTTGGGAGAAGTCAGTGGACTAAATGGAGAAGAACAAGTAAACATATTGTTTTGTCTGACTTCATATTTGCTCGACCGGAGCTCAAAACTATAAAGTGGTCGCACAATGAGTTTGGCCATAGACCAACGCAAGTATCAAGCTGAGATGCATTGGTTAAACTCCAAGCCAACCGTATTGAAGCCTTCAAGAAGGAAAACGATGATCTCAGCAACACCGATCCCCGAAAGCGAAAACTCTTATCTCCGTTTGACTCACCCGTCCATCCCCATCCAGGCAAGTCGGGGCCAAAACGAAGGTGGGCGGGGCGCTAAGCGGAAGTACTTCCGTATTTACCAGAGCGACTGAAAATCTGTAATGGCGACTAATACATTGCAAGGACTTGCGAAAGCGCTTCTCCCTACTTTCCTTCCTCAGTCCTCATTGGGAGAATTCAATGGACTAAATGAAGAAGAACAAGTAAAAATATTGCTTTGTCTGGCTTCATTTTTGCTCGACGGGAGCTCGAAACTAAGTGGTCGCACAAAGAGTTTGGCCATAGACCAACGCAAGTATCGAGCTGAGATGGATTTGGTTGAACGCCAAGCCAACCGTATTGAAGCCTTCAGGATGGAAAACGATGATTTCAGCAACACTGATCCCCGAAGGCGAAAAGTCTATATTGAAGACTTGACCAAAATGGTGGAAGACTTAGCTCAACATGTTGAAAAGTTGGTTGCAGCCATTTACAACAATGCCAAGGATGGGGCAAATGAATCGTCAGGTACTGTTTACTTACTAATTCTATCTGTCCTTTCCTGTCTTGGTTGCGTTATAGGCACGTTCGCTGGTGGCATTAGTAAGTCCGCAATCCTTCTTGTTCTTGGCACTGGTTTTCTCGCAGCAGTTACAGGGCACAAGTCCTACGAAGAGCACACGTTCAAGGTCAATGCTGACAAGTTGTTAACGGATGCAGAGAGATTTCGACAAAAAGTACAAGAGGATAAAGATGCGCTTCAATTCCAGTCTGTTAGACGTAGGATGAATGATGCGGTCGTTGTCTGATTACTAACTGTTGGTACCCAGAGAAATAACGGCACTTTCGTGCTGTTCTTCAAATTCGAGTATAAAAATTAAGCTTATGGTAAAGGCCCAGACAGACAGTCCATTAACTTTTCTTGTAACGTTGCGCGCAATAAGATTTTTTGGGGGTGTCACACGATGCAATTTGTTGCGTGTCCGGGGTTTAAGTATACGGTCTATTTAAAACCTAACGCGATGCATGGTCAATTCCCACTGTTTATTAAAAGAGCCATTTTGATTAAAATGGTATATTAAAAAAATAATAGTATCATTCATAAGTAGAAGGATCATGAAGAGATGTAGGATGAGGAGGATATAAGGATGAGGAAGAGGATAAGGAGGTTGAATAGGATGAGGAAGAGGATAAGCAGGTTGAATAGGATGAGGAAGAGGATAAGCAGGTTGAGTAGGATGAGGAAGAGGATAAGCAGGTTGAATAGGATGAGGAAGAGGATAAGCAGGTTGAATAGGATGAGGAAGAGGATAGCAGGTTGAATAGGATGAGGAAGAGGATAAGCAGGTTGAGTAGGATGAGGAAGAGGATAAGCAGGTTGAATAGGATGAGGAAGAGGATAAGCAGGTTGAGTAGGATGAAGAAGAGGATGAGGAGGTTGAGTAGGATGAGGAAGAGGATAAGCAGGTTGAATAGGATGAGGAAGAGGATAAGCAGGTTGAATAGGATGAGGAAGAGGATAAGCAGGTTGAGTAGGATGAGGAAGAGGATAAGCAGGTTGAATAGGATGAGGAAGAGGATAAGCAGGTTGAGTAGGATGAGGAAGAGGATGAGGAGGTTGAATAGGATGAGGAAGAGGATAAGCAGGTTGAATAGGATGAGGAAGAGGATAAGCAGGTTGAATAGGATGAGGAAGAGGATAGCAGGTTGAATAGGATGAGGAAGAGGATAAGCAGGTTGAATAGGATGAGGAAGAGGATAAGCAGGTTGAATAGGATGAGGAAGAGGATAAGCAGCTTGAGTAGGATGAGGAAGAGGATAAGCAGGTTGAGTAGGATGAGGAAGAGGATAAGCAGGTTGAATAGGATGAGGAAGAGGATAAGCAGGTTGAATAGGATGAGGAAGAGGATAAGCAGGTTGAATAGGATGAGGAAGAGGATAAGCAGGTTGAATAGGATGAGGAAGAGGATAAGCAGGTTGAATAGGATGAGGAAGAGGATAATTATAAGCAGGTTGAGTAGGATGAGAAGGTAGATAAGGAAGAGTAAGATGAGAATAGGGAGGATAATGTCACAAACTTGAAATGTTTTATAGATAACCAGTACCAACTGTTCTGGACATTGCAGATTTAATACAATACTGAACCTCACCTGTGGTTTACCGAAAAGCTCTATATAGTCCCCCTTATCCAATAAGCCCCCTTTTTGAAACTCCAATGTGGAATCAGGTTCTACCAGCCTGCAACATAATCTCATTATGTGTCCACCATCTGCGCATTGTCTAACATCCAATCTCATATACTCTTTATATTGATAAACAATAAACAATCATGTTGGTAATGTTGTTACACGAAAAGTTGCTCAGTCAAAGTGTTTGATGTGATGTTGCATCTTGACGCTACCTCAATCACAAAGTTGTGTGCAATGTTTAATGCAATGATGCACTGTGCATTTGACCCTTAGGTTTGCCAATTACGGTAAACAACAAATGTATTTTCTCACGTTAAGGAATACACGCTTGTTTTAGTGCTTGTACGAAGGTGTCGGTATTACAGCGTGCGTGACTATTTGTTATTAGTATCACCCAACTAGTGGACTAATGCAAATCCTGCATTTTGATTGGCTACGCTACTAGGGGTCTAATAGTAATAGTCATCGCGTAGCGAAATTCGCCAGTTTTATTTTTCGTTTTATTCCCAAATAAATATTTCTTCAACTTGCAATTTCTTTTTTTTATTATTGCCTTTTTCTGTCCGACTAGTTGGGTGATACTAAAACAATTAGACCCTTCGCCCTCAAGGGCCATGGGTCAATAGCCCATTCGGCTTCGCCTCATGGGCTATTGACCCGTAGCCCGGTCTAATTGTTAATTAGGTATATAAGGTGTTTTCGCAGTTTTCAAGGTCACTCGACGGCATCTCTCGCTATGTTTCTGTAAATTTTCTTTGATTTTGTTATTGTTTGTAATCAGATACATTATACTTGGACATGAAGGCTTATGTTGTCTTTAAGCGAAAATAACCAGTTAATTTGGTCAAGCTACTTTGGGTAAACTGAGACCGAAGTTTTTACGTTTGTTGTAAATTTTCTATTCGTGTGAAATGTAAATTATATTAGCTCATCGGATAGCTTTAGATAATTGGCAATTGTCCTCATTATTTGTTGAACGATTGTGCTTGTACATTGCCCGTGAACTTTTATGTAGTCCAGCTATCAATAAACGAGATGCCTATTCCTGATTCTTGCCTTAGTGTGTGATATTTAGAGTGAAAATGATTTGTTCTCATTTCACTGCAGTGATTAGAGAACAAATATATTTCAATTTGATATTTGAGCTTGACCTTAATTATCATACTCTTATTAAGATTAATGATTTATTTCTTGATGATAAATATCTACTATGTACACTGAAAGATGTGCTCTGCAAAAGAGCACAGGTGGCTGCTGAGCAATGGCATTTCTCAGAAGCAAATACTAAGTAAAACACTTTGGCAAGAACAGACTTGCTTTTGAAAGAGAGTAAGGTAAAAATGGTTCAGAATGAAATCAAAATTGTTGGCCCTTTGAGCCTCTTTTTCTTTTGCAAAATTTGGGGGGGGGGGGGGGGGGGGCAGAGGCACCATTTAAAACATGTTGTAGATACCCAATGTAAATATTACCAGTAAGTAATGGTGCATGCCAGTAATAATATATGCTTTATATACTGGTATACTTTCTTAGCCTCTGGGCCATGTTTATTGTTTATTTTCATAAAAAATAATTAGCATCATGGTATAAATATACTTCGGCATACAACATTTCATAATGTCTATGTTTTGTTTGAAATAACGTAATGCTAAAGACAAAATGCTAATAACGGTCAGGGATTTCGTTTGAGGCCGGAGGCCAGACGAAACGCCCAGTCATTTGACATGTAAAGTCTGGTGCTTTCACACGAAATAATTATTTTCCAAGTGTAAATAAATCACCCAAGTCCGTTTGTTCCACCAATGAATCCGATACTTTAAAATGTTACCGAATTAACGCAAAAGCCTTATGCAACAATCTAATTATATTTTATAGCTCTAAGATTCTATGTATGCTATAGTTGTTCAGTATTGACTATTGCAGAAAATCACTTCTAGCTTCCAACTGATTTCATCTAAGCATGAACACACAATGTAAACACAGGATGTCCCTAGAATGAAGAGGGTGTCTAATATAAACAAAGTGAGTCAACCTCGTTCCCAGGGTCTGGGGGGTGGGGGGGGGGGGGGCAGATGAGAGATGCTGGGAACAAGGTTGAAACTGAGTTTGGTCGTCATACGTCCAACACGACCCATCTCACCAGAAGTCGGGTCATGCTCTTGGAAGCGGAAGTTTTCAACTTGACGTAAGGAAGTCAGAGGTTATGACGACCCGTCATAAATATAGTCAAAGTCGGGTGTCATCATAATCCATCAAAATATTCAGGATCACAACTCTCTCTCGGCCTTATCAAGCTGACTTCTGGTAAGTCTATAGTTCACTTCCATTTGTAACTTCACGACCAGACTTCTGGTAGGACAGGTCGTCTTGAAGAATGGACATGGATGGAGAAGAATGAAGACCCAAAAACCCTGATCTAAAACGAAGACCGCAAAAACAAGACCTAATCAATGTGATATCAAAATGATACATGATTGGATATCAAGTATTTTTTGTTTGTTAAACATCAAACTATTGTTTCTTACTGGTGTATGGCTTGATATACATGCATGAATTATTGATTTAAATAAAAGTTACTGTACATTACTTTGGATTTTCTATATAATTTTTTTTGTATCACATTTTTAAAAACTTTTAAGTTTTTAAAAATACAATAAACTTTTAAATTTTTTAAAATACAAAAACAAAACATCATCTTGGGGAATGTATAGTCTCCTACACATCTGTTGGGTCGTCATGCAACATTATTCTCAAGAAGCTGTACATAATGTTTGTACCATGGTTCTAGTTATCAATGGCAAATTGGTTCTCCTGGGAGAATCCATTTCATATATTGTCCTTGTGACTGCAAGTAATATATATCAAACACAAGGACGAGTGTTTCATCAGGATTTACAAACACCAAAAAGTGAGAGGGAAAAAAAGATGATTTTTTTTAGCAAAGTTTGAGGTTTTTTTGATACCTGATGAAACTATTTAAACTACAGTAAAAATAATTACTATTAATACAACAAGGCCAGAAACTGATTCCATTTTTTACCTTAGTTCTAGTTCCTTTTCCAACCATGTAGCCTGCAAATACAGCCACCTCTCATTGGCAAAGATCTCACGAATATACCCACCAGACCGTGAAACAAAGACTAAACAACAGACTACACAGAAATAATAGAAAACAAACAAAGACTAATAACAATGGGGAATCGTTGTGTGTATATCCATGAGATCTTTGCCTCTCATTGCTCACCACCACCAACTTGTTCCCAGGGCCTCTCTTCTTCCCCTCTTCTACCCGAGATCTCTCTCGTTCCAGCGGGTGGGAACTCCGGAAGAAGCAAGGATCTGGGGAAGAGGTTGCTAGTAGCTAAGGGCAGTAGCGCGAGGAGTATCTGTGTGAATGCCCCTAGTGGTTGGTAACAATGAGAGGCCGCTGTATTTGCACAGTCTGCGAATAGTGACAAGGAACCTCATCTGAAAGGTAACAAGTGCACAGTTTCACCCCTGAGATGTAAGTGACAAACACATTAATTTATCACAATTTTTGCACTGACAAAGACCTATGCTCTTCCTTATTTATAGCCTAAGAAGGCAATGTGAATGTCGTTACCAAAATTACTTTGATTAACTTTAATTTAACCATTAATGACTTTAATTAACCCCCAAAAGGTGTGATGAGCATCCTGTTAGTGCATACTCCCCATGTCCACACTTTTCCAAAGACCCACCCCCACACACACCATCATGAAGGTGGACCAGTATATAACAGGCCCCTGCTTACACCTCAAGTTCAAAATTTACAGCCTGGGGTCAGTGGTAGTATTTTTAGTTGTTAGCTCTTTGGTCAAATCAAGATAGCATAAACTTCCTGCTTGAGACAGTTCTTGGTAACAACAGACCAGAACATCATGTTTTTCACCTGAATGTTTTGTTTTGTGTTGTGTTACTTCCTAGTTTTCTGTGTTACGGTGAATACAAAACAAGCCATACATCCACATATTCCTTGGTATAATAGAGGTGTAGGTGCAGGGGACGGGGGGTGCTTGTCAGAAATTTTCGAAAAACACCCTAAAAGGTACCAGAATCTCGTTTGATAGCCATATCTCAAAATAATTTTTACCCCTAAGATGTACCAATTCTAAAACAATGCATGTCATATTCTGTCATATTTTTTCAGCTCAATACCCTAAAAGGTAGCGCAATAATTCTAAGGGTGGTCATTTTAGATTTTAGTACCCTAAGCGGTACCAATCTACAAATTTTGACCCCTAAAAGGTATGACGAGCACCCTCATCATTTTTATATGGGAGTCGAGTCCCTCCCTGGGTGTAACTGGGTGTAGGTATCCTCCCATTAAATGATAATAACTTCTTCTGTGTTATCATCATGCAAAACACAAGTTTGCGATAGCTCAACTTCTTCACCCCTGCTCATTCTAAGATCTGTTTCGCCATGATCAGGTCTTGATAAAATAGGCAAATCTACCGGTAGCTCTGGAGCACTAGCCACTGAGGGAATTTGTTCATTGTCCATAACTGTTGCTAAGGAAGGAACCTCTTGAAAAGCATCCATTTCAATTTCATTTGTAACAACTTCATCGTTATCACTTCCAATGTCTGTTGCTCTGTTTGTTGCATTTGTATCATTAGAGGCAAAGTCAAGATTGACGTCATCTTCACTACTAACATACCCAGGGTAGGGTGGTGGTGGTGTGTCTTCATCGTCATCATCAGAGCTCTCATTGCTGCTTGAGTGTATGGTAAATGTTCCTTCGTGTTGATCCATGCTTGGTGAATGAGAGGCCCCAGCTGTCCCATTCCATCGTGTCAGTACTTGTGGGCTGTTTTCTGGTGTCGGAAACCTCTCTGGATGATGCATAACTATCACAAGGTAAAACTGACATTGTAATGCTCTCAATTCTACCATACATGTACATTCCTTTAATTTACAGATTTTAATTAATTATAGTATTATTAGTCCAATGTCCATGTGTGATGTATTCATCAGTGTATACCGGTAGTTAAAAAAATCACAAAAAAAATGGAAGAATATTGCAGCTTATCAACAAAATTTGGCTTTAAATGTTAAAATTAGTAGCAAGCTTCAATAGAAGTCATACATGCAAAAAGAAAGATGGTAAGTCTTCATCTCAGTCATGTCTTCAGTTAGTTGTCTCAAGCATGTGGATCTTCAAAGGAAAAAAAACCTCAATCCTTAATAGGAGTTGAACCGCATGACCACACTGGTCGGACCGTCTAACTACTGAGCTAGCTAACTCAGTGGTTAAAGCATCCTTCAGCATCTGACCAGATTGTCCAACCACGAATTTTACATCTCCTCAATAGGCCATTTCAGAGTTGCCTTTAGCCTCTCTATCAAAGCGAGGCTAGGTGCGAAACCTTTCATATGAAAATGAGTTTTCATTCACATGCAAATAGGTTTATTTGCATGTGAATGAAAACTCATTTTCATATGAAAGGTTTCGCACCTAGCCTCGCTGTGATATAGAGGCTAAAGGCAACTCGGAAATGGCCTATTGTATGATGATCACCTTCACCATATTTATATGGGAGTCCCTACCTCTTTGGGGGTGAATGGGTTGGGTTGTCTTGATCTTGCAAGGAAGAAGTTGACTGTATGGATTGTTGTTATTATCCAATCAAACACTTACAGTTAGAGCAGTTTTCAATTGAGTGTAGTAAAACCAAAACCAAAGTAATCACTCAGTAATCACTCTGGCCAATCATAACAGACGCAGACAATCCAATTAACCAATCAGAGCTCGTAGCAAATACATGTAGTCGGCACCAAGCAAGTCACGATTGGTTTTGGTTTTACCTCTGATTGGTTAATAAAGTGGCGCGAGATTTTTTAGCCAATCACAAAGCGTAGCAATGCAAAACCAAAGCAATCACCAAATTACTTTCGACATTCAATTGAAAACTTCTCTAATACGTTGTTATTATGGTAATAGGAACTGATAGGATATCAATCACTCTCTTTTTTAAAAAATAGAAAACATTTTTTTCTTCCGCAAATACAGTTTACTAACCATGGATGAGGTGCATAGTAGTCGTTAATCCCCAATATCAAACTACAAATTCTCCTTTTGTGTCCCCATGCATTTCTTATAGAAGTAGTGTAGAGACATTTTTAAAACATCAAGAAAAATCATCTTGGGTGATCATATCTTGAATTGTCATAACCTCTGTGATTGATTAAGCATTGATATCACGAGGAGAAATTTGGCAATGAATGATCAATGTTGGGGCTTATAGGGTTACAAAACTCGAATCAACAAACATACTGTACATGTATAACTTACCTGTGCTATAGGAAGGTGGAAAATCTCCTTGAAATGCATAAGATTCACTGGTTCCCATAACCTGCCTGTCATGACGATTATTTTGTCGATTTGAGGCATTGCAGACATTACATGCCCCCATCATTATACAGCGCAGCATACCCACTCCAATGAACACAACAGCGCAGAAGATTGCAGCAACAATGCCAGCAGTGGCCTGAGATACTTTTGAAGCTGTAATATACAACAACACTTTTCAGTTAAATAATGTGTAGATCCTTTTAGGCAAGTATGCAGGCATCCTTTGGGCTTGTCACACAATCTTTCCTCTTCCACGGACTCCATGTGGGGGAAGGAAAGATTGCATCACTAGCCCACAGGACATTTGGAGGCTACCTGTTTGGCGACTACGATTTTCTCCCTCAAGTTAAATTAATGTGTAAATCCTTTTGTGCAAGTGCAAATCGATCTTCAATCACCTGACTTGGCGAATAGAGTTTCAATTTAAGGTAAATAAATATCACATTGTTGAGCTGGCAAGCACTTATTTCCAACCCTGCCAGGGTAGCTTAAAATCAAAACTTACATAAAAGACTAATTATCACTCTTTTGAGCAAGTAACAGCTAGAAGTCTGGGTGAGTGCATTCTGCAACTAATACTCATCCAACTCAGGCAAGTGCTCTAAGAATTAAGCTTCCAACTGTATTCTTGAGGGTTGAAGGGGAAGACCACAATAATAATGAACTTCACTTACTATCTTTAAAGTTCGCTTGATAACGAAGAGAAAATCCAGTATTGGAATCGGAGACAGAAACTTCATCAGAAATGAACCGCACAGTCATGGATGCCTGAGCTATCTTGATAGATAAGGGTATCGAGTGTCCACAGAATTTTCCTTTCATCACTGCATCCTCATCTTCATTAAACAGTAAACTATATATTTCCACATAATCCACACACTGGCCATCATCAGACGGTCGCAGCTTGAAGGAACTGTTGAAGAATTGGGGAAAATGACTCTCAATAATGCATTTGGTCAGTTCAGCTTTGTTGCAAAATATGAAATCTGACAATAGATAGATAACCTTTATTTTAACACGATAAAAATTTAAGCTGCAGAGCTTGTGGGGTTGTGTGTAAAATAAATTAATAGTAAAATACAGTCGAACCTCCTGTTGCGACCACCTCTCCTCAGCGATCAGTTTTCCAAAATACCAAAAGTTTCCAAGTCAAATCACTATATTTTGAACCTCTTGTAAGCGACCACCTCTCATAAGTGACCGCAACCACTTTTAGAGCTAAAAGTTTGAAATTTTCTTTTGTTTTTAACCTCCCGTAAGCGACCACTTGGCAGATAATAGAGTGAAAATTGGATAATGATGTGTTGTAACATTATCGCATTCCTGGGTAGTATAAGAGGCGGAAATTTCTCAATCAGAAGTACCGTTTTTTTTTTTCGAAATTGACTTTTCACATGAATAAAACATTAAAACAAAATGTACATACACTGTACTCTATCAATCTTAAAAGAGACAACCTTAAATGTCTTATAATTACAGAAAATTAGAACTGATTTCCTGTTCTCTAAAGAACAGTCAACAGTTTAACGGAACTACAGTATATAAATCGATGTACTAACAATATTTGGCGCGATCAGTACATTCCCTATTCAGTTCAAGTCATATCCAAGGTCAAATTTAAAGCTTGCAATCAAATCCTTATTAGTTCATGTTCAGTTCCTCCTAACGAACATTAAAGATGCAATTGGTACTGAACTATCGTGAGACTTGTTCCGTTCACCGGTAGTTAGGTAGTTTATTAGAAGCGAACCATGAAACTCTGAATGAGTATTTTGGAAAGCTTATATTAAATATTTCTGTGGCTACTAAAAGTTATTATATGGGTTTAGATGGGCATTGGCACATGGGGTAAGTCTCTGCGGTTACCATATGCTAACGAGGCAAAATTTTGACCCAATATGGTATGAACTCTCGTAAGCGACCACCTCCCGTAAGCGACCACCTATGCTTGACATTTTGGGTGGTCGCTTACGGGAGGTTCGACTGTAATACAATATAATAATAAGTAATAGTAAAAAAAATAAAAATGCTGCTAGTCTAATAATTAAAATTTTTTCATCCCATTGATAGTAAATAGATCTGCTGTATATATAAAAATATTTCCATGCTAAAAAAGCATAGTATAATCAAAAATATATAAAATCTCTATCTCTATACCGCACAGTTGAAGCGGAGACTATGTTGAATTTAAAATCTTTGAAATAGTTTCTAGTTCTTAATCGATGGTTCTGTCAGTTCTTTATCGTTCTGATGTGGAATTCCATGTTCATTTAAACTAACATTGTTCGATAAAGTAGATCCTTTATATGCGAGCGAGTCCTCCATGTACCTAGTATCCAATATAGGTACCAATAAACAATCTTTTCACCATAAGGAATGACCATAAATGTATATAAATATATGATTTATTTCATATATATCATTTCACATTACAACCATTGTCAAGCAATTTTCTAGTATTTTCTTGGTTTTCACAAGCAATGGAATCAGAACTTCAGAGTCTTAATCAAAATTATCCAGTGAAAATCAAACAATGGAGTAGTAAGCAGAGGCTCTGATTTTGCGTATATTATTCTGTTGCTTACGATCTGTCGCTTACTACTGTGTAGCATGAAATTTTTGCAGGACTTTTATTTTGCGGATTGGCGATTTTTTGTGGTTTGCGGGAACAAATTTTTTCGGCTCGATTTAACTGAAATATCCGCTGGGAACTAATTTTTGCAGTTTCCTTTTCAAGCAGGGAGCCATCAAGAAGGAAGGAAATGTAATATTTTTTTTTATACTTTTTAGGTAAAACAACAGTCTGTACCGTATACTTCTCAGAGGTAAAAAGGTGGCTGACAGGCCTACACAGACTCCCCTCTGTGGTTGGGCAAAACACAAGTGACATTGCAGTTGACATGGGCATTCCGGTTATGCGTGAGCAAACCTCGCACTGGCTGGTTGATTTTTATCAGTACATGCAGAAAAACCCCACAGTCATCGAGAACAGGTGGAAAAAATGTGGCATCCTAGAGGCCTTAGAAAATGGTGTCCCTTCGGATGATCCATTCGAGCAAGTTTAACGTGACCTTTTGACTGCTTTGAGTTCGTTTCTTGTGCCTCAGAGACTGGAAAAGTATTGACTTACCGTAGCCTTTTATTGTTTTGTTTTGTTTGTATATAGCAAGCTCCAAATACTTTTTCTCAATGTAAATATCAAAATAAACGTTCTTTTTTACCCCAGTGTATGATATGTAGTAACACAAGTGGATTAAAAGCCGTTTTTGATTGTATTAACGAGAGTAAATTTTTGCGGTTTTTAATTTTGCTGGCATTTTTTCTGCTGGAACTTATTTTTGCGGATCAAGTACCATCCGCAAAAATTAAACCCCACAATAAAAGGTTGTAGGAGTTGCAAGCAGAAATCTGTACTCAGAGGGCTTTAGAATTGGCATCATGATTAATTTATTCTTCCGCTTCTGCTTGCGACTAAGATAATCTACATAGAGTTTGGTTGGCCAAACAAATGAAAATTGGCATATTTTTCCGGGGGGTGGGGGGGGGGAGGACAATGGGCCTCTCTTCAAGATCTGTCTTTTGAACACAACAATCCCTAACCACCTCAACTAACCAAAAACAGTAATTTGTTGTTATTAACCACAATAGAATATAATAAAAAATATTATTTTCCTGCTCTGGAAACATGTTAAAAAATCTAAAAATTTCCGTACTCAGAACGTAATAAAATATGTAAAAATCAAGAAATATTTCATTCGGTTTTCCCGAACGTCATCAGTCTCAAATCAATAATGTTGATCAGGGGGGTTATATCGTGTTTGTGGGGTTCTCGAGGGGGTAAAAAATAGTGTCATATATTTTGGCTAATTCATAGCCATTGTCTCTGTTCAAAGAGGGCTTTTTTAACTTTATCTCGATTGCCTCCCTTATGCATCACTTGAAGGTGTTATTCTCCGAGGCGAGAACTTTTGTTTCACCAGCTATTATCGAATGTCCTGTGAGATGGCAATGTTCATAAATTGCTGACGAATCTCTCAAGGTGTTCCTTGGCATGAGTTCCGAAGAATCTGACGACAAAAACAGCAAAATCTATGCTTCAATACCGTATTTAAGAGGTGTTTCGGAACGTTTGCAAAGAGCATTCAGATCACACAAGGTCACTCTCGTCCATGAGCCTTTCAATTCTCTAAGATCATAGTTAGTGCACGTAAAGGATAAAACCAACAACCTCAAGAAATGCGGAACAGTATTTATCAAATCAATTGCGAACAATGCAATTGGTGAAACCGCACGTGCACTTGAAACTAGAGTCTCGATTTTTACATATTTTATTACACTCTGAGTACGGAAATTTTCAGATTTTTTAACAATAGAATATGTACTCTTTGTTGTGAGAATTCTACCCCAGTTGATTTCCTTACCTAAATGAGATTCTTATGTTTTCAACAGATCCATCAACAGAAACGGTCCAGGTACACTGCTGTCCTGCAGGGTATGGACTGGGATAATTTGGAGATTGAATAGATCCTGAAGAGCTGGTCAGGTGACTTCCACAATTCCCTGATACTAAAAATGAAAGAATTACACTGTCTAAAAATTAAATGGGACTAAAAAAATGTACCATTTTGGTATATACATATATACAGCTATTTCAATTAACATTGTCGGATGAAAAAGGCGAAAAGCCAAGACCGCAAGGTGGTATGGGATTTTTAAGCAATGCTATTTACCCTAACCCATACTACCTTGCGGTCTTGGCTTTAAGCTTTTATCCGACAACGTTAATTGAAATAGCTGTATACAGATTAAAAAAATAATATGTATACAGACCACAATCATACAGCTATTTCAATTTACGTTGTCGGGTGAAAGCTCAAAGCTCAAAGCCTACAAGTCAAGACCGAACGTCGAGTAAACCAAGCGCCTGTTCCAGACATGCAGATAGTTGGGAGCGGCGAAACGAAAAGTATGGCGTGAATGAGTGATGCAGTGAGCGGGAAAAACGTTTCTTTTCTGCCACTCCCACCTATCTTGGCTTGTAGCTTCGAACTTTCATCCGACAACGTTAATTGAAATAACTGTATACAGTGGAACCCAGCCTCAGCCACCTCTTTATTATCAATGGCCACTTTTTTATCTTGAAGAAAAGCTAAGTCACATAAACATACAGGACACCATCCTGTTAATAAGGCTAAATTTTGATGGCTCAGTGATGGCCAGATAAATAACGAGGTTCCACTATAATACTAATCAGTGAATATTATAAAGATAATCAATGTAAGTCTTAAAATTGTGTCTCATATAACCATTCTACAAAGTATATAAGTTTGAAGTCACAGCACAAACATTAAACTCGTGAATATGCCATAAAAAATTTCTACCTAGTTCTAACTAAATATTTCTTACTGGATTACCTTCAACAAATGAGCAGCCAAGAAGTATAACTGAAGAAAAATTATGAAAAAAAATTGTTAATAAATGTATCTAAGCTGTTTAAATGTACCAATCAAATAATTTGTCTTGAACAGCTTATGATTTTCTAATTAGAAAGCTATAAGCTGAAAGGGGTAGACCCGAGTACTCACAAAATTTTGAAAGAAGAAAGGTTGAATTTAACTGTGTATCCAAAAATCTAGCAGCATGCAGTAGACATCTACACTGGCTTTTAGCCAGAAATTGAAAAGTGGGAATCCTGAAGATATTTCTCATCATAAATTTTTTAAGGATTAGGTGCAATTTTCATGAATTTTCTTCAAAAAGTGGGTGCCCACAGGATGTCCAGACACCCTGCTGGCTAAAAGCTTGCATCTACATCTACATGCTTTTCGAGACTCGTGCTTTTTTTCTTATTAAGTCCTTAACTGTGAGTTTGTTTGCATGCTATAACAGACACAAGTAGAGGAAGTATCATAGAAATAGCATGCCCTAGGACAAGGGCTGTCATAGCTTTAGGGTTGCCAGCTACACAAGCATTATAAGTGATCATTGAAAACTCAAGATAGCCTTCCATGGTTGTTGTCATTTATACATTTTCAAACTTTGAGTTCCAGGTCATCTTCACCTTCGCAGTTGCCAGCAGCATAACAGCCGGCTGTCGGCTACTTATGATAGCCCTGCTCAGTGGGAGAGAGCATTCTCCAACCATTTTGCCTTCCAATGGCAGTAACAACTGAGGCCCCGTCCACACGTATCCGGATATTCTTGAATCCGCAACTTTTTTGTTGCGGATTGGCCTTCCATCCACACGCATCCGGCGAATTCGGGCAAATACGATTCAAATACGCTACGTGTGGACGCAAATATTTTCTAATCCGCAACACAAAAAAGTTGCGGATTCAAAAATATCCGGATAGGTGTGGACGGGGCCTTACATGTATGCAGCTTATGGTGGTACATTTTGCATGTAAAGTTTATGCGACGAACTCAAACGATTTGTCAGCCGGCACGTACAAACTTCCGATTCCGCATATAAGAACTTAATTATTTCGATGGACAGCTAAAATTTTACAATGATCCTTCAGTATAGATATTCAACTGGAATTATTAAATAAGGAAAAGTCTTGCAATTAGCTACATGTACTTACTTACCGATGACAATGAGAAACAAGTTAGGAAACAGACGATCGCGTGAAACTGCCATTATAAGTTCGAATAAGAATGAATTATTAACAGCAATTCCCTTGTGTAAAATATCAAAACATCACAACATGGATGAATCCAAATGAACAGTTCACTCGCAATCGACTTGGACGATTCCAATAGATTTCCATCAAATGAAAATGTGTTGATGAAAGACAGTAAGGCCTACGATATCTGAGGTATCTTTAGCAGACATGTTAACCGTAGTCGTGAAAACGGTCGAAGTGCAGATATCCTTTTCGCCCAAAACAAAAGCTAAACAGCTGCTTAATTACTGTTCATACAAAGGTGATCCCTTCGAGGCAATTTTTATAAAATGATCCTCGGCATTTCTTTGTTGGTAGCGTTAAAAATTGCTTGCAAACAGAGGAAATGAAAAAAATGTCGTGTAGATGAATTGAGGTGTGTTTCTTGCTTGAGTGATCGCTTTGCTATGCTCTGTCCTGTGTGCACGTACAAAGAGCCCGCGTTATTGGTGACTGACCGACAGTTTTTTGGTAGATAGAGTCAGTTAGTGAAAACTTTAAGTAATGTTATTGGAAAACAAAAACAAAATATTCAAATACGTAAATAGGCAAAATGAAAAGAATGACTGTAATTTAATTCCTGGTCATCAGCTAGCGCGGGAAGGATATAAAATTGGCGGGAAATCACTAGGAAATATCCCGCGTGGAAATCTGATCTAGCGTACTAGCGTGCCCCTTATCGCCCCTTTCAAGACTTACAAGAATCTATCGATTCTCCTTCACAAAATTTCGAGGTACGTTCGATTAGCTTCATATCGAAATAAACATCACTAAAATCCCCAAACCGAGGCCTGCCCTTGGGTACGGTTGGCCTGGGCCCGGGGTTGGTTTTATCCTTGAACCGACCGTGGCATCTTATTGCTATCTTTAATTCGAGTATAAATAAAGATTATTGTATTGTATTGTATTGTAAATTAAAAAAATATAATAACGGCAAAACCACAGCCTGCAGATTCTCGAATGTAGCAATCTTCCAATCTTCCAATCTTCGGAAAGAAAAATGACGTAATTAGTTCTCCGAGTTCCTAACGAATATTTCCGACGACACTTCCGACTACAAATAGCTGGTAGTCTTGGAGCGAAAATTGATTGTTTTGATGAATGGTTGAGGATCATACACAAGCCAAGAAAACTGTAACTTTAATCAAGTAGTATCCTCATTTGACCTGTTACAATGTTTAAGAGGTTTTTTGGATGATGGGGAATGTATGACTGTATCCGTTGCTTCTAGTCTCTCTATATTGATCTTGTGGAACGGCTCGGCTCTTTCCGGCTTGTCCAGTTGTCGGCCGGCGCCGATCTGAAGTGGAACACTTTGTACGAAAAAGATTGTTTATTCTCTACAACGTAATGTTTTTGACGATGACTTGATAACAGTAGTCTAATCCTTTTTGAACGAGGAGATATTTGAAGGTCGTAAACCCTGTTTCAATATTGCAGAAAAACGTTTCAAAATTGACGTTGGCCGAGCAGTCGATCTTATCGTAGGGTAGCTTATGACATTTCAACCGGGATTTCAACCATGATCTCCGACCGATCTCGAGAAAGAAAGTTCACCAAAACGTTATGAGTCGTTTGGTTAATGCCCTGAAGTAACAATGATGTGAGGCAAGGGATGGCTTCAAGTTCAAAGGATGTACAAAATGAGAGTGAAAATCAGAAAGAAGCAGATACTACGCTTTCCGAATCTAGGGAAACTACAACTCCAAACCACAGTCGGTCAAATAGCGCTGTGTCTCCTCCAGCTTGGCGTGTTGTGTTTTTGAGTTCGAAAGTGCGGCATTCTACTGTTCTGAACTCAGCTGCTCGGTCATCTGTTTTATTTGTGCCTTACATATATGATAATTCAACGCTAGAATCTCTTCTTCTCCAAGCTCAACAAACTCTTGCCGGGCGAAAAGCCGAAAGCATAGCATTTCTGGTTCACGGGCAGGGAAGTAACACTGTGCTTTGTGCGAACGATGATCAAGTAAGTATTATAATCCTTATTGGTGCAGTTTCAATTGTTTTATATTTTTAATTTGAAAATCCCTCTGTTTTTCTTTGAAGTAAACATGAAGCTTAACTTTCGCCAGGGTTGCAATATCTTTTATCTACAGCGTGCATTCTGGAATATGAAAATTTGGGACTTGTTCCGTGTATTGGTTACCTGATACTTCAACCTCCCAAAACCGATTATAAAAGAAGCCTTCCAGACGTTTTGTGAAATTCCATCTATATTTTAATGGCAGCTGGAAATTTGTTTGAACTTTGTCAAGCGGATTAACAGCCTGTTTTGTTGACATGGTGGTCAAAAAGTGTTTATTTCACGAAATGTATTGATCTGTCTGCCAAATGGTTAAGGCGTTGGCATGGGGTTTATAATTTTTCTGGCCATCAAACACTATTAAAGTTCATTTGTACGTGATGTATTTCTAAAACTACAAAAACAAAACAGTATGAAGACAAATGTTTTTGAGATTTCTATTTAAAGATACATTAACATAATTTAGTAATGTTATGCAAAGTGTACTTAAAATTTGTCATGTCATAGTGCAAAACAAAAGCTTAATTTATTTGGGAGCAGCGGGGGATCGAATGTTAAGGCGCTGTGGTGTAGTGGACTAAGCACGTTGGACTTAGATCTGAAGGTCGGTAGTTTGAGGCCAGTCTCTGCTAACATGTTGTTTCCTTAGACATGAAGTTTTACTCTTTGTCTCTGCATGTCCACCCAGGTGTATAAATGGGTACCAGTGGAATGGCGCCTGGGGGGGGGGGGGGGGGACATCCTAGTAATGGGCTAATGGGGATGTGCCGCTGGATGGAGTCCATTTTCACGACTGGATTGACTATAATGGGGTTGCATTTTTAATAGAGTTACTAGAATGGGGTTGCAAATTGTCTGGATTTTTTGGGGTAAGAAAATTCTGGCAAGTATTTTTTTGGGTAGCTTTAGCTTGTGAATATTTTTGGCTGACAAATGTACCAGAAGGTTTCTAGGTGAAGAGTAAAGTCTCCTACATTTAATAAATGTGTCAATTCATTCGAGGATGACCTAGATAAAAGTGTTCCGAACTCAAGGTAGATGGCTAAACAGAAAGTGACTAAGTTGGGATTGCGAAATTTACATTTACTCAAAAGTGACTAAGATGGGGTCTATAATTGGCCACAAAATAGACTATAATGCTATAATGACTATAATGCTATAATGCAAAATAGACTATACTTCACTTCTCCCCCCCCCCCCCCCCCCCTGGGAATAGCGTCCCACCCAGGAAGGAGTAGCAATACTCCAAGGTACTTCGTGTTACAGACACTGGGTTTAAAGCTCCAACCATGTGGGTCACCTTTGGCTTGTGTGCCTTTATCCATAGAACAATGCATGACCTGATGGCAGGTGCTTTTTTTCAGTTTCAGTTTCAGTTTAATGGTGTTTAATAAAAGTATATATAGCACAGATGGTCAGTCTACATATGCTCTATTTTCACTGTTACATTTCAATACTAAATCACTTAACATTTCAATGCTACAATCTTGCACAATTCAAATGAAAAATAAAGGGGGCTATGTCACCCAATATGTCACGCAGGCTTAGAATTTCTCACAATGTGTTGTTGTCCAGAAAATATCCCTATCTATCTATCTACCTCCCCTCATGTAAGGAAATTCCAGTTTGGCTTAATACTTCCCTCTAAAAACATTAGCTTTGAGACTCCCCTCCCCCTCGGAATTTCCAACGGCCCACCACAGAGGGAGTATGGATATCTCCTGTAACCGCACAAATTATATATACGGACATTACTACCCGTCATGTTAGAAGACAACTGAGGTTTTCCAACATTGTTTAGAGTTTCAAATAACTTTTATTTTTCTTCAAGGTGATTTTGCTTCATGCTGTCAAAGAGCTAGATGATCTTCAGAATTTCTTCACTGAACTTGTCAAAGTTTGCCTGGATGTTGATTCGCCTGGTGCCAGATTTGATTTCCTTGCCTGTCCTCTCACACAGAGTAATGATGCATTGGAAATTGTGCAGATTTTGGAAGATTTGACACATGTAAGTTTTTGTTGTGATATACAACAAAAACTGTCTTTAATAAGTACCACAGAATCCTGGGCTTCAGTTGCATAAAGCAACTTATGATTAAGTGGGATTTTTTGCAACCGTTCCCTGATTTCTGATCAATTCTCTTGCATGCTATCATGCCAGATAACTATGCAGAAGCCAGATTAATGAGTAGAGGCAATTCAAAGCAAGCCTGAGAAAATCCTTTTGAATCAGGACTCCCAAACTCCATGTTTTGTGAATCAGGTTTTGTAACTACATCATTTTCTAGTTCTTAAATGTACCGGTAACAATAAGTGTGATTGCAATTTAATTTTTTATATAATTATTCTGTTCTTTATGTTGCACATTCATAGGTGACTGTTGGCATGACAAAAGATGTCATGGGTACCGATATAAGGAGCAAAGGAGAAGAGTCCAGGTATGCATGGGATCTCAACAAATGTCAAATGAATGGTCTGTCACTTTGCACATTAATGGTACAGTACTACCATATTTACTTGATTAAACAAGTCTTCTCACATACAGCTCAAGTTTATTTTATGGCTAAAGGCTGGATAAAAAGCAATGTGATCTCTTACTAAATTCATATCAAAGCTACATGTCAAGCCATACAAAACAACAATGAAACACCAGCAATAGGAAATCGATAAGTTAGCTCATACATACTAATTAATGACCTTGCTAAATGTGCATTATTGGTGCGCACCAGAAATGTGCAGATGCAGGTGTGCGCATTTTTCTGATGCATTAAATGCGAACATTTTGGGTCGCTTATCTCTGAGCAGTGCCCCTGTAAACATCTAGATCTTCTAAGAGAAAATCTTCTAGTACACATGGTTTGTAAATTTTTGTTTAGGCGGTTGAATCATCACAATCAATACATGATCAAATATATATATTTAATTATAGCCTTCTGTATTTATAGTGTACACATTGTATTTTTCTTAGATTTTTCTCTTTGTCATTAATGTAATCAACCCACTCTCTTCTCTTATATTTATATTAATGATCTTATTAGTTAAGAAATAGTTATTGGACTGAGTGGAGTACAATTCAGGGAATAATCAGGCAAGTACTTTCAAATCAGTCAAGCGCATAGTGCGAGGACGATTTGAAATTACAAGCACCATTACCCCTTAATTGTACAACTCACATAAAGTTGAATAACTAAATAAAATATTATCAACTGCATCAATATTGAAATTCGAGATTAAAAAGCCTTTGTGGAGTTTTTGTACTCAAAATGTCAAGGATATTTTCTATCAGTTTGAAAGCAGGAGGAAAAAAGTGAAACAAAGGAACACATGTAAGGGCACCTGATTGATGTGCATGCAACGTAGGTGTTCAATTACAGCTATCCAATTACAAAAAGCTGCATTTGGACACCCATGTGACTGCGCTCCAATTGTAAACTTAAAAAATAGGCGCATGGATGACCAATCACAATCAAGAATTTTGTTGTTGATAAGATTATAACTATTATTGTTAACCACAATATATTTAACTTTCTTTATCTGTTGTAACTAAATCACACTTCACCTTGTTGCACAATGATTTGTAAAATAAACACTGTTATTATTATTTAATAATTTTGTTTTCTATGTTTTATAGTTTGCATCCTGGCGAGCTTTACTTTAAGCAAGAGAAGATGCGAGGCTGGTCAGGAGTACAACAGCAGAGCATTAACAACTTTGAAAAGATCAGAACAGTTGGAAAAGGTATACATGTATGTTCCAGAGTTGAAAAAGTCGACTAATTTCTGTTCATCAGGGGCAAGTAGACCTTTTGTGCTGGGAAAGTACATAAAACTTCTGCTATGAAGGACACCCCGGGGACCTTGATAGAGAGGGTCTGTTAAGTGGAGTCATTTTCTGAGATAATCCTTTGCACATCAGGGGCACCAAATTCACTGGCTGTCAGTACAGAAAGTGCCTTTAAGGCCTTCATTTTTATCTTGTGAATATGCGAAGCATTGAACAAGTGATCAGCCCAGTTTCGGTGTTACTGTACATCTCAATACTAAATGCATAGCAGAAAATAAACAGATTAATAAATTAAGTAATGCTTTTAAAATACCAAACCATACATGTATCTACCTTATGCTTTATTGCAAACCTGTACTAAACTCCAGATTCTCATTGGTTGTTGTTTTTATACACTTAGGTGCATATGGTGCAGCTGTCTTGTACAGGAAGAAGGATGACGACTCACTTGTTATCCTTAAGGAGATTTCTCTTCATGACTTGACAGCAACTGAACGGCAGATGGCCATGAACGAGGTTTGCATGGCCTTCAATATTCTATTGTGCTCAAAATATCATTCACAAATGCATATCGAAAGTGTTTACTAAACTAGCATGAGGCCTGTATTTGGGAAATGTTGGTTTATTTCTTTTTACCCAGTTGTAAATATTGACCAAGCCATAGGCTGGCAATCTGGATAAACTTGTAAAAAATAAATAATAAATAATAAATAAATAAATAATAATAACTAATTAACCAAACAAGCTAGTTTAAAGTTCCTATTACATGTAATTCCTATCCATGACTCTTTCATCTTCTTTTTTTGTTGTTACAGTTGCTCAATCATACACATGTACCCCTATTCATTATCACATCAGTTTTTAATCTTGTGAATATGTGAAGCAGTGAGTGAAATATAGTCTGCAAAACAGATCTGCATATGATATGTCACGCTAAGATGTGTTGGTCATTTTAAATCTGTTTTACTCTTCAATTCTTTGACATTAAACTCAGCATGGAAAATTAAAACCGAACTTAACCTTACGTTGTTTCGTATTCATGAGATGGCTATTTAAGAGCCCTTTGATTTACGACAAAGGCAATCATAAACCCAGTAATCTACAGTATGTTGCTATCATAATATTACGTGATTTTTCTCTGACTTGAACTCAAATATTTTATTCCCTCAGGCTAAGGTCCTGTCAAAGCTAAGTCTACATCCTAACATCATCAGTTACTATGACAGTTTTGAAGTTGACGGCACTCTGATGATTGAAATGGAGTACGCCGATGGAGGGTGAGTGTTGCTAAATTAAATCATTTTGGAGTGCTTTGCTAAGTAGTGACATTCTCCTCTTAGCACCTCTCTTGTGTTTTTTTAAGATTCCTGTGTGCTTAATACATGTACATTGTAAATATTAACTGAACAATACACTTAATGTTTCTGTTCTGTTCATTTCTGTTTTAATGGAAATTCTGTTTACTCTTCAGTCTGTAAATTTTGGCTGGGCATGTTGCTTCCTACACTGTACCTTGATACTAAACCTGGAGATCTATATATATATACGGATATGCCAAGAGAGTTATTTTAATTTTTTAACTAACTGTAGTCAAAATGCTTGCAATTACAGGACACTTGCTCAGTACTTGGCGAGGCTGGAGAAAGACATGGAGGAAAGAGAAATCCTAATTATCTTCCAACAGATGCTCTCTGCCTTGAAGTACATTCATGTAAACAACATCTTGCACAGGTAGAATGTTAGGAATTTGATAGCTAGTAATTAATTTTCTTGTGCATTGTTACTTCTCTTACTATTGAAAAGCAAATGAAATTTCTTTCTCAGTTCCCCCTTGACTTGCATTATTTATGCTGAAATTGGTCCATCGCCGATCATGTGATCCTCACCCCCTCAACTATCCAGAGAGGTCCGACTGTTGGCAGTGTGTTTAACCTGAGGTGTCTCAATTTGTTTGTTTCAGGGATTTGAAAACAGCCAATATATTTCTAACTAAGGAAGGCGTGGTCAAGCTTGGTGACTTTGGCATTAGCAAGCAGCTGGAAGGTTCAAAGGCCAACACTGTGCTGGGAACTCCTTACTATATTTCGCCAGAAATGGTATGCTTATCTTATATTGGGTTGAGGGGGACAGGAGTGGGAACTCTGGGGCAACAGGGCCAGGGGTTGGAAACCCTGGGGCAACAGGGGTTGGGAAACAGGACAGGAAGGTGTGGGAAGTGGACAAAATGGACATTGTTCATGTGTTGTAATAATTGCATTACATTTGCATTTAGCAAAAGCACAAGGGTGTGATATATGAATTAGGAAGAGATAGATGTGGAGTATATTATGTTGTATGGTTCAAATTTTTCTTTGGTTTAAATATTTGTTTCAAACCAGTTTGATTTTTGTTTTCTGTTGTCCCAGATTCATTTTCATAATCTGAGACAAAGGAAAACAGAAAATTTAAACCAAAGAAAAAATTGAGCCACAACAAAAAATACATTATGTTGTGGTTCAATTTTTTCCTGGGTTCAAACATTTTTAAACCAGTTTGATTTTTGTTTTACAGTGTTCGTTGTCTCAGAATATGATAACAAATCAGTTCTGTGAAAATTAAAGTGGTTTAAAAAGTTTTGAAAACAAAGCAAAATTTGAACCACAACATATACACAGCCCTGACTCCTTCTCCAGGAAGAAGCAGTGCTCCAAAAGTAGAGTGCACTTTGGAGTTATCTTTAAGATGATAAATAATTATGGTATTTGCGATTGTTATTTTCAGTGTGAAGGTAAAGAGTACAATCATAAGAGCGACATCTGGGCTCTTGGCTGCATTCTGTATGAAATGGCCAGTAGACAGAAAACATTTGAAGGCTCCAACCTCCCTGCACTGGTCAACAAAATCATGAAGGTACATGCACTATGCAGTTAATTTCAAGCACCCGGCCTTTTCATGAGGAATCAGAACCCCGCTCAAAATGTGTCGACAGCTAGCCATTTTGCCGCACACAGGCAATTGTTTGCTGCTTAGTTCACCTGGTCCTTTCTGGCTACTACATAACTGTAGAGTTCCGAAAGTAATGGGGCCGAAAGTAGTGGGTCCCATTACTTTCGTAACTCTACGGTACTCTTTTATGTTGCCTACTGATGTGAGGTATTTTTAGAGGGCTGAATCAGTACTACTGACAATAGAGCTGTTTTCAAATGAGTGTCAAAAGTAAATGCATCTCTGGTTTGGTTTGGTTTGCTTATGCTTTGTGATGGCTAAAAAATCTCCTGCCACTTTCTCAAACAATCAGAAGAAAAACCCAAACCAAATTGTGACTTGCTTGCACGCGTTTTCCCTCTCTTTACGCAACTAGGTACATATGTGTATTTGCTTGAATGTCTGAGCAATTGGTTCATTGCAGAACTCTCTGTGTTATGATTGGCCAGAGTAATGACTTTGGTTTTGATTTCCGACACTCAACTGAAAACTGCTCTTTGCGTTGTTGTTTTACAGGGCCAGTTTGCTCCAATAAGAGGAAATTACAGTCCAGAATTTAGATTGTTGGTAAGTTTTTACAACCAACCTGACTTTGTTTGGCTCAGTTTCTAGCATTCTTAGTTTACTTCTCTGTAGTCTTCAACACTTTCACTGTCACAAAGACCAAGCTATTAGAAAAAAAGATTTTGTAAAATACATGCATAGAATAATAAACTGCACCACAGGAGAGAAGATGCCTGTCATCTTGATCCTCCTGATACCAGCAGAAACATTTTTGCTTGAACAGTGTTGTACAGAAAAATGTACTTCTTTTAAACATTTTTTTTTTGTCTCCCCTTGGGGTGTTGGAGACACACTGTAATGGACCACGGCTAAAAAACCCTAAAATTTAAGCTTGCTCTTTGTCAAGCAAGTCTATATTTTTATGGACAAGTTTTTATAAATTATTATTACTTAAGTTTAGATGACAGGCAGCTTGTCTGTATCCTTGCCTATCATGCAAGTGAAGGGGGAAAGTTTATACTTGCCTGACAAAAAAAGTCTGCTTGTCCTGGATAACCAGACGGGACTTTTTTTGAGCCCTGGTGATATCTATTGCAGTGGTTGCCAAATGCAAATGCAAATGCCAAAATGCAAATGCAAAAAATACGAAATTGCTGGAAGGCAACATGGTCAAGTGGTTAGAGGTGCTGACTTGTATTCCAGAGGTCAATGGTTCAAGTCCGCCTCTCTGACCTTTTGATGGATTTGTAATACACATTTGTTTAAATCCTTGACCATGCCATGTTAATAGCCATGTTCTGGTCAGCCTCTCAAACCAGTTGAGATTCGTAATAATGTATCGTTTATCTGGATATTTATTTCAATGAGTTTACAATGTCTCCAATAATTAGCACTGCAGTGCTAAATATTTCGAGACTTAATAAATAAAATAAAGTGATTGTATTATTTTTTATTCATTTTATAGGTTGGAGATATACTGCAAAAAGACCCTGATCTGAGACCAGATGTAGAGGATCTGTTGAATGAAAGAATCCCTAAGGTACATGCGTGGTATAGTGTTGATGAAATAAGGATGGCCCAAACAGGCTCATTTGAAGTGTTGGGTGTATATCACAGCAAAGCGTTTTTTTGCTCTGTTGTTTGTTTGCATGAGGCCCTGATTCTGTTTGTCCTTAGTCTTTTTATGAGAAATTATCCATGGTTACAAGGTATTTGTTGCTTACCATGTGTTTACACTGCTGTACAAATAATTTTCAGCTCATGAAAAAATTTGAAGACACCAGTGAAGACGAACTTGGAAGCTCCATTGATCAAAGGACAAAAACCAAGAGAAGGTGATCATTAATCATGCAGCCTTTAGATAAACCTGTACTAAGGGATGGACCATAATCATAATAATATAATGCAAGTGCCTTAAAAAAATTTCTTTGTAAAATACGGTCAAATCTCTCTAGAATGGCTTCCCTTTATTGGGACATAATTCTCTAGCCATTGTGGACATGTGACAGTTATGGGTAGGTTTCAATAGGAGTATTTCATGTATAGATAGGTAGCCAAGCCGAGGGGGGAAAAATGGCCATTGAAGAGGTGTAACCAAATTGTGGAGAGATGAAGTGAGTGTTAGTGAATGCTTAACCGTATATAAATTATTCATATTATTGTGATTTTGTCTTTTTTTAAAGGACACTTCTGTATTACCTGGATCTACTCTACACTAACATGTGCCCAATAGAGATCCCACAAAAAGGACAGCTTAGACAGGTCAGATATGTGCAAACGGTTTTTTTTTTAGTAATACAATACAGTATAACAAACACGAGGAAGAGTGTTTCATCAGAATTTCCAAACACTGAGAAGTGGGTCGAAAAACAAGGGGGGGAGGGGAGGGGAGTAATATAACAAACACGAGAAAGAGTGTTTCATCAGAATTTCCAAACACTGAGAAGTGGGTTGAAAAATGAGGCACAGCCAAGTGTTTTTTTAACCCACTTCGTGGTGTTTGGAAACCTGATGAAACACCCTTTTCAGTGCTTGATATAGCTTCTCAAACTCATCATTAAATGCAGAGAAAATGAAGGAAGAAATCTATTCTATGTTATTATTCAGCACATTGATACACTGCCCAAATATGGTCAAAAAGTTAATTGATATACGCTATGTCAACATGACGTATATCCAACTATGGCGGTAAATTTTGCATTTTGACAAGAGAATGCAAAAATGACGGACCGGCCTTGATATTTTTTCTTCAAACTGTGCTTTGTTATCAATGGGTTGAATTATAAAACTATTAATGTGCTCAAGCTTGCGTGATATCGCCTAATTTTAGCTGACTCGGCCTATGGCCTCGTCGGCTAAGAATTAGGCAATATCATGCGCACTGTCGTGCTATAATAGTTAAATAAGATCAGGTTTTAAAACCACAGTCATGCTTGTGATTTGCTTTGCTCACATCACTTATTGCTATATATTTCTTTCATGTAACTTGTAATAATTTGATATTACATGTGTATCAATTCACTACCCCCTGATTTTTTGTTTGGTCTCTTAAATTCTGATTGACAGTCAGTGATATCTCAAGGATAAATGAGAGATTAATCATTATTAATTTTAGGTGTAATATTTGTTGCTACATAATATAATATTAATTTGCATGCACACTTGTCATTTAAAGGTTGCTGTTGGTAGCACCCATGTTGCCATGATTACAATGGAACATGTAGTATACACGTGGGGAAGCAACTGTTGGGGCCAGCTTGGTCATGGTGATGGCAGTAGACGAGACAAACCCACACAAGTTGAAGCACTCAAATCTAAAACTATTCTGAAGTAAGAGTTTTTTGTTGGTTCAGCATGTTATTTTGTTGCTCTGAGGCTGTTTGTTGCAGGGATAGAGACAAATACATGTATGCATTATTTGCTTTTTTATATATACTGTAAACACCTATAGTAGTGGACAATATCAAGGCTCTTGGCCAGTGCTTAACCCAATTTCTGTGGCATGGAGCAACTAAGAGTATTGCTTCTCCCCCCTGGATGGGATGCTAGTCCATCGCAGGGTTACCCCCAGCATTTTGTCGCTGGTTCCCATTTATACACCTGGATGGAGAGAGATAATGTGGAGTAAAGTTTCTTGTCTAAGGAACCAACAATAAGGCTGAGACCAGGCCTTGAACTATTGACCTTCAAATCTGAAGAAAAACAAGCTAAGCACTACATCACCACACATCCACAGTACCATATTTTGTTTTTCCATAGAGCACACTGTGGAGGCAACTTCACTGTGTTTGTCACTGACAATGGCATTGTGATGACTTGTGGCCTGGGTGAACAGGGCTGCCTAGGGCATGGGGACTGGAACAACTCATCAAAACCAAAGTTGATTGAAGCACTGTTAAGTTTTGATGTCACGTCAGTGAGCTGTGGCACCTCCCATGTGGCAGTTGTAACTAGTGATGGTGTAGTGTTCTCATGGGGCTGTGGTGATGACGGCAGACTAGGACTGGGAGATGAAGAAAACCGGTAAGTGAAATACAGCCCCACCCCTCAAGCTCGGCATTAATAAGTATAACAGGAGTGTCGATACAGATGTGACAGCTATAGATGATACTGTATATAGTATAGTCAAGAGAAGCTTGAATCTGATCAGTGCTGTTGTATAACAGGTGTGTCCCTACAGAGGTGACTAGATGACACTGTGTGTATAGTATAGTTAAGAGAAGTTTGTGACTGATCAGTGGTGTTCTGTAACAGGTGTGTCCCCACAGAGTTGACTGCTATAGATGACACTGTGTGTATCGTATAGTTAAGAGAAGTTTGTGACTTATCAGTGTTGTTCTGTAACAGGTGTGTCCCTACAGAGGTGACTGCTATAGATGATACTGTGTTAATAAAACAAGTCAAGTGTGGATATGACGGCACAATGTTCCTCACTGATACTGGAGCACTGCTTGCTTGCGGCAGGTTTGCACTTCAAGTTTTCCCATTTAAATTTATAAACACATACGTGTACACATGACTTATTTCTATGTTTTCTGGTATCTGTATTCTAAGGATTTTCTACTGTTCTTTTTTTGTTTTTTCTTCTTCTTGTCTACTTCTTGTGCAGTAATACAAACAACAAGCTTGGACTAAATAACCGACAGGGATTTCTGATGCAGATGAAGAACCTGTTGAATAAGGTACGATACTTCAGTGTTTTTGTAGTCTGCATGACTGGAGCTAGAAAGGGGTGAGGAAGGGAGGATTTGGGGTGCAGGCAAAGCATGTAGAGAGAGCACAGAGTGTGAAGGGAGGGTGGAGGTTACTCCTCCCTTTGTGTTCTGCGCTCTCTCCATGTGCTTCATACGCTCCCAGAGTGCCCCCTTCCTCTCCCCTCTTTATAATGCTTGCCGTTTTTATGCAGGCAAGTCTTTTTTGCTTTTCTGGCACATTAAAGAGTTGCATGGTTAAGGCCAGTTAACCTTTTACGTGCCAGTACTAACCAGCATCTCATTCCTTCATGTAAATATGCTGGTCAAAAGAGTAAATGGAATAATCGTGCTTGTTTTTCAATATTTAAAATTTTGCATTTTCCAAGGGTCAAAGAATCGTCTGCTAAGATATGACTGCTTTAATTTTTGCCGTTTCTAGGTTCAGGTAGATGGCAAAACTGTACCAACAGCTGTCAAAGTTTTATCGAAGCACCGTGTACTGGACGTGTCATTGGGTCCAGGTCACAGTGCAGCACTTGTTGATCCAGGCCTAGTGTATACATTTGGTGATAACACACTGGGACAACTGGCTTGCGCAAACTGCAAACCACGTGACGTGCCTGCCATTGTCAAGGCGTTAGAGGACAAGACCACTACGGTAAGATGAGATTGTTGACAGGGTCGGAACAGGGCACTGTGGGACTGGAGATCAAAGATGTAAAATGGGGGATCACAGACCTGAAATCCAGGACGGCAAACCATGGTTGTTAAATTTGTGTCGAATCAAAATATTTCCACGTCTTTGAGATCAGGAATTTGGCGTAGAGCACTCGGAGTTATAGATAAAGAAAGCCATGTTAAGTCAGTGTGTTCTTGGTAAACTGTGGCACAGTGTAACAAAGGGAATTTTAACATCTGGATAGTGAAGATCATGTTAAACTTGAGGTAATTTTTCTTGCAGCGCAATCCGATTGTGAGATAACTCACAGACGAAAGTTGCTTGTTTGACACCCGCAATCTTTCTGATTGAGTGAAGTGTTTCTTTCTGTAGATGATTTTCTGCGGAGATGGCTTCACTGTGGCAGGAACAAACGATAATGATCTGTTTTTCTGGGGGACAAGACCCAAAAATGGCCGACGGACGCAGAGTGAGAGTGGAGACAAGACGGACACCGAAGCAGCTTCCAGCAGAAAACACAAGCGAAATCCAAGTGGAAGCATGAGTATCGGCAGTGCTGACAGTGTGGAGTTGTCTCCAGGGTCAGTCTTTTATTGCGCTAAAAGCCCGGACACACGGTCCAACTTTTCTTGTAACGTTGCGCGCAACGAGTTTTTTGGGATTGTCACACGGTGCAATTTGTTGTGCGCAACGTCGCAAAAATAGAACTCGATTCTACTTCTGCAACTGTTGCACGCAACGTTACAAGAAAAGATGCACTGTGTGTCCGGGCCTTTACAATTTGTCAGAACTGGTTGGCCAGACTGACCGGTCAGTTTGTAACTAGAATGCATCTTTTTGAAGACCTGTTCCTACAAGTCCATCAAAAGGGTGCATACTATTTCTGAATTGACCAGTCAAGCCTACCAGTTGTGACAAATAGTGGCATTATATTTACAAATTGAGCCGTCTGGCTGACCAGTTCAAACATCCTTGAAAGCTACTTGTAATATAATGTGTTTCAAAGCTTTCCGTTTTTATTTGGCCGAAAATAAGCACACCATCTCTTTCATTCGTAAGCTAATACGTTTTCCTTTTTGGAAATGCATTTTTTTTAACTGTAAGTGTTTAAGGTTCTTTTATCTAACTTGCAGGAGTAAAAGCGATCATAACTCCGGAAGCCAGTCTTCTCTTCCAAAAGACGCTAAAAAGCGCCGAGATGGCGTGCTAGAACTCTCCAATTCCACCAGGCTTGAACGCGGCAGGAAGGATGGAATGCAGGAGGGGTTCTCAATGCCACAATCTTATAGGAAAAGAAAAGATGCGGTCCAGGAAGGGGTGTCACAGTCAGACCTCATGGATAGCACCAATGGTTTGATCTACAAGTCCATGGATGGGTGAGTGGACTGAAAGAGGCTGTGTTTTCACAGAACGCTTTCCCCTTTGCCGAGTATACAACTTAAAGGTGCTATATCACCAGGATTTGGCTGATGTTTGGTCAAACCTGACCAGACATGGCGTAAATTAATTAACTTATTTTCTTCGGAGATATTAGCATGTTTGCTATCTTAAATTCGAAGTTAAATAAAGTTTTTGATTGATTGATTGATTGATTGATTGATTGATTGATTGATTGATTGATTGATTGTAAGGTATCTGTTGTATTCAACCCTTTAACTGCCAAGAGTGCCAAAAATCAAAAATCAAGAAAAATGCCTTATTTCATTTTGTTAAAAATTGAAAAACAACTGGTACCATGCAAAAGTACTGCAGAAGAGGTTTCATTTGAATGGTCACACCATAGGATTTCGTCAACAGACTCAAAAGTTAGAACAAATGGTACCATGCAAAAGTACTGCTGAAGAGGTTTCATTTGAATGGTCACACCATAGGATTTCGTCAACAGACTCAAAAGTTAGAACAAATGGTACTATACAAAAGTACTGCTGAAGAGGTTTCATTTGAATGGTCACACCATAGGATTTTATCCACAGACTCAAAAGTTAGAACTACTGACATGTCTCCATAAATGACTCTGAAGTGAAAGGGTTAAGGAGCTATGTCGTGGTGATTGGGGGTCAAAGCAGCCCCAAATTAAAACTAAGTACCTTTGTGGTACACGAAATGCTCATAGAACACTAAGAGGAAGATATCAAGTGAATTCTCAAAGAGATAACAAACTTATACAGTGGAACCTCGATTTAACGAGTGACAAGGGACTGGGGAAATTGGTTCGTTATATCGAGGGTTCGTACTTTTAAACAAAACTGTATCATTATTTTCGGGTTAACGCAAACATGTTTTTTGGCTTTTAAAAGAGATACTTTTGTTGGTGACAAAGCCTCTTTAACTCATCTACTGTCTAGGGGAATGGAGCAAACTATAAAGCAAAAACAAGTGTAAAGAAGAGCAGAATCATTTTGAAAGTCAATCAAACATGGCTTTCTTTCTTTTAACAGTGATTAAATGTTACCATTTTCTAACTCGATTTCTTCCTCTTTTAGTGTCTTTTCCGATGCGGAACGAAGCGACTGCGGTTCAAGGGAAGACCCATCAGTAAACTACATCAGAATGAGCTCACGCCGAGGACAAATGAGTGATCAATCATATATAGGGTTTCTACGAATCAACGACAATGAAGCCGTCCCTTCGCCCATTCGTCTGTTTCACTGGGATACCTACACTATGTACGGAACAGAGCATGACCGCGAATTTCCTGTTTATCTGCTGGATATCGATGGTTTCGGCGTGAACTTGTTCGTGCAAATAGAAACCACAGCGCCGGCTCCAATCAGGCGACGGTCCAAGAAACGCTCACAGAAAAAAGCTAGCGAGAGAAGGCTCTCTAAACAAACTGTCTTCTCGGATGGGTAGGTGTCATTCCCATGTTAAGTCACAAGCGAGGGAAAACGCGTGCGAGCAAGTCACGATTGGTTTAGCTGTTAACGTTCCGATTTAACTCGGAACGTGGACAATATAAACATGAAATATTAAAGTCGTATAATATAATGCCTGAGTTATACGGAACCGGAATCACAAAGGTTGTGGGTTCAAACAGAATTTTTTTTCAGGCTCTGTTTTAAGTTGTTCCATAACTTAGAAAGTCTCTGCTTGTTGCTTACAGAACAGTTGGAGGTACCCGAGGACCTGGACTGGACTCCTCGATGGGATCGAGCTCTTCAGAATTGGAAACCACATTAGGCGAGGTAGGAATGATCTAAAAAGGAGGGGAACAATTGAACAAGATATCAAGGGAGATTAGTGGCGAGCTAAATCACTTACTAGGTTCATATGTGACACATATTCTGTGTACTGCAAGGATCAGTAACGATAATAGCGTCATGTATGACACACATTCTGCAATACCAAATAAACCATGTGTGCACTGCAAGGATTAGCGACGATAACAGCTTCATGTATGAGACACATTCTGTCTACTGCAAGGATCAGTAACGATAATAGACCAATATCACGCTAGCATGGCATGAAAATATATTTAATTTAATGGGGAAAAGAGTCCAGTATCAAATTGAGCACATCAATATTAGTAAAACTGTAAAGTTTCGTAGAGATTGCTCGTACACTGACGGAGAACTTTTGATTGATTGATTGATTGATTGATTAATTGATTGATTGGAAAAAAGTTCAACTCCCCCCTCCCCACCCCCCACAATTCCCCCATTCTTTTCGCCTCTTTACCGCTGGTATTCGCCGCTCTGCCATCATAACTTTGCTCTCGCGCGGAAAATCCTCCAGCTTCGCACGCTTGGCGAAGTTGATAGGAGGTTCTTGAGTGAGTAAAGGGCGGTGTGTTTTCCCTGTAGGCGCCCACGTGGTTAAAGAATGAACTGAAGGAAGGGATTATAGCTGGCGATGCAGATCAGCAGGATTCAGAGGACGACAGTGATAGCGAAGAAGCCGACAGCGAAACTGAAGAGACAGACAATGGTAAGTCTGCAATCACGGTGTAGTTTCCCTTTGAACCGTTGGCTTTAACAAGTGTATGTTACTTATCCGTGGCTCGGTTGACCACTTAGAAATGGCGGTCCCGTCTCGAACCACTGAGGAGTAAACAAACCGAGTCTCCCATATGTTACTTATCCGTGGCTCGGTTGACCACTTAGAAATGGCGGTCCCGTCTCGAACCACTGAGGAGTAAACAAACCGAGTCTCCCATATGTTACTTATCCGTGGCTCGGTTGACCACTTAGAAATGGCGGTCCCGTCTCGAACCACTGAGGAGTAAACAAACCGAGTCTCCCATATGTTACTTATCCGTGGCTCGGCTGACCACTTAGAAATGGCGGTCCCGTCTCGAACCACTGAGGAGTAAACAAACCGAGTCTCCCATATGTGACTTATCCGTGGCTCGGATGACCACGAAGAAAAAGCGGTCCCCTCTCGAAACACCGAGGAGGTAACAACCCCAGTCTGTAACCCCACTCAGTGAGAGCGTGTGGTCGGCTTGGAGGTGGTATCGCTGAAAGGCTTCAACACAACAACAACAACAACAACCTTACACTGTATTTAGAAAAAAGGAAGAAATAATATCACAGTATTTGTCATCCGCAAACTAGGTAAAAGAGATATTCCAGGCAACGGGGAATTAAATGCTTTCAGGCGATCTAGTGTTCAGTATCACACAACAGAAGCTTATATCTGCTTATCAGCTTATCTGGGTGAATGAGACCACAGTTCTGTATACTTTCACAAGTCAATGGGAGTTTGCCGCATTAATGATCTGTCAAGCCAGTTTCATGACCCTACTCGCAATTAAACTTATCATCGAAGCTGAGCAACGGATCCATCAAACCACTTTCTTTACTTACATGCCTGTAGGTCTGGATAGAGACAATTTGAAGGTGGCGGTCAAATCTGCAACGGAATCTGTATCAGACAATGATAAGAACTCCAAGAGTACTGCAGAGAAGCTTGCGGCTAAAGTGGAGAGGTTCAAACAAAGCAGAAAAACGAAATCGGAGACGAGAATTGTCGGTGGCGTAGCTATTAATACCACTGTGATCAATGATGTACCTCTGAGTGTCCAGTCGAGTTCAGTATCAGTGAAATCAGAGGCAGATCTGGAAAAGATACAGGACAAGGTGCGTTATTAATGGACACTGTCCCGGTTGAAATATCGTGTTTTCATGAGCTTGCTTTAAGCTTACGTTATCATCTTGAAATTGGAAGAAACCATCGCCAAAAGTGAGAGAAGCAAAGAAATATGAATTAAACAGACAAAATAACGGCTAGAAAAGTCAAAATTTAACAAGAATGGCAAGTTTGACTTCTTGCCCGCCTGTCACTTATCAAATTTCATGAACTGCAATTCACTTCAATCCTTGCAATCCTACACGTTTTCTCCAAACTACTGCTTCTTTTTTGCTCTATAGAATCTTTTTGTCCAACTAAGTTGTATATTTGGTGGCATCTGGCGATATAACATGGAAATAAGCTAAGCGAAATTTTGCTATTTCGACGGGACAGTGGCCCTTTAACTTAACTGTTGCAATAAGCGAACCCTTCAAATCCCGTGGGATTTTGTGTAGGCTAAATTTGCAACCGCATCAGCGTGCGAACGCAGTCGCCTCTAATCGCCCCCGGTCACGTGTCAGTGTATTAGAGTTAAAGGTCAAATGAACCAAAAATTTGAATTCATTTTCCTTTATCCATTTAAAGCTATTTAAACGTTAAAGGAAACCATAATAAAGCATACTTACGCAACAATTTGCCTTCCTGAGCCTTTTAGTTAGTCACATAGCTAAAAGTACGAAGATTTCCGAAGACTTCACAGAAACGTTTCTGAAATGGCCGCGCGATTCAAGTGGTAGGATTGGTAAGGATTATGACGTCACTATTGGCGAGCCAACCGTGTTCCCAGTGCCCTCTCTTCTGGCGAATACATGAGTATTCTCACTTGCATGTAAGATTTCACTGTTTTCGTATTGAAAATGGACAGTTGTTGCTGCAGTTTATCGCAGAACAAAACACCATAGTTTTCCGCTCAGTCACCGACTTTCAACTTCAACTTCCTTGACTGTTTTGAGGTGGTCAATAGTGACGTCGCTATTGGTTTCCGACAATTTTCCCGATCGATCCACGATTATGAAGGCCAAAAAGTTTCATTATCTCTGCGATACCAAATCCAATTAGTTTTAAACTTCAGAATATGTTTATTTGGTCCTCTTTCAACACATTACACTAATATTGGACTAAAAGAAAATATGTCAAATGTTTGGTTCATTTGACCTTTAATCTAATAGTATTTTTTTATATTTTATAGTTTCCCTATTTTTAGATTATTAATATATCGACTGCGGACATCATGATGTAAAGCGCATTTGGGTACATAATGGAGAATGCGCTATTTAAAGTTATAAATTGTTATTTTATATTATATATATTGCGGGATCTCTTTTATGCAGTTACAGAAAAACAATCCGCATAAATCGCAAACATTCATTAAAACCCACAAAAATTAATTCCATACGGTCTTTTTAAGAGATAACAGTTCACTGTCTCGTGTTTCATTGCAGGATGCTGGCTCTGGATCTACCGGAACGGCTGATTCAGACAAGGGATCTTTAAACTTATCAAAAGTTTTCCCTCGTCCGGCTAGCAGCCCTGCGACTTCAAAACACAAGCGTTCCTCCTCAGATGGACTCATCATTGATGAGAAGAAAAGAACTCCTTCTGATTCTGGTGTAGATTTAACTCCTGTAGAGAAGTTCAATAGTTCAAGCGAGGGATCCGGGGGGACTGCTGGCGGCTCACAAAAGACGTCTCTAGAGTAAGTATGGAGCTTGATTCCCTGCGCGGGGGGGGGGGGGGGGGGGGGGTAGCAGGCGCGATCGCAAATGGGTGGAGGTGGGTAAGCGCGTTTCTCGATGAGCGAGGACGAGAGAGGAAATTGTTTACACATGCGATTTTTGTCGCGCTCTTCAATGCAACTGTTGTCGCGTGTAAACTAGCGGCAATTTATGTGCGATTCGGGTGCGAAATTTGCTGCGGTTTGCGCTGTGATTTCCCAAACATCGCAGCCAAGTTGCATCGGGTTTCAAACATATTCGAAACCTCTGCGACATTGCGCGACAAATCGCGCCCAAATCGCACTAGTTGACACACGTGATTTGAAGATGCAACTTGCGCGCGACAAAAAATACATCGAAAAGTGCGACAAAAATTGCACAAAAAAATCGCCAGTGAAAACGGGCCTTTATAGTTCAAACTGTTTGAAAACGCATGAGAGTCGATGAAAGCACTTGAGAACTCGAGAGGTCTAACGAGAGCAGGAAATTAAACTTTTGTTGATTTTTATTAGAGTGGTTTTCAATTAACTGTCGAAAGTAATTTCGCAATACACCAATATCACGCTAGCATGGCCTGAAAATATATTTAATTTAATGAGGAAAAGAGTCCAGTATCAAATTGAGCACATCAATATTAGTAAAACTGTAAAGTTTCGTTAAGATTGCTCGTATACTGACGGAGATATGAGCTTTTGAAACTTAGTACTCTGGCCTAATTTTTACAAAGAAATGTATGGGAAAAACACGGAAACGAGGCTGGACGGGCAATCTATGCCCGTCCACCATACATTTCTTTGTAAAAATGCTCAGTTTCAAAATTTCATATCTTCGTCAGTTTTCTAGCAATCTTTACAAAACTTTGTTGTTTTACCAATATCGATATGCTGAATTTGATGCTGGGCTCTTTTTCCCAATAAACAAAATATATTTTGTGCCATGCTAGCGTGATATTGGTCTATTGCTTTGGTTTTGTATTGCACTGTGATTGGCTAAAAAATCTCGCGCCACTTTCTCAACCAATCAGAAGTAAAACCAAAACCAATCGTGATTTGCCTTCACCCGTTTTCCCGCGCTTGGCGCCAGCGACATATATTTCCTTCGAATTCTGATTGGTTCATTGGATTGTCTGCGTCTGTTGTGATTGGTCGGAGTAATTACTTTGGTTTTGGCTTTACGACACCCAATTGAAAACCGCTCTTAAACTCAAGCATACCCTTAAAACTATTCGAAAAAAAAGCGCGTGGTTATAAACGAGAGCGACGGTTTGAACTCTCATCGATTACTTTCCGCGTTTCTACTGAAGCTTCTAATGAAAACGCCAGCGTTCCGTTTGAAAGCACCAAAGAGTGGATGTGAGGGCGTGGGAGTCGCAATTCAAACGAGATTGAGGGTTTGAACTCTCGTCCTCTTTTTGTGATTCTCGTTCTTTTTTGGCCCAAGCTTTAGGTTAAAATTAACGCCTATGAACAATCTACCTTTTCCTAAAACATTTCTTAGGTTCTCGCTCTACGATTCCTGAAAGATAAAAGAAAAAGAAATTACTTATGGACTGGATCGAAACGATGTAATAACTCAACTGTAAAAAAAAAGATAACACTTCTTCTGTTTTTGTTATAGCTACAGGGGCGATAAAGGAATAGTTCGCGCATAACACTAACTCTTCTTTTGTTTTACTTTTGTTTTTGTGTTTTTGCTCTTTTTAGTGTCCGGACTCCTAAGAAAAGCGTTGGGTAAGTAATGCTTTCTTGTACCTTTAGCAGCGGAGAAACAATCAAATTGTTTTCTTTTTCCTGGACTGAAATTCTACGTATAATATTTGCATTTACATGTAGTATGACCGTTTCTTGCGTGAAAAAGCTCTCTTCGTGGACCAATATTTCAGCTTTTGACCGCTTGCTTTCTTTTTCTTGTGCAAGAGTTTCTAAAAATCGCATACAAAAATCAAAATAATGCATTTAACTCCAGTAGGCCTGCACCTCTTCGGAATCTCTAATTTCATTCGACCTGGATGGGGTGCTCCTCTATTGTTTTTAGGGTTAGGGTCCATTGTTGTGTTGTTTGTTCTATTGTTTTCTTAGCCAATCCTGTGAGGCGTTACGAAAGGTGCAGGTCTGCCCATTAACTCGGAGAGAAATCATTCTGTTCTGATGATTCGTGTATTCTCGTTTTAGAAGCACCTCGCCCCAACCCCCTCGCTCCCCGAAAGCTGACCGGCAGACCAACCTAAGCAAGTCCGTGGATCGTTACCAAGAGTACAGGTCAGTTGACACAACAGTGGTACTCATGTGGTTTGTTATTTCCCATGTGACTTGAGGACGCCGGAAAGATACCACAATCCGAAAGAGCATAGCTTTATATAAACTGCATCTCTGTTGTTTCATGGATGTTCAAACGAAAAAAAAGCGAAACACGTGGAAATCGCCCACATCGAGGCGAAAAGTATAGACTATACTTCCCTCGGTAGCGTGTTTTGTTTCATGCTCAACTCTTCTACCTAGAGCTGACTCATTCCCAGTCTTCTCTCTTGGGTCACAAAGGGGCGCGATGGGTGATGGGAAGGATGGAAGAGAGAAAAAAACCTCTTTCGTTTTCTTCGTTCCCATCACCCCAATTTATTTACAATTTACAGTTGTCTGCTTAGGAAACTGGCCTTTGAGTGGAAGTGAGGCTGAATTGACCTTGTTTTGGCATGTATTAAATCATGCAGTTCTTATGCTAACTAGATTTCGTTCAGCATGATTTACATGTGAAAAGTAGGAAGATTCAACTCAAGCCTCACTTTCACGCAAAGGCCAGGGTACTAAGCACAAACAGGGAAACAGAATGCACGGGAAAGCGCACTTCGCGATCACTGCAACAAACCGTTGAGAATGGCCGGATCTGGGTTTCCAGACCTAGATCAGTACTATAATAATGCTCTGTGCTTAGTACGAAATGAAACAAAAGAAACGACAAACTGATCCTTACGGCAGGAAAACAGAAGCAGTTCATCACCCGTCAAACCCTTCACCAATCATATTCATCAGTTTTTTTTAATTCATTAGTTTTTTTTTAGATTTAGTTGTAATCATTTTAAGTGCTAGCCCCTGAAGCTTTGTTTTTCAAAGCGAAATATTGGGCACCATTATATTCCACTCTTATTTTATTTTATTTTATTTTATTTTATCTATTTCAAGTCCAAATTAAACAGATTACTAATGGAGGTTTTGGAGAGTGAGGATATCTATGTTGATGTCGAATTTCTTTGTAACAGTCTTCGTAATTTTAAAACACTTAATGATCCTCTTTCGAGGCAGGCTGGTTGATGTGTACGATAATTTAGGACAACAACGCATAGGTGATGGGTAAAATCAGGGTGGCAGGGAAGTGACACTAGGGAACCCCCCGGGGACCAGGAGAGGAGTGCCCTCCTGGGGGGAGAGCAGATCAGGTGGTACCGGGGGTAGCCACCCTGGACGTGGTCCGGATCTGTCTCCAGTGGGGTGAGGCCCATATCCCTAGTCACGGGGAACTAGGGAACCAGGAGAGGGGTGCCCTCCTGGGGGGAGTACAGATCAGGTGGGACCGTGGGTACCCACCCTGGAATGGATATTTCTCCGGACCTGTCTCCAAGGGCTAAGCCTTACTGTGGGGTAAAGTGCAGCCAAGGGTTGCACTTCCCTGCCGCCATATTTATTAATAAACAATACTACGAAAAAAAACATTCCAGTTGATAAACTTTAAATCACAAAGGTTTCAGTCATGGGAGGGTGGGGGGGAAAATTGTTATGATGCTCGGTGCGAAGCGATGGAAGAATGAACTGGGTGGGACACGCGCTATTACATTATAGGTAAGAGCACGAGGGCAACATAAGACAGAACTGACTGGGACCTTTGTTTGATAACATCTTACTGAGATTGGCTTACTTTGGACTTTGCTTTAAAACTTAAAGACATTGTAAATAAGGCGACTATATCAATGTCAGGCTTGACCTAGACCTTAAGAAAATACAGAAAGCAAGGCTTGGACTTTGGCCTTGCAAGGGTACAGAGAAGTACAGAAATTGTAGTACCCTCTAAAATTAGCATAACAATAGGCCATACACTTAACAAGTGGACTAGGGAAAGAATGTTACACGCCGACAGTAAGTGACTCTTACGATTGTCTCAGGTCTCATTAACATCAGTTTATCGAATAATAAACTTGAACTTAATTGACTTTAAACTGCATTTTATTACCCCTTCTCCTTAATTTGTATATATATATATATATATATATATATATATATATTTTTTTTTTTTTTTTCATATTTATTTTTATTTCTATTATTAATTGATTTATTTGTTGTTGTTACAGTAACTAATCATAAATTATCCATTCCTTATTTTCGTATTTATTGTTATCTGTCAATTATTTTATAGTGAGCTCTTGTAATTGTTTAGTGTGCAGCAACCCGCCACGATTAACTTTAGTTATTTGCGGGTTGCTAATATAATTTGTTTTATTATTTGTAAATAAATTGTTGTTGTTGTTGTTGTATTTGCTTCTGCTTCTGTTTTTCTGCCGTAAGGATCATTTTGCCGTCTCTTTTGTTTCATTTCGTACTAAGCACACTTGCTAAGCACAGTGTACAAAGCACACTTGCTAAGCACACTTGCTAAGCACAGTGTATAAAGCACAGTAAAATGCCAGTTATACACCTGAACACTTCACAGTAGAGGTTTACGTCATAGTGGGTCAGTTGGATATCATTTTAATTTTTAATTTTTCAACAATGTACAGTTTTTATATGATAAGTGTCTTGAAACAATTGTTTCTCCACAGGAGACCCCTTGGGCGGGCGCGGCACAGTCAGGCCCCATCCAGGAGGGGAGGGTAAGTAGACTGTCGGTCCTTTTACTCATGACACCTTGTAATTTGCTTGCTGTCTCTTTCCTTCTTTAGTCTTGTCCTCGCTTCTTTTCGCTTCGCTTCTTTTCTGTTCCTCTATTATTGTTTATGCACATAGACGCCTCAAGTATAATTTTATAACTCTCGTTTTCTGCTATACTTTGAAGAATAAAATGAAATAATTAATGACCAATAACACTTCCTATTTAATTGCTTTTGTTGCACCACAAAGTGCAAATCAAATGGAAATTATCGCATTCGGTGAAGTTTTGTTTCGATGAAATAAAAAATAGAATTACGTGGCTATTTTTTACGCTTAGACTATCTTGCTTCGAGGATCTTCTTTCACTTAAGACAAGTAAAGCTGAGCAAACGTATTTTTATAAAAAAATTTTGTAAATTGCCCTTATTTATTTTCCCCCGTAATGGAGTATTATTTTTGTGCTCGAATGTTTTTAATCTATTAAAAGAGGGAAGTCTTGTTCAATATTTACAGCAATTGTATCTTATGGTTTCTTTGCTAATGCGCGTGCATTTCCGCAGTTACTTGCCAATGGATTTTTATTAACTTTTGTTACCTTTGTCGCGAAGCAACGAGCGACATCAATTTGTATTCGTGAATTTCTGATTAAATTTGTTATTGATTCTAGACGCTCAAATTGTGAAATATCAGTTGGAAATTGCTCCGGAGAAATAGAAAGCTCGAGAAACACCAAACCTAGAAACTGTTAATTATCTATTTCGGGTAAAATCATTTCTCGTGAAGAAGAGTAGAATGCTGAAATTGTAAACAGCAACTTGAATGTAAACACTTAAAATGTAAAATACCGCGCTGGAATTATTCATCAAGTCTAATCAAGATAAAAAACGCGAGACAAAATAAGAGTATATCAATTTGAATGTATTCATTGACGCAAAAACGGAATATACATAATTTATTCTTGGAGTAAAAAGGCAATGAAGCACTTTGCCTGAACGCTTACATGCCGAAAAATTACATGTCTAATGGTGAGTAGTAAAATGTTTTGACATCCACGTAATTTGTATTTCTTTTAGTTCTCTTTGGAGGCTATTTTTTTTTCAGATTATGTACATGCTAAATGTGCTTTGTTCTGCTTTGTTTTGGTCTACAGGGCTGGTGGAAAAATGGCGTCGGGCGATTCTCGTTCGGCATACACTCGACGCGAGCAGGTATCGTTTGCTTTCTTGTATTTGAATCAAAATTCCTTCTCATCTTTTCTCAAGCAACGTTTTTCTGATTCAAACGACTTCGATCTAGACTAAAATTATGTCGGCAGCTTTGAGCGAGTGAAATTTTTTTAAACATTTTAGCGTTGGATTGTTTACCATAATTGGGGTAAAATTGCCAAGAGAGATTCTCTTGAAATGATTGATATCAGAATACTTTCGGCAAACGCTTTTTGGAAGTTTTATTTTTTTTTTTTGACAGTTTGTTGTTGATAGCAAATCGTTTTGTATTTCTTCCTAAATTAAGCCAGACTTCTAACTTCCTTGTTTCAAATTTAAATTGGTAATTCTATAACTGCTGCTGGAATTCGTCTTCTGTTTGGATTATGAGTTTTAGAATTTATTTCTTTCAATCTTAAATAGTTCCTGTCGCGTTAACTTTTTCGTATTGCAAATGACAACTTGGAAGATCGTTGATATATTTAGTTCATAAGTGAAAAAGGCATTTTCTTCCTGCATTTTGACTATAGTTATTCATCATCATTTATTTCTCAAACTCATTAATCATCCATGAAGACAATAATGGCCATAAATTATTTATTTGTCTTTATCTCGACAGGCACTAGAAGAGTTGCGCCGCGAATCTGCTGAAAGACAAGCAAATTTGCAGGAAGAAATAGACAGACTCAAGCGTGAAAAGGAAGAGGTCAGTGTTACAAAATCAACTCCCTTCAATTTTTTCTGGATTTTATATTAAACACTTAATGACTGGTCCCGAGGGAAACAGTGAATTTTGTTTCCCTCGAATCTCGATGTTTCCCGAGACGAAGTCGAGGGAAACATCGAGATTCGAGGGAAACAAAATTCACTGTTTCCCAAGGGATCAGTCATTAAGTGATTTGTTATATAGCAACGCAAAATAAAACACAACACAAGACAGTTTGAAAAACGCGCCGAGCACTCGATCCATCATGCCTCCTTTTGTCACGGTCTGATCACGGTCTGATCACGTGCGCTAGCGGGCAACAGTTACCCTCTGACGTCAAAATTGTTGCCCAATTTCGCAAATGTTGCCCGCTTTGCACAATTGGCGGGAAGCAGTTTGTTTGTTAGATGTCATGTGACGATGAATCAACCAATCAACGCGCGCGTTGTATTGAGAAAAACTCCAGCTGTATAACAATTCGCCTTGTACTTACCTTTTGGGTCATCCTTTATATAGTACGAACGAAAAGTCCAACAACACAGAGACGAGTTGCAACTGGCCGAGAAAACCCGGGACGAGCAACAAAAGGAAGCCAAGGTTAGAACCCAGTCTGTCTCTGCTCAAGTTAAAAAAGAAAAAAAATAACGTATCTCACATTGTGTTGCGTTTTTTTTTTAGGAAATGGAGCAGAAATTGTCCCACGAAGTGCTTAATTTAAAAATGGAATTATCGAAGGTGAGAATTTTAGATTCAAAACTGCAGTTTTGCTTTTCTGTAGTGGCAAGCGTTAACGGGAGGGGGGAGGGGGCGCGAAAAAGGAGAGTGGGAGAAGGGAAGGAACACCTGCTGTAAGAACCGGGCTACTCGCAATAGAGCGTATGCACATGACGTCACGGCGGCCATATTGGTGTACCAAAACAATAGAACGGCGGCCATGTTGGTGTACCAAAACAATCCTGTGGGATTTGAACGCTTTTCTTATGTTAACACTTTCTTTTGTTCCAATAAATTTGCATAGCTGCTTGCCACGTGAGTGCATACGCTCTATACGCCCACCGATTTCCTTGTAATCGATTTACGTCATTTGTCAATACGTTCACCAATCAGAAACTGGCGTGCACTTTTACGCATGGATGACATTCACCCGAGAATTTACTATGTTTACCGCCCAGCGCGAATAAGGGACGGACCATTAAATTTTTGTGGGGGGGGGGGGGGGGGGTGGGCAATTACCAAAAAAAATATTCCTGCAGAAGAAATTTAAGAGAAAAAAATCGTACACAAGAAAGCACGTGAAAGTAAATTCAAACATTAAGGTAAAAAGAAATTCTTGCAAATAGTGATGCTGAAAAAAAAAATTCATGCTCAGAAGAAATTGCCCAACCATTCCCCCCCCCCCCCCCCCCGACAAAAATTAAATGGTCCGTCCCTTAGACAATCAGATTTTGCGTCCGCAGAAATGAACAAATGGGAGTCTTTATTGCAGGCGTCCTTTCCCTCTCTCCCCAGTTCCGACGCCTGGAAAGGAGATCTGGTAATGAGTGTTTACGCAATTGCAGTGAATACAGAAAATGATCTCTACACTGCAAAACACTCGTTATTTTTGCGGAGGTTAGTTAGCTTATTTACTCGTCCTAAGAAATTTCAAAAATATCCGGATTCAAAAATATCCGGATACGTGTGGACGGGGCCTCACTCGCGGCTTCGCCTCTCGTTGCCGGCCTCCGGGCGGTCGGTCGGCCTTCGGCCGGCCCCGACATCTCACGAAAGCGTGCCGCGAGAGAACCAATTTGGTACCCAGGGTAGGTTTCGGGTAGCTGTTTGCTTACGAGAATGGTCGCGAGAAGAGCTTCAACATTAGTCTTTAATTTTGCCACCATTCTTAGCCATCCTCAATTAGAAAAAAAGAAAACGTTTTCCGTGTTTCCTTGGAGGCGGTATAGTAACACGAGTGGAAATTTGGGAGAACGAGAAATAGCTGTGGAAACATGAGCTGAAGGCGAGAGTTCCTAAGCTATTTCGTTATCTTTCAAGCTTCGAGTTTTACCATAAGTAATAGAAATACTCAAAATAATTTTTTCCGTTTTCACTGAATTATGGTAAATGGCTTTTGGCCCATCAGAGCGCGTGTAGTGTCGCTTATTTTATAATTCCTAACAGGAGATGGAAAATAGCGATTTGAAAACATACATGTCTATAGTTACTTATCGAAGGAACGTGTATTTTTCTTAGCAATGCGATAAACTTCAAGACAACTATAACGTGGTGTTGTCACTCCAGGAACAGTTGGCTCGTATGCAGCAGGTAGGAAAAAACCATGGCACACTTTATCTTTTCCTTACATGACGTACATTCTAAGGAAGGGAATTTGCAAAATGATGAGACATTTCCATGCATCGTGAATAAAACGCCTAAACAGTCATTACTGGTAATATTTATTGTTCATTTTTTGTGGTTCGAAAAAAAAAGATTGAACTGTGTAAGACATTTTAGTTTAGCAGTTTTCTTGTCCACCCAACATTAGGGAAGCGGTATATTTGAATAGTTTCTGTTAGGCATTTTAAAATACTTTTGTTCTATTTATCTATGTTATAGTTAAATCTATTGTAAATTATATGCCAGACAGGACTCTATTCAAACTAGCAATAACGCTAAATTAGATATTCCTGTATAAATATTTGGTAAAATAAAATAAATAAACGAACAATGTTTGATCTTGTGGTCAGGGCTTTAGTGTTATTAGACAGTTGTTACAATTTTGAAGGGAAAAATAAAATGGATAGAATGACGGTCCAACACTCATTTACACTAATTTTTGTTTTTTTAAAAAAAAAAACGTTATTCTCGAAACGAAATGAAATTACACGAGTTATTTATTGGGAAAATTGGGATATATTTCGTAATTCGCACACTGACGATGACATTTTTCATATCGATATTTCACGAAATGGAGGATTCTGTTGTAAAAATATCATATTGCCTTTTGTGTGTTATTAACAACAGTGACTTGTATTACCTTTTGTTTAGGAACAACTGAGGCAGCAAGCTAAAGAAAAGGTGAGCTATGGTTTATGATGTTGTTTGGCAGAGTACCAGTCTGTAGAACGGAGTTACCCTGGTACAGGGGTGGTTTTCTCGCACTCTCTCAAGACTGCAAGACAGCCTTGCGAGTCCGCTGAAAAGCGAAGTGCGGCGAAGTGCGTCGAAGGCAGAGAGTGAAATTGGAGAGAGGGGTGATCAACCCTTCGCGCCTCTCTTCGCGAGAATTGGCGCTTCGTGGCTCCGCCATGCGCTATGGAGGGAAAAATCGGCTGATCATTTTGCAGTCTACGCCGTCGCTCTCTTAACTTTTTATATTAGCATTTTCTCGGTTTCGACGTTTGTTAATCGTCCTTTGGCCGACCGCTCTATAAAAGCGGCGAAAAAAAAAACAAACAAACAGGCTAAGCGGAAGGACTAAGGTTTCATAATAACTGAAGAGAAACCTGTTTAGGGATAGCGAGGTTAGTGTCCTTCGCGATCGTTACTCCTCATGAGTTACTCCCTTATTGTTCGGCTGTGTTCATAGTTATAGTAGATAACTAGATATTGTAGATATTTGTATTTTTCATGTACTTGTTTTGCCGTGCCCCGATTAGCTTTCCAGCTATTTGCAGGGCAAACAAATCAGTCAACTCTTTCTTTATTATACTAAGTATACATTGTTGTTGTTGTTTCTTGTTAAATAAATTGTTGTTGTTGTTAAATAAATTGTTGTTGTTGTTGTTGTTAGTTAGTATACTTATTTGTCTTTTATTTTCATTATCTCCTTTTTTTGTTTTGTAGCGTCAAAACTCGGCACGGCAGACGAAAAGTACCGCCAAAAGTTCTGTGTGTTGTGTGATGTGAAGATTGCCAAAAGTTCCGTCTGTTGTGTGATGTGAAGATTGCCAAACAAACCTGACCACGTGCCAGGCGCATCACATGACCACAGCATGTCTCAACGCGATTGCCGTCTATTTTAGGAATGTTTTTATACTAAAAATACAATTTTTATGAGCAATATTTAAAGCGTACCATATATTTTAAAGCTACATTGCATCATTCTCATTCTCTACTGTTTCGGTTTTGGAAACTACTTCCATACCACCAAGCCGCTCCGTCGCATGACGCGAGATATATTTTGCTTTTTGCTTGAGCGCAGCTCAGACAAATCTAAAAGAATTTTTTTAGCCTGTGTTCGGTCTCCGACTATACACAGGCTATGCTTAATTGCCTCAGAATGATGCTTGATTAGATAGCCATCAGTCAGAATGGGTATTAGACCTGTCGGATTGCTGTCGGAATTACGAGTACACTCGACCGTTGTCGGCAGGTTTTCGGCAATTTCCTGATTGAAGGTGCCATGCCTGCCACAGAAGTAATATACCTAAATTACAATTTTGTTCGTGTTTAAAACAAGAATTTCGTGATATTATAATCGTTATTACAAAAATTAAATTATTCACCCTGCTTGTCCGAAGAAACAGGTGGAAAATTATAAAAAATACATCTATTAAAAATGTTTGATATGTTTTTGTACATAGTATTATAAAAATTTAAATCTTGGCGTTCGGGTGTAAAGTGCGCTTAGCGAATTTAACGCTGCTTCGTAGTTCAGAAATTATTTATGTTGCTTTAAAACGTTTTCCATCAAAGTTTTTTTTTTATTTCGAAATAAGCTTTGGTTATGCTAGTTATATCTCTCGCAGAAAAAAACGGTACATATATTTAAGTATTATGGCACTCAAGCTTGCGTGATATCGCCTAATTCTTAAAATTAGGCGATATCACGCAAGCTTGAGCGCAATAATAGTTTTATAATTCAACACATTGATAATAAAGCACAGTTTGAAGAAAAAATATCGAGGCCGGTCCGTCATTTTTGCATTCTCTTGTCAAAATGCGAAATTTACCGCCATCGTTGGACATACGTCATGTAGACATAGCGTATATCGATAACTTTTTGACCATATTTGGGCAGTGTATCAATGTGTTGAATTATAAATATATATATCTGACATATCAATGCGAGTTTCTATTTGAAACGTGAAAATGAAGTATTTTTGTTCTAAATTTTATTCCACTGCAGGACAGTGACAAGCGTTCATTTCTTTACAGCGTTATTTACTTTAGTTTACTTTATGCTTTAAAACACTTTTATATAACAACGCTTAAAATTTATATTCGATGCTATAAAATTGAAATTTTCCACAACTTCCTCTCTACGCCATTTGTGATAAATAAACTTTTTACATGTGTTAATGCGAAATAAACGTGAATTGAAATTTTGTTATAAAGTCCTCTCGCTAAAATAGCGTATTTTTGTATGCAAGTGTTAATCGCCTACGTAATAAACAACGCCAGTATATAATGTGAATCAGTGTGTTTATATGCGCTCTTAGTAACCAGTCCCAGGCTGTTAAGATTGTTGTGCAGGGGAACGGCTAAAAACCGGCGCGCGAACGACCGGTGAAAATGAGGGAGTCTGGGTTCCTCGCTCTAATTCGCGCCAATCACCACGATCCCCTCAGCACTCAGCACTCGAAATATCTTTTCTTCGCGGCTATATAAAGACCCGAAGCGAATGTCAGAAACAGTGGAAACGCGAATGCCAGAAAGACCGCTCCTCAGTACAGCTATGTCACTATGTCCGAAACGTGGCATTTCTGTAGTAAGAAATCAGCTGACAAGTTGGAGATATAAACAAACGAGCGCTCCGTTATGTTTTCAGGGATAAGTCCACACCTTATGCGGAACTATTAGAGCGTATTGGTCTCCCAAGTCTCCGCGAACAACGGCTAGCGAAAACATTATACACCGTTTTTAAAATCAGTCTTAGCCAGAGATGCCGGACCTGCCAGCTTACATGATTTTATAACAGTAAGGTGCTCTACATATAACCTTAGGGGACTTAGGGGCACCACAGTAGTGAACCTTCCAAAAGTGAAATCAACAACATATGGCTCAGGATCATGGAGGTACACTGCATCGAAATTGTAACGGTAAACTTTTGGTTATAACTTCTTTGATTTTTACTCTATATTGCAATAATTCTTTTTGTATCTCCTAGTTGAATGAAGAATGGATTAATAAATACGAACCGATTTTCTTCGAAATAAATACAGGAGCCAAAATCTGGATTTGCGAAAACCCCTCATTTCATATAAACATAAACTAATGGATATTTGAACAAAATTTTTCGAAACAAGATTTTGTTGTCCATATGTTTGTTCATTCATTACATGGGTTGAAAAGCGATTTTTTTTGCCGTAAAGAAAACAAGAGTTGGATTTTATAGTTCTAACTTCACTCGCGTCGCCTTATGCAAAGATGTCTGTGTATTTTTTTTGCAATTTTGATTTCCAAATCAGTTTCTCGGGCAATTTTCGATACACAACAGGTGTATTTTATCCGGAAATTAGTCATACTAGTTATTCCAGACCGAGGAAAAGTTGTTTTTGTGGGCTTTTGTACAGTCTAAATGTACTGTGCAGACGGTCGCGTTATGACTGTTTATGAGAATTGCTAAAATTGAAAAATAGCCCGGTCGTCAATCTTAATTCTTGTGCTTCCGACCTTTCACCTTAGTTAACGCCATTTTTCCGCCACTTGACATGGCTTTAATGGAAACATCTCGTTCACGTTTCAAGCAATCCAAAAACTCTATGCTCATGCCTGCATCTCACGAATCTATGTTATGGGGTGTTTTGTAAATTTTTGGGTGATTTTTGGGTATGTGTGGGAGGAAATAGTTTTCTCAAAGGATTTGTAAAATTAAGAGAAATAAGAAATAATGAAAATTTAGTGAAGTTTTAAAATTAGAATTTTTAGTTAATAATTAATAGACGGACACCAAGTTTATATAATAGTTGGGGTACTCTTGCGTGGGTATCAACTGTCTGTTGGTGTTCTAAAAATCATTTTCTTTCTTCTATCCCTTCTTTAAACCTCTACAAATTTCATTCAAATTCACGTGTACCCCCGCCTTAAGCTTATCATAAGCTTTCTCAGTGTTCAGAGAGCACCGCTGTTAGGCTAAGCCTATCTATCTATATATATTAGTTTCTTTGAATTCAAATCTCTGTTCTTTTTCCTTTTATCAATTTAGGCGCCATGTTTTTCTTCCCACAACTTAACCCGCCCTTTCTAATTTGAGGCCCGTTTCTCGAAACTGCCCGTAACTTTTCGGGCCCGAAGCCAAATATTGAAATCAAAATCTAAAGAATAAAAGCGCAGGTCCTAGCGAACAAACCAGTCCATTTTGTTTTGCTAACTGATAGCTTTATCGTATTATCTGCAAAAATTTTGAAACCTCAATCTTCAATGAAAATAAAACAACTTTCCGGGCCCGGTAATTACCGGGTCTTTCGAGAAACGGCCCCCTGGCGTGCGTTTCTCGAAAGTCCCGAAAACTTTTCGGACCCGAAAAGCTGTGTTATGTGCAGAATGTTTATTAATAAAGATTAGGTTTTTGTTGAATTTGAAAGCTAAGCAATAAAATCTTACGTTTACTACACAACTTTAGCTGATTTGTGGGCTAAAAAGTTCAACGTCTTTCGTTAGAAATTGCTTCCGGGCCCGAAAAGTCTTCGGGAGCTTCAAGAAACGCAAGCCGGCTTTTGACAGCTTTTCACGTTTAAAATGCGAATAGTTTATCCGTATAATGTGAATTTAAGACCAGCTAAACACGCACTATCTGTCTCTAGTTGTGAAAACGGCAACCGCACCGGAAAGAATAAAACGGTTAGTTTCTAAAGAAACTGTGTTGCTGCGTCGGAGGGGGAGTCAAGCATGAAAGGTAAATTGGCCACCGTCAATAGATTCAAAATGCTCGTTAAGCTATTTTCCCTGGCCAATTTACCTTATCAACTCAGTTGGTAAAACCAAATTTTAAACCGAGAGAAGTCAGTATCCTGCCAATATTTCAACCTTTTTTTTTTTTTTTGCGGGATTTTTAACTCGCAAACATTTGTAACGCTATCTTTTAGGACTGGGCACAATGACACTACATTGTCCGATCTAAGCCCCCGAAACTAAAGGCCCAGGATGTACCTCGACGCCTCATTTGCAAAACATGTCGGCGCGACTTTGTTGTTGTTGGAAGGTTTCTCACTGCGATTATTTTGAATGAAGTACGGAAACCTTTCTCGCTGATGAATTCGGGAAACAAGTTTTGGATGTTTCTTCCTCTTAGCTGGCGTGTTTTGTCTTGTATCTTGGTAAATTGTCTTTCTTGATGTCGGTGAAGTTGTGACCCTCATTCCTTTTGTCGGTGTTTCTTTCGGAAAGTGTAGGAGGCTTATTGAACAATTTTTGGCCCTCTCTCAGCTTGCCGCAAAATATAATCGGGCGATATATTTCTTTGAGGGTGCCGACATATTTTAATCGCTCGTGAAGTGCGTTGGAAACCTCTCACTTTTGCTCTCGGATGCACACATCGACGGAAAAAGTGAATCATTTGAAAGTCGGTAGTTTGGAAGTGGATGGAAACGAGTTGAAAGCGCGATGGAAGTCGATGAAATAGGTAAGTGTTAGCTGGTTTAAAATACGGTTATTTAAGATACTAATTGCTGTATTTTCGCTTTTTGATGTTCCCTGTATCTCCGATACTGTATAGTCGCTTTGTTTTTGTGGACTGTAAAAGGAAATAAGAGATTGAACATAAAATTAACTGTGTTTGCGTCAGGCGTCATGATACTTGAGCGATGTGATCACGCACATTTTTCTGTAAACGGGTTTAACAGATGGTTTTCTTTGTGTAAAATCCTCCATGTCTACGAGATAGTTTCCTTTACTGAGCTTGATTTTAAGTCTTCGGTCGTAGATGTAAACTATTTTGTGTTGGAATTGATACCGTCGCAGGATTCCCGTCTGTTTATTTTGTTTGTCAGGTGCGAAATGAAATGTCTCTTTCTGTTTCCTGCAGTTTAGCTTTCACATGTCCCCATGTAAACTTACTTCATAATTTTGGAATACTTCAAGGCGCATTTTGTTTATGTCGAACCGTGTATTTCTTCTCTAAAATAAATCATGGCGCATTTCGCTAAGTAAAAAAATTTTGTGTTGCCGACTGGCCTAAATAAATTTCACGTTTTTGGCATTCGATGGTTCTTTATTCTATGCATTCTTTGAATTTGTTCCTTTTAGAAGTTTGAAGACTGACATCAATTGTGCCTTTTATAATCAGAGTATAATTTGGTTTTTGTTGAACTTGGCTTGGCAAAATTCGCTATGTGCCCTCTTATCTTGATCAGAGAAATAAGCTTACGTCTTTGTTTGGGAAGTCTTCGCGTTAATAACACCTAAATGTTTGTAAACAGTCTTAAAATGCACAAGGCGTATCTATAGGCACAGCATAGTCACTTCAAATTTTTAATGCAAGCGTAAGAATTATGTTATGGGATTGGTTGCATCACAGGCTATATCATTGTTTATTGTATGGCTTTTCAAACCGTTCAATTCCCTAGAGTGTTCAGCATTCAATTTCTCCTTACAATGATTATCCCTATTGTGGCAAGCAAACAAAAGATGCAAATTATGAGAATCCATGGGAGGATCATACTAATTGTTGTTGTGTCTTAGAACATTCTTAAAATTCACATCCATTTTAGTAAGAAGACAGATTATTTTGTTTAGCTTAGTCCTTTAAAGATTTTTTAATCTTATTAAAAGTGAGAATTGGCTTGACTTGTTAGCAAATCTTTGTCGCAACATTACATACGGTTCACATGTAGTCAATTTTCTCTAAAACATACTTGCTTGGAATGGACCGAACAGGGTTGTCATTAAGCTCTGAAGTAGCCAGCTGCACAAGGAAAGTAGCTGGTCATAGACTCAAGATACATTGTAGCCTCACATGCATGGCTGTTGTCTTTAAGTCATTTGAAAACCTTGAGTTACCGGCCATCTTTGCTGCAGCTTATGGCTATAATAGCTGATTGCCGACTTGATCAAAGTGTCCATATGCACTGTATAAGAAAGTAAAGGTAGGGACTACCTCTTGATTTGCATGTGTGTGATACAGACACTACACTCAGTCCATTTGATGTCCGTATCAAATAAGCACTTTGTGTCCGATGCACCAGAGGTGTTCCTGGTGAGAATTTTGGGTGAGAGCATCCAGCTCTGTAGCCTGAAACCCTAGGAAAAATCTATACAGAATGTTATCTAAAACTATCAAAATCGTCGCCCCTTATTACACCAAAGCAACTCTTTGGTGCTCCACAAACCTACAAAGCTTATGTTCAGCAGCACCAACACCTGTCCCATCCCCTGTTGTTGGTACAGTAGTTGACTGTTCATCTAGTGCAGCTTACAAACTCTGAAATTAATATATCAGCAGTTGAAGGATTAATATATTAATCATATATTTTTTATTCTTGTTTAGATGATATTTTCGATAGAAATATTGATCAACTTGATGTTAGAGAAACACCAAGGTTAGTGGATGTGGTCGTTAATACAGTGGACACTCTAATTTGGGACACCCCCGTAAAGAGGACATCACCTTAATGTGCCTATCACCCCTAGAAAGTTATTTACAGAATCAACTCTACGTACATTGAATAGTTGAACAGTAAAATATTTCTTGTTTTGAACGTCGTGTTAGTGAGTTATAGAGATTTGAATTTACAAAATGCTAATTACATGTAGATGACGTCAACCCATGAATCATTTATTATAAAGCTACTTGTTTTTACCTCCAAGTAATATTTTTTATGAATCAAATGACTATCCACAGTTTATTTTTAATATTTATCAAATTAATTATCCTCAAGCTGTAAACTGCGCATTGTAAATTGCCGCAGACATAATGGCAAATTCCCGGGTTGACGTCATCTAATCATAACTCACAAACGCGACGTTCAAAACAAGAAATAATTATTTTACCATTCAGCTATTCAATGTACATAGAGTTGATTCTGAAAATAACTTTCTTGGGGTGATAGGCACTTTAAAGACCCAGTATTGTCCATTATGCTTCATCCGCCTCTGTTGCTGTTTTGGTTTGCACAGGAGCGAGACTTCTATTGATCAGAGGCACATGAAGCATAATGGACAATACTGTGTCTTTGAAAGTATAGAGACTTTTGTCCCAGCAGAATGCTCAATGATGTAATCTTTGCATTTGCTACCTCTATTAAATGGACACCTTTATTAAGGTGACTAAGACAGTCACTCTGTTGGCAACTTGTTGGTGAGCTTCAGTCAGAACATCAAATAGTTGACATTATTATATTTAGGAATAACTTGCTTTCTGTCCTTTGTAAGAATCATACCATGAGAGTACATGTAGATCCACTTCCTCCTGGAAATGGTGTTCTGTTTCCATTTGGTAAGATTGTCTTGTTTGCTTCTAAGATGCTGAATTGCTTTCTCATAAATTGAGTCCTCTAAGAATATATTTGGTGGTGAAGTTGAGTTTGTTTGTTGTTGTTTAAGCTCAGCCTTGCACATAGGACAAGCAGAAAGGACTTGGGATCTATGAATGAATTAAGAGCGGCCATCCATGTTGGTGTACCACTTTGGTACACCAACATGGCGGCCAAAACTTCAAAGTCATAATTAGGCAAAAAATCTCATCACAAAAGATTGGATTCACTATAAGTTACATTAAATTGGCTTATAAACATCTATAAAATATGCAAAAGTAACTTTCAACTGGTTCAATTTTGTTTATTTTCACAGCTTATCTGAAATAGTGCGACGAATTGTGTGACATATTTAAAACCTTTACAAATTGGAAGCAAAACATCATTAAAACCTGAAATTTTTTATGAAGGATTGTAACACTGGTATCTGCATGCCATGTTAGAAACAGCTTTGCAGGATGTAAATTTTAGATTCTTGAATTTTTATGACATCATGTGCAAGCCAAGAATTATGTCTGGTATATTCAGCTATGTATACAGTATGTACTTTACTAGGCAAAAGCTAATTCTATTGAAAAATTCAATGAAAACAAAGAGTTATGTGTGTTATAATAATGGGGTTTAGTTACACATTTTTTGCATTGTAAGAAATTAAGTCAAATTATTTGTTGTTAGTCATTGTCTTTTAGCCACTGATAACATATATGTAATTTGTTATTTAAGCCTTCATATGGTACTTTAGCCATTGTGTGTTTTAAGGCTATCCGGATTTAGAAATTTAATGTTACCAAAATCAACAAAATTTTACTTGTTAGATATCTTGGCTATATCACTGTTGTGAAATGTTTAGGAGAGGCCTAGTTTGGGAATTTTGTTGAATTTTGATTTTGGCATCTTTTGGGATAAAACAGCTACATGTACATTTGTAAACTTGTGTTGTCTACAGATGGGAGTTGTCAGAGGAGGAAGAATCAGGAGGCAGTGACGTGGAAACATTAGTAAATCAGCAGCAATCTGCAGTAAGTCACATGGGATATATCTGATTGTTAAGAGCTGAATGAGACTTTTTTTTTTGCATTCAGCCAAAGTGCATGCATGCACACCATCACCCTGGATAGAACATTAATACATTTATGAATGTAATAACGAATTGAAGGGCCCGAAGCATAACCAACCTATGTTGCTTTTTGAGCATTTTTACTTTTTTTCTTGCTCAGCTTTGCCTAATTTTATCGTACAACGAATAATATCACAAACCCTTGTTGAATTTGCACTAATCCTAAGAAACTGGACTAATTTCACTTGAAAAAAAAGCAGAGTTCTGGCCGTCTAGTGGTTGTTAACATTCAGAGTGTAATTTCGATGCCATTACAGCAGGCTTTTAGCTAGAAATTGAAAAGTGGGCGTCCTGAAGATATTTCCCATCATAAATTTTTAAAGGATTAGGTGCAATTTTCATGAATTTCTTCAAAAAGTGGACGTCCTGTGGACGCCTGGACACCCTGCTGGCTAAAAGCTTGCATTACAGCAGATTGGCCGTGAGAATATGCGACCGCAATACTCCTGATCTGTGCCAACGACGTGAACGAAAATACCGTTATTTACGCACACCTGGCTCGCTTATCGATTGCGAGCTCGCTACGGCAAACACGTCGTCTGTAGCATGCATATAAGCCAATATGTTTAAGGCCGGTCCAGTGATTGAAGGACATCATTAAGTCCCGGAAATCCATAAGTCTCTTGCACCTCTCAAAGAAACAAGTCGTGTCCCTTGTAGTACCTTATATCTGAATTGCTATTCAACGCTCAAAGTTGAAACGGCCTTGGTGGACAAGACAAGCCAGCGGGAAAGTCTGAAATCACTTCGGATCAGAAAAGGGGCAGCGTTGCGAGTTGTGGGCCATTTCCCATCCCGTGTCGTGGTCAAAATGCCCGATATCCGAAGTGCTTCCAGACTTCTAATATATTTCGTTTGGCGGACATTCCATTTTCGTTCTGGTCATTGAGATCCCGACATGCTTTGCGACAGTGACAGACATGTTGGCTTTGCATGGTCATGCGGGAGGTTGAAATACAGCTTTGGGCAGCTCAAAGTGAGTCCTTGCAGCTGGGTGAAATTCAGCAAGGCGGGCAAAGACTATGAGCCGGCAGCTGAGGACCAGGAGTGCTTCCTAAAGGAGGTGCATAAGGATAAGGGAGATGGCGCGAATCTAAGTGGCTGATTATTGGTGATAAAAATGAAGCGATTTTGAGGGAATGAACTTCAGGATTTATTTTTATTGAGTGGGATTCAGCAGTAGGGGCCCAAACTTGGCCATCTGAAGTGAAAAATCAGCGTAAAATCAAAAAATTTGGGTAAACCTTGGGATTCATTTTTTCGAGAGGAATTCAACGGTTTTTGTTTTGCCCTGCCCCGATTAGCTTTCCTGCTATTTGCAGGGCAAACAAATCAGTCAACTCTTTCATTATTATACTAAGAATACATTGTTGTTGTTGTTTCTTGTTGAATAAATTGTTGTTGTTGTTGTTGTTGTTGTTGTTGTTGTTGTTGTTGACGGGAGACATGCAGATTTTTTTGCATACGTTATTTCTCGAAAGCTACGGAAAAAAACGACAGAAAAAAAAATCTGAACAATGTTTTGCAACTAAATTGCCAAAAATGGACAAATCTGAGCAAGAATATCCATTTTTGCAGTTGCTTGCAAGCATGTTACTGTAGCATTTTTTTGCATTTTTGATCACATGTACTTGATCCAGGGTGGCAATTTTGGTGTTTTATGACCATTGTCCTGGGGTATTGCTCATTAACAAGTTAATAAACAACTTTTTCAACTTTCTTTACAGAAGAAAAAGGGAAATGGCCAGATACCCAGGCAAGAAATGTCTCCAAGAACTATTCCCACCTCAGCCCCTACACAAAGTCCAGGACGACCTCCTTCTATGAAACAAAATGGCCTCATCCCACATCCCAGTGTCACTCAAACCCAAAGTCCCATTATGAAGAGAAATACTGATAGTCCTATTCCCAATGTAAAAAGACCCTCGTTACCAAGGAGTTCAAACTCTGGGGGTGGTAGTAAGACTAGTCCGTCACCAAAGCTATACAGACATCCTTGGATAAGGACAAGATAGATGCAATGGTAAAGTCTGCATACAAAGAGCGAAGTGATTCTGTCAAGGTTAGTGGAGTTCTTTATAACTCATGCATACATGAAGTGTTAACCGAGTTGTTGCCGTGGGACAAAATTGTACCCCATCTGTTGATTGGCTGTTAGCATTAAGCTTGCGATATGTTATGGTAACCTGCCTTACGGGGTCCATGGGGAGGGGAGGGGAGGGAATAGTCCATTTTACAGTTATGTGCTTGGTGACCTTGCCTTTGAGTGGAAGCGAGGCTGGAGGTGACTTTGCTTTGATACAAACCATTCTGCCTTTCATGTGTTAATAATGCTTTTCTCATGCTTATTAGGTAAATTTACATCTGAAAAGCTCCAAGGTCTGTATCATAACAAGGTCAACTTCAACCTCGCTTCCACTCAAAGGCCAGGACACTAAGAAAATAACTGTAAAATGGTCTATTGGATGCAGGGAGTTGAGGGGGGGGGGGGGAGGTAAAACTCCTAGGAGAGGGGTGAGTCCGAACGTTTCGTATTCATGAGTTTGCTCATAGGAGCCTTTGATTCTTATTACAGTTGATTTTGAATAACAAAATAGTCTGCAATAAATTATTGATTGTGTAGTTCCAGAAAAAAATCCATACCCACCCCATGGAAGGTCATTGGAAATTCCTAGGGGGAGGGGGGGTCTTAAACGCCAACATTTTAGAGGCAAAGTATGAAGCTAAACTGGAATTTCCTGGGGGGCGGGGGGTGCTAAACAAAAAACCTTCCATGGGGGGAGTATGGATATTTTCTGGAACTGCACATTCCTATTGTGTTCAGATATCTGTTGGATATGGGGGCGGTGTGAATTAGGACAAAGGAAATTCACACAGCATGACCTTAATTTGCTGTGTCATTGCATAAGAGTTATGAAAACATGACTCAGTAACCACAGAACAGTGAAACATTGTACAACAAAGAAGCAATATTTGTGACTAATTTGAATTCAAATGTGTTGTACATGACACTGAAATTTGAAATAACAGATGTGCACCACTGGAGAACAGATTATAGGGAGACTTCAAGTGAAATGGTTGATGATGAGACTTGCTTTGAATTAGTTTTTGGAATAAGTGTTCATTGTTTTGTTCTTTTACAAACTAGGATTTTGCTGCTAGTAAACGAGGACAGAAGCCACTTCAGTTAGGAAAAGGCCAGCCAGTGGGCAGCAGAGATCAACAAGAAAATCCTGATGTACATGTGTGGGAGGAAGATGATGTTGACTCTGTGAAGGTAACCATTTAAAAACACACAGCATTTGTTGAAATTTTGGGTATTTAATTTTGGGAATTTAGAACTACACTACATCTCTACATAACTGATTCTGAAAATGAAAAGGTTAACCATTTATTGTACACTGTAGCTACATGTAGTTTGGGATTATGTTGAGGAGGGCATGTCCACTTGTTTTGCTGATTATTCTTCATATTATGAGTTCTTGATTTAAATGTAAACAAAAAATCATTTGTTTAGTGATAAATTCTCAGCTTACAAGTTTATGAACAACACTCTCTGAACATTGTATGACCTTAAGTTGTCATGCAAATTAACTTAAGCCTTAAAGTGGTTTAATTATGCAGCTACATGTACAGCTGTAAAGGCATTGAATGAAACCTAACGATAATGTTTTGAAATATTAATGTACAGGTAGAAACTGGAATAAAAATTAATTTTATGTACTAAATTGCACAATATTGCATTGAGCCAGGTAAATTTGATGTAAAAATAATCTTCAATCTTTAATGAGAATACCAATCAGTACTGAAGGTTATGTTAACTGATTGACTGATTTAAATTGTTTTCAGGATTTTACGGGCAATGATCGTCAGAAGGAAGAAAAATACATGGAAAGAACTGATGAAGTGATCTATCAACGCGCTGCTGAAGAACACATACGAAGACCACCTTTGTGGCATGATGACGAAGTGGATTCAGTCAGGGTAAGGATTGTTTTTACCTAAGTTCCAATACTTCCATTCACATTCTTCTACCATGGGAGAGTACTGCTCAATATCATTCATTTGAATGATCAAACTTAAGGATTTCATCCACAGACTTAAAAGTTCAGAACTATCTTGTACAGCATAATAAACAGTACCACAAGAAATTACTGCTCAATAGCATTCATTTGAATGATCAAACTTTAGGATTTCATCTACAGACTCAAAAGTTAGAACCACCTTGTACAGCATAATAAACAGTACCACAGCAAAGTACTGCTCAGTAGCTTTCATTTGAATGATCAAACTTTAGGATTTCATCCACAGACTCAAAAGTTAGAACCACCTTGTACAGCATAATAAACAGTACCACAGGAAATTACTGCTCAATAGCTTTCATTTGAATGATCAAACTTAAGGATTTCATCCACAGACTCAAAAGTTAGAACCACCTTGTGCAGCATAATAAACAGTACCACAGCAAAGTACTGCTCAATAGCTTTCATTTGAATGATCAAACTTTAGGATTTCATCCACAGACTCAAAAGTTAGGAACTACATGTACAGTGTATCTTGTGCAGTCTAATAAACAGTACCATTGTAGGAAAGTACTGCTCAATAGCCTTCATTTGAATGGTCACACTACATGTATGTCTTTAGGATTTCATTCACAGACTGAAAAGTTAGAACTTCCTTGCAGAGCATTGTAAACAGTACCACAGGAAAGTACTGGTTAATAGTTTTCATTTGAATGGTCACACTTAAAGGTTTTATCCACAGACTGAAAAGTTAGAACCACATTGTACAGCATAATAAACAGTAGCACAGAAAAAGTACTGCTTAATACAATGTAGCTTTTATTCGAATGGTCACACTATAAAGTTTTATCCGAAGACTGAAAAGTTAGAACCACATTGTACAGCATAATTAACATTACCACAGGAAAGTACTGCTTAATAGCTTTTATTTGAATGGTCACACTGGATTTCATCCACACACTCAAAAGTTAGAACTACCTTGTACAGCATAATAAACAGTACCACAGAAAAGTACTGCTTAATAGTCTTCATTTGAATGGTCACACTTAAAGGGTTTTATCCACAGACTGAAAAGTTAGAACCACATTGTACAGCACAATAAACAGTACCACAGGAAAGTACTGCTTAATACATGTACAGTAGCTTTAATTTGAATGGTCACACTTTAGGATTTCATCCAGAGGCTGAATAGTTATGTTACTTTCTGTACCCATTTTTTGTAGGGTTTATTTGTAGTAGTTTTCATGACAAAAGTACATTTTCAAGGGTGTATGTACGTTGGTCAGATGATAACCATTTCCAAAAGTATCTTTGATCTTTGACAATAATCTACATGTATGTTACACTTGTATGTAAACTTTTAGGATTTCAGCCGAACGACTGGAAAACAGGAACCCCCATCAGGATTGGCTAGTCAGCAGTTGAGCAGGCTTCCTTCTGATGAGCACCTGTGTCTGTCTCCCCCCTGGAATGAAGAGGATGATGGACCTGTTAGGGTGGGTAACATGGATTACTCTTCACATCCACTATAAATGAAACCTGGTTTATTAGTTATTTTGTTGCTGGCTATTCATTCATTTGGTATTGTTACTAAAAACAACTATGTAAGCTATTGTTCATAAAACAGACTAGAGCTTGAACAGAATATAACTAGCAGTAATCACAGATTATGGAGACGCGTTCGAAGGAATTTTCGGCAGAAATGAGCCCCTGAAAAAAAAACAATAGGGGCGGCCATTTGGAAGACCGTCTGCCAAAAAATCTCAAATTTTACTGCACATAAACCACAGGACAACCAACACGAAATTAGGATTGCGTTCTTCGAACGCAATTATGTATCTGTTGACTAAAATAAAATACTGTTGATTTTTCAGAACCAAACAAATCTGATTTCTTTAAACATGCATGTAGCTTACCTAGAGAGGGTAAAGTAGATTTTGTTTGTTATTATGCAGGAGTTTGTTCCAGTGACAGAGCAGCCAGTAGCAAAGAATTTCAGTATCAATAATATGGTAATGGAAGAGAGAATGAGACAGGGTCAGCCTCCACCTTGGCATGAACAAGATGAGATAGACTCCACAAGAGTGAGTAAAACAAGATTTTTATTTGTGTAAAGTGATAATAATTGAAGGGCGAGTAGAATAAAGCGCTAAGTGAATTCTGATCAACTGCTAGATTCTCCTGACAGTCTGTCTTGTATATGCTCATGTAACAAAAGGAGAATTTGGCTATAGATCAGGAGTCACTTAGGGCCTTATCCCAAACTGAAATAAGGCCAGTAATCTGAAACCAAATTCTCCCTTTGTTACATGAGCATATACAAGACAAACTGGAAGGAGAATCTAACAGTTGATCAGAAGTCACGTAGGGCTTTATTCCACTCACCCCTTCAATTATTATGCAGGGTTAGAAACTAATCAGTGAGAGCACTTTCCAACTGGCTCAGTGACTCTGCAGTTTACTCTTGCACAGGTTAGTTTCCATTCACCTGAAACAAAATCCCTCCCCAGCCCCCACCGAACAAAAACTCTCTTTGACCTGAAAGTGACAATTGTACTCGCCAAACCAGGCGAGTGATGTACTATTTGTACTTGCCCAAAAAGGTTTATACTCTTATTGACGAGCAGGCAAGTGATAATTCTCCATCCCTAATTGTTATTATTTAGTCCAAAAGTGGCCAACCAATGAAAACTCATTGGCTTTATCTGTAGTTTGTACTTAGAATGTCATTTTAAAACTTGTAAACTTGAACTCCAACCAAAAATCGTCTTTCTACGCTTCCCTTCATTGCAGTAATTAAACCTCTGACAACTAATGCAAATTTTGGTTGAACTCAAACAGTTTTGTGTTTCCCCTGAAAGTTTTAGTCATTAGGATTTTGTAGTTATTTTGTACACACAGGTACATTTAAAAAAAAACAGTGTTTATATTCACGAGATAGTGTCTCCAAGGTTTACATATTTACTTAATAAAAGCCTATAAATTATTATTCAAGTTTAACCCTTTCACTCCCAGAGTCAATTATGGAGACATGTAGGGTACATGTAGTTCTAACTTTTAAGTATGTGACAAAATCCTATGGTGTGACCATTCAAATGAAACGTATTCAGCAGTACTTTTGCATGGTACCATTTGTTCTAACTTTTGATTCTGTGGACGAAATCCTATGGTGTGACCATTCAAATGAAACCTCTTCAGCAGTACTTTTTCATGGTACCATTTGTTCTAACTTTTGAGTCTGTTGATAAAATCCTATGGTGTGACCATTCAAATGAAACCTCTTCAGCAGTACTTTTACATGGTACCATTTGTTCTAACTTTTGAGTCTGTGGACGAAATCCTATGGTGTGACCATTCAAATGAAACCTCTTCAGCAGTACTTTTACATGGTACCATTTGTTCTAACTTTTGAGTCTGTTGATGAAATCTTATGGTGTAACCATTCAAATGAAACCTCTTCAGCAGTACTTTTACATGGTACCATTGGTTTTTTTACTATTCTACAAAATGAAATTTGGGATTTTTCTTCAATTTTGTTCTTTGGCACTCTTAGGTGTTAAAGGGTTAACTGAGTACATGTTTTTGAAACTTGCAGGATTTTGCTGCACAGTATCGCAAAACAAGGTCAATGGAAAACTCCCGGCGCCCATCAGAGGAGAATATTTATTTGACACCTCCTTGGATGGAAGACGAACAGCAATCTTGTGGGGTGAGTTATTCATATTGGTACATCTTGGAGATTGCCATAATTAATAAAACAAAATCCAGTTTTAATGTAAGTATTTCTTAAATGCTTTCGTATGAAAGCATTTTGTGTTTAGAACCACTAGTAACATCATGTATACTAAAGTGTCGTTCTCACTTGATGCTTTGTCACAGGTGCAAAATGGTGGGTTGTTTGTGGTGACCAAAGTTTGTTTACATTACTTTGGTACCCAAGACCTTGACAGGACCTTACTACATTATTGAAATTGAAATAAATTGCAATACACATGAACTTACAGCCAAAAAAGAGTAGAGTTTAACAACAAATCATCAAACGTTTACTAAAAATCTTAAGACTGTCATTTTCATAAGCTTTTTTCTATCAACAATAGCTTTTTCGGTCAAGAGCGTGAAAACGCTGTCAAAGTAGAAGTAAACTGCGAATAGTGTCTTATTTTTTTCTTTTAGTTGGTCAAGCGAGCGCGCGGTGTACGGGCGGCGAAGTCGCGAGACGTGTGCGAGGAACGAGGGCGCAAACCCGAGCACAACTCTTTTCTTGGAGTTGGGCCTTCGTTACTCCCGGATTCACCGCTCACTACTCGTAGATCCCGCGCGCGCGTGCTCGACTAACTAAAATAAAAATAAGAGACTGCTCACAGTCTAAAGTAGAAGACGAAAGTGTTTTAAATGCCCCACAGGGTCGAGCGGGATCAGATCATTCGTCAAGTCGATCATACCGAATGACTCTTGAAGAGCAACGAGCCATTGAAGAGGAAGTGAGGAGTACGGGCATGGCAGAAGCAACAGATAAAGTGCAGGCTGTCAGGGAAGAAAAAGCTGCAGATAAAGCTAACCCTGGGGTGGGACCTCCAGTACCTGGGAGAGACAGTGGATTCTGCAGTGAACAGGATCAGCTCGCACAACAAGGACAAGGTTTCTTACTTTCTTATTGTAACACAAACATACATTGTCATTGTAACACAAACATACATTGTCATTGCAACACAAACATACATTCTCATTGCAACACAAACAAACATCTGTACATTCTCATTGCAACACACACATACATTCTCATTGTAACACAAACATACATTCTCATTGCAACACAAACATACATTGTCATTGTAACACAAACATACATTCTCATTGTAACACAAACATACATTCTCATTACAACACAACATACATTCTCATTGTAACACAAACATACATTCTCATTGCAACACAAACATACATTGTCATTGTAACACAAACATACATTCTCATTGTAACACAAACATACATTCTCATTGTAACACAAACATACATTCTCATTGTAACACAAACATACATTGTCATTGCAACACAAACATACATTCTCATTGTAACACAAACATACATTCTCATTGTAACACAAACATACATTGTCATTGTAACACAAACATACATTCTCATTGTAACACAAACATACATTGTCATTGCAACACAAACATACATTCTCATTGCAACACAAACATACATTCTCATTGTAACACAAACATACATTCTCATTTTTAACTCAAACATACATCGTCATTGTAACACAAACATACATTCTCATTGTAACACAAACATACATTGTCATTTTTAACTCAAACATACATCGTCGTTGTAACACAAAGCAATGAGCAGTTTATGAGAAGAAATGACAGGCTCTTAGCCAAGCCAAAATAATTACCGAGGCGCAGTAGAGAAAAAGAAAAATGCCTTTCGCGGTATCATTCTTTAATTGCCCTAGTCGCGCGGTTCAGTTCTAGAAACATTTTATATTATTTTTTTGTAAAAAAAAAAAAACAGATTTTTTACCGTGGAAGTTGCTTCAATACTCATTGTAGCTGCTGGTATGACTCGGCTGTATAACAAATGCGGTATAATTCTTGGAATTGTATACTAAGTTCTCGTACACACAGATTCCCGTGTATTGTGCGCTGATGTACATTGTAATCACAAGCCATATGTTACGTTTGCTGCTTTAAGTTCTGATCAAGTTACAGCACTGGCGTGTTCATTTTTTACTGGTGGCCGTAGTCCCTGGTTAAGGTTTTTTATTTATTTTGGTTCTAGCTAACACCAGTCATTGGAAATCGCGCTGTAACTCTTGTTTTTAATGTAAAAAAAAAATTATTAAGTGGAGCCTCTAATAACGGGCATTAATCTCGTACCCAGATTTCCCACGGTCAAGCGGAAGGGAGCTCACATTTCAGTAAAGTACAAGCATGAGTGAGATCTGGGTACGAGATTAAACGGCCACCTCCCCAAAACGGCTCTAATTGATAAACCTCCCCATAACAGCCACCTCTCTACAACAGCCATGTTTTCTTGTCACGCCTTCTCATTCACTCACTCAAATCCTTTAATTGATAACCTCCCCATAACGGCCATCTATCTACAACAGCCATGTTTTCTTGTGCCAACTTCGCATTCACTCACTTAAATGCTCTAATTGAAAACCTCCCCATAACAGCCACCTCTCTACATCTACAATGGCCATGTTTTCTTGTGCTGACTTCTCATTCATTCAGTCAAATCCTCTAATTGATAACCTCCCCATAACGGCCAACCTCCTCATAACGGCCACGTCTCCAAAACAGCCATGTTTTGTTGTCCCGACGTCTAATTCACTCACTCAAATGCACTAATTCATAACCTCCCCATAACAGCCACCTCTCTACAATGGCCAGAAAGGTCTTTCGGAAGGTGGCCGTTTTAGAGAAGTTCGACTGTAATGCAAAGGTCTTAACTTATGTCACAACATTTAAATCGAGAGTGTTGTTTGTACGTAGGTTGAACGATGTGGTTTGTGCAACTTAATCACTTATTTTGTTTTTCTTTTGTCTGTTACAAATGTAAATTTGTTCCATTTTCCAACAGGTGCAGCCCCTGATGTTTTAACCAGTGACACCGCAACGCAAGGAGACACTGTCGTCGCTAAAGACACAATAGTGGAGCCTGTTATGGAGCAACCTCCAGTCACCACCATACAGAGCATCAAACCATCAGCTACACAGACACAGACATCAGCTGCTGCTGCCGTGAACCCAGCTGAAGACATCAGACATGTCAATCAACCATTGCCCAGCAACAGAGAAGTACCAAGCAGGTGTACCACAGCTCCCAAAGAGATCAGAGCGGGCCTGGACACGAGAAATCACACTAGTGGAGAGTCTACAGCTACTCACAATAGAGGCATGACTAGGAGCGTTAGTCAGTCCAGTCTGGAAGCAATGTGTTATTCACCGCATGACGCATTAGATGGCTTGGAGACCTCCAGTGTGGTGAGTTTTGCCAGTACCGCCGCTACACATCACGATCTTGACACACGGATCGACATGGTACATTCTCTTCTATCCATGCTAGGAACACATGACAAAGATGACATGTCAAGGACTTTGTTAGCTATGTCTAACAGCAAGGACAGTTGCGCTGCAATGCGACAATCGGGTTGTTTACCGTTACTTATTGATTTGCTGCATGGCAAAGACTTAACTGATAAAAACGCGCGTCGTGAGGCCCGCTCACGAGCTGGCCTAGCGTTGCATAACATTGTTTACTCAAATGTGGAAGATAGGCGTGGACGTCGCGAAGTACGAGTTTTGAGGTTGCTGGAAATTGCACGCGCGCATTGTGATGCTTTGCAATTCGAAGGTCTCCCGGTACACCCCTGCGCGGAACGTTGGTATCCACCCCTAAGGGAGTATGGCCCAGGCCCAGCTGTAGCTGCGCTTATGAAATTGTCGTTTGAGGAAGATCATCGGAACGCTATCTGTGAGCTGGGAGGGCTTCAAGCTATTGCAGAACTCTTGCAAATTGACCATCAAGTCAACGAACACTGCAAGGATTACTACTGCATCAGTCTGAGGAAGTACGCGGGTATGACGCTAACAAACTTGACTTTCGGCAACACCAAGAACAAGAGTTTGTTGTGCAACATCCCCGGCGCTATCGGCGCCATCATCGCTCAGCTGAACACTGTTGAAGAAGAGGAAATTATTCAAGTTTCCGCCAGCGTGTTAAGGAACCTCTCGTGGAGAGCCGACGAACTTTGTCGTAAGACGTTACGTGAGGCAGGTGCAATTAAAGCACTACTATCTGCGGCGCAAGCAGTGAATGGAGAGCCCGCTCTGAGGACCACCCTGAGTGCACTGTGGAACCTGTCAGCTCATTGCTCAGATAATAAGGCAGAAATCTGTGCGTTATCTGGCGCCTTGAAATTCCTCGTCAAGTGTTTGAACTACTCCAGTCCCTCAGGGAATATATCCGTGGTGGAGAGCAGTGGAGGAATACTAAGAAATCTTTCCTCCCATATCGCCGTGCGACCAGACTACCGCAAGACTCTGCGTGATTGTGGCTGTTTTCAGGTGCTGCTGTCTCACCTGCGCGCGCCAAACTTGAGGGTTGTTAGTAATGTTTGCGGTGCCTTATGGAACCTGTCTGCTCGGTGTGTGGAGGATCAAGAGCTACTGTGGGAACTCGGAGCAGTCTCGCTACTCAAGTCGCTCATCAACTCCAAGCATAAAGCCATCTCCCAAGCTTCAGCTGCCGCGTTGCGTAATCTGATGGCCGTGAAGCCCGGAAGTTCCACAGACAACGAGTCAGTTTCTTCCAGAACAGCTAGACACTATCGAAGCATGCCTGCAAACATGCGTACAGCGGAAGCTCAGGCCGGACTTAAAAGTGACGTTTCGAGATTGAAGAATTCGCCTAGATCCCAGTCTCCACTGCTTCAAGCCCAGGCTGCCCAACAGTCCCTCGCGATGCGTCAGACTGTCAAACTGAACTACGAACCTCCAGCTTACTCTGTTGCAGTGAACAACCTTCACCAAGGCTTGGTTCCCCAGCCTTTGCATCCTCACGGCCAGGCTACCAAGCAGACCGAGTCATTCTACCCTGGAAGCCAAGCAGGCCCAGTCTCAGTCGCCAGGCAGGGTATTGACGCAGCCGCGCAACAACAACAGGTGTCAGTAAGAAAGAAGACTGGATCCTCAGGTTCTCTCGCCCACTCCAGCTCCAGCTCAAACCACGGGGCTGCCCAGGAAGTAGAACCCAGTATTTCTCAGTCTCTCATGCGTACTAGATCAGATGTTGGACCCAGGCCTCTCGCTGGCAGACAAAGAAGAGCCAAGGCGCGTGGCGGTGACGTCAACAGTGTAGGAAGTGGAGCTTCTCTTGACGGCAGACACACTGCGCATTTTAAATGGAGTCAGAGCAACGATTCGTTGTCCAAGCATCGCCGCCAGCCTCACAGAGACAGCACCAGTAAGAAACAGTACGAGAAACTTGATGGCGACCCACGATACTCCGGACAAGCAACAGGAAAACACCATTCTCGATCAACCAGCGACGTAATTCCACTGTTATGTGACTCGTACCCGCTTCATGTATCACACAAACCCAAGAGGCCTGACGGCTCAAAAGAAAAGACTTGCGCTGAATCCTCGGTGTTGTCCCGGATAAGAAGTGAGGTGCACAGGAACATAGAAGGGGGCAATGGACACGCCCAGCAATCGGACAGTATGTCCCTTGTGTCTCCAAATACTGCTCGCAAGCTTAATCAGTGGACTTATGGCGTCCTCGGGGAAACCTACGAAATGGCGGAGTTCGGTCCAAATCAACCGAGACCACGATCGGATCACCCCAACACCTCCACATCTTATGAATGTTCTACCGCCATTTCATCACAACCGTACCACAGGAACACCACGCAAAAGTTCAAATCGTACCGTGATACAGATAGCGACCCAGACTCGGAGATTGATTCCGAGGAAGAGCGACACTTGTTCGGAAATCCTCGGAAGCCGACAGGGTACTCTGAGACAAGCAATGCCTGGATTCAAAAGGGAAAATCCGAAGCCCATTCCCCTCGTTCGGCGGACACGGTAAGCATTACCTCGTCAACCTGCAGCTGTGATCACGTGGAAAACATCTGGATTCGCCGCCCGGATTCCAAAAGTTCAAAGTCCACTTGTCGAAATTGTAGTCGTTCCCGCGTCGCCAAAACTTCGGAGAAAAACGCAGTCAATAAACCGATGGTAAAAAGTAGACGGGATTCCACTGACTCGCCAATATCAAGCCCCAGCTTCCATCGAGTGTTCAAAAAGTCATCTGACCGAGAAAAGAACAACTCTGAATTCTCTGATCCGAGCAAAAGAGGAGTTAAAGTTACGTCACTGTAAACTTCGCGTAACGGACAAAACTGTTTCTGAACTGGACAAAACGATAACGCTATTACTTGCTAAAAGAAATTATGGGGGAAAGAATCTCAAGCAAATATTTCCTTGACTTTCGCTCGGTTAGTTGGTTACATGTTTCTTATATAGACTGGCTTTCAAAAGGCTTTCAGAATATACTTGGTAAGTGGCAGTTACTGGGTCAACAAACTCGTGTAGACATTTTAAAACAAATTGTTTAAGCCAATCACGAGTGAGTCCGTGCACAACTCCTGCGCTTGGCATCGGTTAGGTTTTTGCTTCGCGATCTGATTGATCCACTGTCCTAATTTTTGTTATAGATATCGGTTCTGTGATTGATGAAAGCCTTATGAGCATCTAACTGTTGCTGTTGTTTTTGAGCACGGTGACCGGTATCGATTACTCTGGTATCGCTATCGACCCACCCTCAGGGTCGAGTCTGATGATATAAATCAAAATGTCAGGTCTTAATTCCTTGATAAAAGGATGTTTCTTATCTCGTGAAAGGTCCACTTTTTTCGTTTGTGATTCATTGTCAAATAAAAAAATCTGGTGAATTCATATTGTATTTTAGCGCACTTGAGTGTTTTCAAACTAAATGTTGATAATTTTTATATTGCGTCGTGATTACATGTTCTTATGGCCAAAATGCAAAGCCGCCAAGGTTCGACTGTTGTTGTAATAATACCAAAACTCTTATTTACAAATACTGTTGGTTTTCGAAAGGAAATTTTCGCGATGTTAATTTTGCGTTTTTGGCGACTCAAAACAAACGGTAAAATTGAATGACGCGGATAAAAAAGGAACTTATTTATTAAAATATAGACATTTCAACAAATTTTGCAAAATCGCAAAATAAGCTGTCGAGAAAATACTCCTGCAAACTGTAGACAGAAAACAAGTCATATATCACGTTCATTGGCTTTGGAATCTTGAAAAACAGTTCAGTTCTCTTGTCAAATGTAGGGTATATCGTTGGAAGTTGATTCTATAGTTGCGTAGGTATAAGTGACAAATTTCATGTTATGATAGTTCTAATACAAGGAAAATATGTACCAAATGTAAAATTCTTTTTGGCATGCGTATATTCTAAATAATAACAAAAAATCGTATTATTTTTGAGAAATCGAGTTTATGGTGGTTATGCAGCCATCAATATTTCATTAAATATGATTTATTTATACTTGATGAGGTTCGTTTTATTTGGTAACATGAAAATAGTTTGTTGCTCAGTCCTTCTGTAAAGTGCTACAAGCTTTTTATCACTTCCTTCAAACCCCCCCCCCCCCCCCCGTCCCCCTCTCACGTCACGCCTTTCCTGGTATCAAATGTTTCTCGAGTGGAGTATTCATCACTAGCACATTGTATATACCATTTCAAACGAGGCGTGTCCGTTCTTAGCTCACGCGCTTAAACGACAAAAGAAACCACTCGTTTAGTTCTTTGTGCCTATTTTAATGACAAATCAATTTTTTAAATACCATTTCCCTCGCTATTACAATTTTTAAGGTAGAAATTAGTCTTATTTTGTGGTAAATTAGCTTTTTATTTTTCTGTCTGGAAAACTAGCATTGGATTACAACTTATTTATATCAATTTAATGGCAAAGATATTAACTGTAAGGAGAAATTAATGGCAACTTACAAAAATATAATAAGACAAAAGAAAAATGCCATAAGGATAGTCCGTAAAAGAGTCAGACTCCATATTCAGACAGACCACCTAGCTATTAAAAAATTCTAAATCTGAAAATTATACGTAATAAATATATAAGGAGAAAAAAAAATTGAATCATTGATACATGTTCGGCAAATTATCTTCGACGAAATCGAATTAACGAGTTATTAATCAAACTAGCAAGGAGACCAAACTCAACCTCATTCCCAGGGTTTTTCTTTCTCCGCCATCGAGGGAAGCTGAGGTGAGCATGGAATTGAGGCTCCTGAGACCCGTTTTACGAAAGTCCCGATAAGCTTTTCGGGCCCGGAAGCTATTTTATGCGCGCAATTGTTTCATTCAAATTTTGTTGGTTTTGAAAGCTAACCAATAAAATTCCAGTCGGGCTGGAACTACACCACCATTCCATAGATTCTGATTTCAAAGTATAGCTCCGGACCCGAAAAGTTATCGGGACTTTCGAGAAACGAGCCCCACGGAGTTAACCCCCTCCCTCATCCCGAAGAATTTTATGCTGATGATCGCAGCTCTGATATAGATCTATTTTAACCAATCAGCGGCAGCAAATTCATCCGGGAAGCGCACAATATCAGCGAGAACTTTTGTTTTCAATGACACGATAAAAGTGCTGTTTTTCAAAATAACTCTAAACCGTTCCTTCGTATAACATGGCTGAAATAAAATTTGTAAAATTTAAATACTATATTGATTTCTTAAAATATAACATTTTTGTAACACCATTTCAATCAATAATCAGGATATCCCTATTGACCCACGAGGATGTGTTTGGAAATAAATGTTTATGTTGTTTGTAAATCTTTCCACCCACACAAAATGACAGTGCAAGTCCCATAACACAAATACACACAGCTTAGGGAAAAATTTTGTATGGTTACGGTTAAAAAAAAAAAACATCGTACGACAAAAAACTTTTCTTCAAAACGATGGGATTACACTGCATACTTGATTTACTAGGGGTGAAGGATAATTCTACAACATATACGTCCCTTAACCCTTTCATCCCCAATATGAAAGTACAAATTCTCCTTATCTGTGCCCATATGTTTGTTATGGAAATAGTTGGGAGAAGTTTTTAACATATCACGAGAATTATCTTGTGTGATCATATCCTTAATTCTCCTGATCTCTCTGATCAAATAAGCATTGATATTACAATGAGAAGTTTGATGCTGATCACTACTCGGGCTTACTTTGGCTGGTTCGTAAAATAGCAGTTTTGTGGCGCCTTCTCTGTGGGCACCGTTATACGCGGGACCCCTGACTGTCACAAACATACTTGGAAAATAAAACAGCCATCTCGTTGTTACGGCCAGTTGGCTATAGACTACGAGTAGTCCCTCCTTTTTCCTCAGGGATAGTAGAGCGAGCGCCCGTCAAAATCACCCCACGCGAGAAAGGCGAGACGCGCGCTCTACTATCCCTGAGGAAAAGGGAGGGACTACTCGTAGTCAAGTTGGCTGGGTCCCGAGGGACCTAACCTGCGAATATAGCCGCCTCTCCGGCCCAGCGGCCGGGAACAATGGGAGACGGCTGTATTCACAGGCCAAGAGACGAGACCAGAACCCTTATAAATGTCATATTTTCAATGATACGAACATCTCCAGCGAACGGTACCAGATGGCGTTATCGACTATTGGCAATTAATTTGGTCCCGAAGAGACCAACATTCATATAAACTCTAGCTATATATGGAAATTTTCATTATGGTATCACTTGGTACTACATCTAACAAAATCCTTCAATCTATGTTTTCTGACACTTATTAGAACTACACTGCACTCGTTGTATAAAGCCCACTGTTTAGAAACGAAATTAAATAAAATTGCAGTGAAATAATGGCATCGTGAATACAGCAAGCATGCATTTACGGACAGATCTTTCAGTGTTACTAATGCAGTAGGATCCCGATAACTCAAACTTCCAGGGGAGAGGGAACTTTGGTCCTAAATATCGAAGGTTCGAGTTATCGAGGGTAAACTTGCAAGTAATCTTTAACGAATTTTTAGAAACGGATTTTACTATAAAAGTTAACGCTAAAAAACAACGACGTTTCGACCGTTCAACGGTCATTTTCAACTTGAAAATGACCGTTGAACGGTCGAAACGTCGTTTATTTTAGCGTTAACTTTTATAGTAAACTAATCTTTAGCCGAGGAATTAGCGAGAGGATCGAGTTATCGAGGGTTTCAGTTTATATCGGGATTCCACTGTATGAACTTATTAATCCCGCTAACTCGAACTCCCAAGGAAACCGAAATATAGTTGGAGTTTGCAGGGATCTGCTATAGTTGTTCAATTCAAAACTGGGAATTGTAGTGAAGTCCTAGTGTAACCAACGTAACCCCCTGGGCCGAGTTGTTCAAAGCTTGATTAGCATTAATCCTGGATTAACTGTCAACAGAACATATGAGTTGTCATGGCAATTAACCCTGGATTAGCGCTAATCGTCCTTCGAACAACTCGGCCCAGGTCCTTCGTCGATTTCAAAATAGCGAGTGGGTCTGGTAACCCCCGGGCGAGGCTGCCAAAATTTGCGGTATTTTGTCACGTGACACATGATGAAATGGCGTTTTTGAAGGTTACTTCCAGCGATTGGTATCCCTGTTTGTTTTCGAAGGTTACTTCCAGCGATTGGTAGCCCTGCTTGTTTTTGAAGGTTACTTCCAGCGATTGGTGTCCCTGTTTGTTTTCGAAGGTTACTTCCAGCGATTGGTAACCCTGTTTGTTTTCGAAGGTTACTTCCAGCGATTGGTATCCCTGTTTGTTTTCGAAGGTTACTTCCAGCGATTGGCAGCCCTGTTTGTTTTCTGGCCATCTTAAACCGTTGTTAAAACGAAACGAAAACAATACACAATGTTCCAGGATTTTAGTATCCAGGGGTTTGAACGCCCGCCTCGCCATTTTGAAAACGGAGCAGGCCCTGGGACGGGGTTGCTGTGGTAACCATTGAATTGCCCACTCCAGAAACTATTGAAAATACCATAATACTCTTTAAAGTGCAGGTTTGGGTGGTGCTTGATGTAAGCCTGATTTTTTCAATTTCTTTTGTTTTCAGCACGAACTGCACGTGCTATGCTCCAACTTGGTGGCATTTGCATACGGTGCACATTTGTATACGAACACAATGCTACGTCCTAGCGTTCCTACGTCTACTGTGAATTCCATTGTTCCATTCTAACAAAGGAGACTTGAATAATTACACCTCGGTGAGGCTGAGGCTGCTCATAAAAGAGTGTTATGGTATTTTTCGGAGTGGCCAATTGAAAGCTTAATACTGGCAGTGCTATTCTATGGTGCAATTTACTGTGCTGCAAAAGGTGGTTCTAACTTTTGAGACAGTGAATAAAATTCTTAAGTGTGACTAGACTGAGCAGGGCTTTCCTGGGTACTGTTTATTTTGCTGTACTAGCCGGTTCTAACTTTATAATCTATGAATGTTACGGAGCAGAACTTTCCTTTGGCGCTTTTTCTGACACTGTATACACTGTAATGTGAGTCTACCTTGTGACGTCTGTCAGTAAAATTCTTAACTGGACCATTCAATTAAAGCTTTATTGAAATACTCTCTTGTGGCGAATAAATTTTCATCCAGACTCGTACGTTAGTATTCGTCACGTGACTCATGGTTTGATTGCAGGACTGTCGTAGTAGGCGATGATCGCCAGAGCTCTCTCATCAGGAAAAAGTTGCTGCACAAGCTTCACAACAAACTTTGGTCCTTCCATGAGACAATGCAGTGGGTTACATATGAAGGAACATGCTTCAATGATGTGCTCCGCTAGAGCAGCGTACTGTTTATTAATTCGAAGAGAGTCCAAGTTATTTAGAGCTTGTTCGGCTTCAGCAGTGGATGAAACTATCCTACCTCCAGGAGCTAAATGCTTGCTCTGAACAAAAGATAAAGAAAAAAAACAACAGATCACTTCAAACTCGGGCCACGAGCGGGTCCACAAGGTTTCTGTAACATGAGGCAACTAGAAGAACTGCTGAAAGAGTCGAATAGAGACATTCACGGCTGAGACGGGAATTTTGGGTCTTTTCAAAATATCAGTGTGCCTCCCCACCCCTCTCCATCAATGTCGAATGCTTTGATACCTGCCAACAGCAAATTTGAAAGAGGGAGAGGAAATCAAGAAAAAAACCTTTTTCTCTTCAGTAAAGTGATGAATGCTTAAATATTGGGCGGTACCTTTTTCGGTTCTCGTACATATCCGGGTGCTTTGGCCTCTAGTCTTAGAAGTGCATTAGACGGCATCTGTGCCAACAGAAAAGCTTCTAACGCTCGGCACATAAACCGGAATCTGAAACGAAACAGAAAAAACGATGTAAACAGAATGAATGATAGACTGAGCATTAGACAGCATCTGTGCCAACAGAAAAGCTTCTAATGCTCGGTCGGCACATGAACCGGAATCTGTTCATTAATGGCTTATGAGGTATTTGGTCATTTGTAGATGGAATTCAAATAAATCAAGCTTTCCTACGAATTGAGTTTTGTTGAAAAACTATTGCAGGGTAAGATTTAATTGAACATACCGCCACCGTACAAAGCTATACTCACTTTACGCTAAGCTGAGATTTCTTTCCAAAACCAATGGCTCCTAATAAACCAGACGAGGCTTTATCCTCACCCAGAGTATGCAGACTTGATGCGAGGAAGGACAGTTGTTTAGTGAGATCATTCAACGGTCCTTTAGCGTAATAAACCTGTCTCACGGACAGCTGTAGGATCTTGTGCCACAGTAAAGCAAGTTTGGTCTCGAATTCACGCCTGAAAAAAAAGTCACCAACGCTTCATACGGAATCAAGACGATCACTGACTAGGAAATCAATTTAACAAGTTTTGTTTCTGCCCGAAAAGTGACGTTTTGACATCTAGAATTGCCCAATCCATAACAGTATGAGTAATTTGACAGCTTTTACTACCGAAAGCTGCTCCTTATTTTCCTTAATTTTTTTTCACGAAATATTTGAACGGCATTCTGTTGTAAGAACTAAAAATTACAACTGTAAGTTGAACGAGGTCGAAATTATGTTTTTTTTGTTACAGCGGTTAACACGCCTGAAAAATTTACGGTTTGCCATTACCCGCGGTTTATGTTAGCGAAAAATCCACACACAGCCTTGCCTGATTCTCAGACGTTCATGGTCGCTCGCACTCACTCACTCCTCTCCTTATCTGATGTCCTTTGTTTGCGGGCTTGTTCTTGACGTCATCTGACCGTTGATTATTTCCACCAATCCGAGTGGTTGTTAGATGTTCTTGTTCTTGACGTCATCTGACCGTTGATTATTTCCACCAATAAGAGTGGTTGTTAGATGTTTTCTCCATCAGACGTTTTAAGAATGGGACTGAACGTATTGTGATTGGTGGAATGACTGAACGTATTGTGATTGGTGGAATGACTGAACGTATTGTGATTGGTGGAATGACTGAACGTATTGTGATTGTTGGAATGACTGAACGTATTGTGACTGATGGAATGACTGAATGTATTGTGATTGGTGGAATGACTGAACGTATTGTGATTGGTGGAATGACTGAACGTATTGTGATTGGTGGAATGACTAAACGTATTGTGATTGGTGGAATGACTGAACGTATTGTGATTGGTGGAATGACTGAACGTATTGTGATTGGTGGAATGACTAAACGTATTGTGATTGGTGGAATGACTGAACGTATTGTGATTGGTGGAATGACTGAACGTATTGTGATTGGTGGAATGACTAAACGTATTGTGATTGGTGGAATGACTGAACGTATTGTGATTGGTGGAATGACTGAACGTATTGTGATTGGTGGAATGACTAAACGTATTGTGATTGGTGGAATGACTGAACGTATTGTTATTGGTGGAATGACTGAACGTATTGTGATTGGTGGAATGACTGAACGTATTGTGATTGGTGGAATGACTAAACGTATTGTGATTGGTGGAATGATTGGTGGAAATAATCAACGGTCAGATGACATCAAGAACAAGCCCTCAAACAAAGGACATCAGATGGGGAGAGGTGGCAGTTTTTTTATTTATTTAACATATGTCTTCGCTCAATGATGAGCATTTAGACTGTATTAATTAAATAACCAATTAACTAATTAACTTACCATTACATTTATTTACATTTACCAAAATGAGAGCAGTCCCTCTCTTCGAGGCTTATGTGCTCTGGTCGCGGTCAAATTCTTAAAGTTCTTAATGCGTCAGCTGACAAACCCCACTCTTAAAAGAGTTAATATTAGGAGTCGTAGCCAACATGGCACGCAAATTGTTCCATTGCTTTATAGTTCTAGATAGGAAGCTGTACTGAAGGTAAGTTTTCTTCCTACCAGTCTATCAAAATGATGGGTGTTTCTTGGTGTTGCGGAAGCCATTGTTGGTTAGCTTTTGTGTTGTGGTGTGGGTATTGCTCAGTGTCTTTTGAATTTTTTGTTTTACGTCATTTGGTGATCACACCATCCGCAACACCAAGAAACTACCAAAATGATGCACGCTATCTACAAACTGACCAGTCTGGACGGACAGTTTGAAAAAATGAAAAGGAATAAGGGCTACGAATTGACCGATCGACCGGCCAGGTTCGACAAATGGTTATCGCCCAAAGATTCTTAGCATTTCCCCCAAAACAAATAAAGAGAAAACGAAAAGGAGAGTAAGTGAGGAGTTTACCTGACTTTAATATGCGTACACCATGTGACTATATCAGTGACAACAGACATTTCTTGGGCGGGGCTCTGGCACGTGGCTAGCCTGAGCAGTATGTTTGTGTACAGAGTAAGCAAGGCACCTTGATTGATGCACTCTGAAATTAATTACAGTAAAACGTTACTAACACTGCAATCGTTTGTTAATATTCTGTTTCTTAAATTCTCTTTGGTAAATATATATAAAACTGAGCTGAATTTAAGTCAGTGACACCTTTAGTTTTGCTACTTCGAAGGCGAAATTTATCAACTACGTTCATTCCGGTGATGGAAAGTTTGTTTAGCGATTCAACATCGTCCCCAGAGCCTTCGTTTCGTTTGGTCAGCAGTTGAAAAACCGTGGCGCTCTGGAGACGGGAATGGCGATTCAACTGCCGCGTAAACACTAGGCAAGCCAAATACAAAATACAATTGAAGGTGAGAAATATAAAGTATTATTTTCAATAAATTCGGCGAATCTGATTGGTCAATGTCGAAAAATATCTAAAAAATACGACAAAAATCAACTTTAATATGATTTTGTCACGCAATTTACCCAACTCCCATTATTTCTACCTCTCTGTCAAGAAAAAATATTTTGGACACGGTCGAGTTTTTAGTTGGTTAATTGGATCACTATACGTAGCTCAGTGGGGTATCACAACCCATCTTTTTATATAAATAACAAATCAGAATGCAGCAATAGATACCAACCGTTAACAAACTCATCTTGCGCGAGCTCCGGGACTGCTACACTGGGCACTATTTGTCCCCAGCCCCCATCCGCGTTCGCTTGAGAATCAGAGGAGCTTGGTGAAGAGTGTTTGGTGAAAAATGACTCGATTCCAGTCTCCACAACAGAAACCATAAACTGGATGTTAGCTAGGGTCCTACAGGCTGCTGGGATGGACGCTAAAACCAGCATGGTACATGAGGATTCCCGGATGAATTGCAGTATAAAGTCCAGTGTGACTTTGAGTACATCCCCCACGGGAGAGCAGATGTTCAACAGGTTGAGTTCTTCAGAAATCATCAGGCACACTTCTGACGCAGTGTTTGCTGGGTCAACACCTGGAAGTGAACATGACCTCAAAATTGACAGCTGTTGGCGATATTTCACTTCAAAACATATAGCAATTATAACGCAACACATACACCGAATGCAAATACGGCTGCCGATTTATTATTCTTTTATGTGTATGTAAATTAGCCTGACTGGCCTCGTTAGCATGCGCAAAGTTCAAAAGAATGTTTACTCTAAAATGAGGCTAGTCAGGCTAATTAACATACATATAAAAGAATAATACATCGGCCGCCATATTTGCATTCGGTGTATTACTTCAACACGAAATGGAGGATATTTTCAAACAAATTTTGGCAAAAATCTGAAATTAACATCTCAAGTGGCCATATCGTGAGACAGACGATAAATAAAGCTATCAATGTGAAATTCCATGACTTTTTCATGACCCTAACAAATGTGTCTAAATTCCATGACTTTTCCAGGACTGGGGTCAATAGGCCATTTGCACGATGACGTCATTTGACTACTACTACCAGAATTCATTTCGTTTTTTCTTTCTTATTTAAATTTTGTAATCCCAGTGCGGTTTAAATAACAATAGCCCTAATTTGCACTACAAACGAAAATACTGAAGGATTCTGGTAGTTGTAGTCAAATGACGTCATCGTGCAAATGGCCTATTCAATAAAACTTTTACAAGTGTAATTTACAAGTATAGCTATTGTTTTCAACGTCTGTAAATTACACATGTAAAAGTTTTATTGAGTTGACCCCTGGAATGCTAATTTCCAATTTCATGAGTTTCCATGACCTTACCATGACCGTGTGAACCCTGTTTTACCATGACCGTGTGAACCGTGTTTTCATTAAAATATCAGAAAAAGTCAATCAAAAGGGCTTTAAAAGCCATCTCGTGAATACGAAACAACGTAAGGTTAAGTACACAGATCGGTTTAAATTTTCTATACTGAGTTTGAAGTCAAAGAATTGAAGAGTAAAACAGATTTAAACGACCAAAACATCTTAGCCTGACATAAATATGCATTGTGTGAAACGAGACTGTCTGGACCACTGGATGACGTAATTACACTGGGGAATTAAAACAAGTTTACTATAGCAATCATCTTTTAACACGTAATATACTGAGGGATTTCAAAAGTTCATATCGTGGAATTGCACGCATTTTGGGCATCCTACTGATGAACAGTTACGAAATTCAGATATATTTAGTAGCCACATTTATTTGCGGTCTGTCCCCTTTGAATAGATGATGGAACTAGTGAAAATTTGCATATCTGTCCCCGTATACTATATCTCGTTCAACGCTTCGTGTATTCACGAGATAAAATATTTGCATATCTGTCCCTGTATACTATATCTCGTTCAACGATTCACGTATTCACGAGATAAAAACGTATCCAAAACCATGTTCAGTGGTAACAGGACTGCGCGCAGTACTGCACTTGAAATCATCACTTATCACACATGTAATGATCATGCGTCGGCAAAATCAATTTATAAAGTTATGTTTCAAAAGAAAACATTCATCGAATTTTATCAGTAGTTATCGTCAAAAGGCACCCATCGGCCATCGTTTGGTGCTTTCTAGCTAAAGAACAGAATTTGCCTCTCACTGACCTGAACCAGCAACAGACTCGATATCTTTGAGAACAAACAGGATCACAGGACCAAAAGATTGGGCTTTAAGCGAGGTGTCCATGGAGCACTCACTCAACAGGCTCGCTACACAGCGGACATATGACGCGCGTTTTACTGCAGTATCCTGTAAGAATGTAAGGTACAAGCTTACTTCATAATTAAGCACTTATGTACAGGATGGCACGCAAGTATTGTTTAACAAATACTTCATATTTGACAGAGTTATTTGTCACTTTCATATTACTTCAGGTGTGACAGAATTATGTGTGTTATGGTGACCCTTAACAGATGAGGATACTCTGTGATGCCTATCATGAAGTAGCGTGGCTCCCCTCTGCCTGCATTCCTGGACATAACGTTATCTACGTAGAATACCGGCACAAATGCATGCGCTTTGTTTGCTATAGCCACAAAATGTATTGGGCCACATTGGTAGGACCACCCTCTGGTAGCGGGCATTAAGGTCCGGACACAAGATGTAACTTTTCTTGTAACGTTAAGCGCAACGAGATTTTTTGGGGGTGACGTCACACGATGCAATTTGTTGCGCGCAACGAGATTTTTTGGGGGTGACGTCTCACGATGCAATTTGTTGCGAGCAACAGTTGCACTTTTGCAACAAGATGTTACAAGAAAAGTGTTGCACCGTGTTGCACCGTGTGTCCGGGCTTTTACTCTTTTTTAGCCGCATCCCCAAGCCACACATTAGGTCATAACTACATTGCAGTCAAACGTTGCTGAACCGGACATTCTTGGGAAACATGTGTTCTAACAATGCAAAGAATTTCTGCCCGCCCTATTCCCCACATTGGCAAAACGATCTGATAATGATGAAAATAAATTTTGCACCTTTCAATCAATGAATTTCCTATTGAAGGTCCCAACAGTGTGACGTCTAAAGTGCCAAGCGTGTTTTGATTAACGTAAACTGAATCTAGATTGACTATAATTGGGAGGGGGAGAGAGGGGGGGAGTATTTCGCTTCCTATACACTTTCTTAGACTCCCAATTTCGCCTCACGCACCTCTCACTCCCGTCCTTTTGTTTAATGACCACGTCCTGTTTCCCGTCACCATGGCAATCCAGCTATCTGGCCTCCGTTTACCCGCCTCCTGTTGCTCCCTTTCCCCTTTTCGCCCTGGTCCCCCCACCCCACTCCCCTGCTGAACTCAATTCCTATGTCAAGTGAATTATTTTTCGACAATTACTAGCAACTTACTTAAATACTTAATAGGCCATTTCCGAGTTGCCTTTAGCCTCTCTATCAAAGCGAGGCTAGGTGCGAAACCTTTCATATGAAAATGAGTTTTCATTCACATGCAAATAAAACTTATTTTCATATGAAAGGTTTCGTACCTAGCCTCGCTTTGATAGAGAGGCTAAAGGCAACTCGGAAATGGCCTATTTCCAACTTACTGGGCGTGTCGGCTGCATGGAGCCATGTTCAGAGACCACGATACCCGCAGCTGCTCTGATTAATCTGCAATAAAACACTGAAGTGATAAGAACTTGCTATGGGAAGGTAACGCTGGTTAACTGCGAGGTAAAACAGTTAGGGGTAGAAAACACTCCCCCCCCCCCCCCCCCCTCCTATCAGAATGCTAAAAGTCAGTGACGTGAAAGAGAAAAGCTACTTTTTAGCTCGCAATCCGTTCGCTTTGTTTCACACCAACCAAAAGCCGCGCATGTGCATTTGCCTCCTTTCTCTAAACCAATCAAATTGCTTCTTTCCAGTGTTTTGGTTGTGTTTACGCGTAATCATTCAAAGGTCATACGAAAATCGCTCTGACAAACGATTACAAAGAGAGATGTTTGTTCGTGCAGAATCCTACCTCAAGGCATACCAGATGGAAGATTTTTCTTCAAGAACTAGCTCTGCATTACCGTGGCCAACTTGCCACGACACGACATGCTCGAAAGACCTGAGGAAAATAGAAAGCAAGTTGATATGATCACTATTAACCGACAACTAATATACGGGGTGGCCAGTAAATTATGTTAAACCGTTTTATCGAGACATAAATATAAAAAGGGAATAAATCATGTCCCACCTAGAGCAAAATGCCAGTCGTGATGTTGCACTAATTTTAGAGTCCGTGGTGAAACTCATTAACCATTTAAAGTGATATGTTTTAAGACTGTGCTAAAATTAAAACTGAACACATTTTCTTACTTCCCAGAACACTAAGAAGGAAATGTTACATAAATTTCCAAAAGGTAGAACAGACCATAATCAGTTTTTACGAGTTTTCCAAGGCACAAGAGAAGAACTTAACTCTTTCAAACCCAGAGTCAATTATGGAGACATGAAGCGTAGTTCTAACTTGTGAGTCTGTCGACGAAATCCTATGGTGTGACCATTCAAATGAAACCTCTTCAGCAGTACTTTTGCATGGTACCATTTGTTCTAACTTTTGAGTCTGTTGATGAAATCCTATGGTGTGACCATTCAAATGAAACCTCTTCAGCAGTACTTTTGCATGGTACCATTTGTTTTTCAAGATTTTACAAAATAAAATTTAGAATTTCTCTTGAATTTTGGCACTCTTGGGAGTGAAAGGGTTAGAGCACTACGAGAGTAATTCTGTACAAAACCGGACCATTTTTTTTTTTTTTTTTTGGGGGGGGGGGGGGGTGCACTGATATAAATACTTGTTTCGGTTGTTTAAAGTAACACTAAAAGTGGCGACAGAGCCCCTTTAAATGAACACTATCGAGTTGTACTTTCAAATGCTGCTGTTTGCGTTTCAATATTTTCAAAAGTTTTTTTTTTTCAACTTTATTTATCCTGTTAATAGAAACAGTCCGTATGGAGACTGATCGTGTTAAAACGCACAGGCTATTCTACAAACCTTCCATCGAGGTAATGCCAAGGAAATGTCAGTGCATTCTCAAGTAACTGCGGCATACCCTACACAAAGAAACAAATTGGTTACAAGCGTCGCTAGTAAATACCTCAAAATGTTTCAGAAAACCAGTTTGAAGCGAGTCAGAGAAGCTGACGTCTCGAGCGCTAGTCCTTGTTCAGAGCGCTCGAAACGTCTCTTTATGCTGGCCAATTTATACCTTGTCAGTATACCATACTCGGTTGATAAAACCAAATTTTCGTGATATCCAACTAAAGGGTTGGAATGAAAGGGTTACAGAACGCGAGACAAGGGCCATCGACCTCGCAAGTCCAAAGCACTAACCACTTGACAAATAGGCAGGTTGTTGGGTGTTGGTCGGGTTGGGTATTTTGTGTTGTACCCTCAACCTACCTGTACGGTCACTATGTCCTGCTCATTCGCAAAGATAACAAGGAGATGAAACAGTGAAGAGTGAAGGCGCACTACAGCCTCTGATGTTTGACCCTCACTGATAAACGAAATGAAAAACAAAAACAACCAATTCATTCAATTAAGGTAAACGCGATTAATACCAACCTTACTTCCGTCAAACACTTGTCTGTTCGGCCTCTCATCATCCGTAATATATGCCTTATGATACTACCCACCACCACCACCCCCCCCCCCCCCCCCCCCCTGCGAAAATAACTAATAAAAAAAAAAACACGACACGTGCAAATCAAAAAAGCAACTCCCATTCATATTTCCATTATTTAGTCGAATCGGGATACGGAATGGTGTAACCACATTTTAGAAAATAATTTACATTGTAATAAATAAATAAAAGGGCTCTAAAAGCCATCTCGTGAATACGAAACAACGCAAGGATAAGTTCGGTTTTGAGTTTTCATACAGAGTTTAAAGTCAAAGAATTGAAAAGTAAAACAGATTTCATACGACCAAAACATCTTAGCGTTACATAAATATGCATTGTGCGAAATGACACTGTCCAGACAACTGAATGACGTTATTACACTGGGGAATTACGAAAATACTACAGCAATCATCTTTTAACAAGTAATACACTGGGGAATTAAAAAAGTTAACAGATGATGGAACTATTGAAAATTTGCATATCTGTCCCGATATACCATATCTCGTTGAACGCTTCGCGTATTCATAAGATAAAAAAGTGAAGCTAAAAAAGCTTTATTGACAGCAGTAGAGGGTAGACAACGTAGCACAAATGTAACTCACCAGTAGACAGAAATGATTTTAGTCCAATCCATGAGAGGGAAGACGAGACCAAGAAAAGTAAAGCTGTTCTTACACACACCGTACAACTGACAGGATGAAAAATAGGAACCATCATCACAGGGAATTATTAACACAGATTATTTACTTGAAGTGCGTATGATGTGGAGCAAAATCAATGAAATTTGTAGTCGATTGTGTTTTCAATAATCTTGAACACAAAAGGGTCTGCAGAGACAGAGTGAAAAGCCAAATGCGACACCGTAAAAATCCTTTGGAGCGAATACATAATTGGAAAAAAACTCATTAATGATGAAACTCGACGACGAGGTTTTACGGCTAGAAACAAAACTCAATTAAAATAGAGTCCAAATGCTTATTTCTACTACTCGTATTCCCCCAGGGGTTGACGATCATTCCGTTAACTGTCCAAAATAGGTGCTTGACCAAAACGGTTACTACTACAGAACGTGCAGAAGGACCCATCATGAGACGAAGTAATCACAAATCGTTTTATATCTCTTTGTGATATATATGTACGGAAGTTACGATTGATTTTGGTTTTACTTCTGATCGGTTGAATAATGCACCGCGAGATTTTTAGCAAATCACAAAGCGTAGCACTGCAAAACCAAAGCAAAATTACTAACGACCCTCGATTGAAAACCGCTTAATCCACTGGGTAGGCATCTACCTATTGGATAAAGGTATCTGCCCTTTGAACGAGCGAGACATGAAGGTGAGCATACCTCCTGCATGAGTTGCAAGTTATGCAGTGTTGGAAGGAAACTCTGCCAGGGAAGAAGGAAGAACTTGGAGTTATACACTCGCAGAACATAATCAGGAATTCCAGGCTTGGAGAGTGATGTCACAAAGAAACTCCAGAACATGTTCATCATCGATGTGCTGCTGTAAGGAGCTAAGAAAAGAAAATAGAATGAGCTGTAAATTAGGAATTTCTTTACAGAAAAATAAATAAATGACCTTTATTTACCCTCTGTAAGTGTTTAAAGCACAAGTGCTAGCGGGGCCGAGCATTCAAAAAGGCATTTAAACATAACAAGGTAAGAATGCATCCGGCGCTCTAACCACTCGACCACTCTGCCTTCTTTCGAATACAGATATATAAATGTCGTTCTAACTTTTGAATCTGCGTACTCGTCACCCAGCCACTTACCATTTAAATGAGTTTGCAGGCAGCCCAATGTATCTGTGAACAGGGTTACCATGTCTGACGCTTGGGGAACTTCACTCTCATTCCAAGGAGCCACAGGAACATTACTGCAGAATAAGAAACACTGGTCAAACAAGTTGTGATTTTTTTATTGTCTTCATAGCAATTCTTTGGAGAAATATATATTTCATGTCTAGAATAACCAAATGGTATTACTTAGTTCTTCTTGCATATCTGAAATTACAGTAAATGCCACGACATGCTTTTCCACGGTGAAAGTTATCAGAAACGTGCTCGTTACACTGAAACGACGCAAGCCAACACAACCATCTGAAGCTTTTCAGAGCGATTGCTTTGGTTTTGCATTGCTACGCTCTGTGTTTGGCAAAAAAATCTCGCGCCACTTTCTTTACCAACCAGAGGTAAAACCAAAACCAATTGTGATTTGCTTGCACGCGTTTTCCCGCTCTTTGCACCGGCTACATGTATTTGCTTCGAGTTTGGTTCATTGGATTGTCTGCGTCTGCTGTGATTGGTCACAGTGTTAACGTTGGTTTTAGTTTTACGACACTCAATAGGCCATTTCCGAGTTGCCTTTAGTCTCTCTATCAAAGCGAGGCTAGGTGCGAAATCCTTCATATGAAAATGAGTTTTCATTCACATGCAAATACAACTTATTTTCATATGAAAGGTTTCGCACCTAGCCTCGCTTTGATAGAGAGGCTAAAGGCAACTCGGAAATGGCCTATTGAAAACCGCTCTGATTAGTGCACGTGAAAATCTTACCCTGGAATAGGAGAGTCTTGTGAACAAATCCACGGTTCAAACACACGACAGATGAGCGTCCAAAGCTCGGTCAACACTGCATAAGACAACAAGGCAGCAGTTCAAAAATCATTTTTTTTGGCAACTACAAGTTGTCGCATTATAACAATCTCGAGGTCTTGTTAAAGGACGAGTGACAATATTTTACCTTGGTTTATGTATGGAAGGGTCAAGTGGCTAAAAGAAAAGATAATTGAAAGGATAGAGAATAGATAATTTGTTAAAAGGCATCGTCAAAGGATTCTTTTTTTTTCCGAGTGAATTTGTGATATCCCGATATCTGTGAGCCACTGCACTTGATCTATCTTAGCAAAATAGAAACGCTCTTGACTTTATCCAGAGCTTACACGCCAAGGTGATTGGCTCATTATTAACAGAAGCCTAAACCGAAGGAGCCTTACCTGCATCTAATCCTTGACCCCTATTAGCAAAGACCACAGAAGCTCTCCTAACGACAATCTGCTGGCACATGAAACCGAGGACGAACGATAGCTGTTTTATGTACGGCCTCCACATTGTGTAGAGGCCGCCTGTCACATGACCTCCCAATTCAGCCCGATGACCACTGAAGTATTTGGTGAGCCAGTCTAGCGTTTCCAACACCTGTCAAGTATAATTTCAATGGTGTTATTTTAACACAATGGTACACAAGAGCCAAGAAATTGCACTCTTATATTTTCAGGGTCAGACATAAGTGAGTGGAATGTGGTTGTAAAGTTAAAAAGATCAAAATCCTCGTGACACCGCCCATTTAAGGTCCGTGGATGAAATCCTAAAGTGTGACCATTGAAATGAAAGCTATTAAGCAATAGTATTTTTCTTTTGGCAAAGAAAAGTACCATTAGTTTAAGCAATATACTAAAAAGAATATATACCTGTTCATCTCCTAACAATTCTTTGGATGTGTTTTGTTGGTCATTCTCAGCGGTAGGAACGCAGCCAATGCAAGACAAAAACGTGCTCCATACATGAAGGCAAAGCGTCCGTTTACTTGAACCTGACATTAAAAAGAAATACAAGCTATTTGAAAAGATTAAGATTGGTATCAACTTATAATTTATAAATCAGTGTTGTTTTTTTACTAAAAATATTGTTTTATCATGTAAAAATAGTGGATTGTCTCTGAAATCATTTTTAGATAGAAAACTAAGCCAAAGAATTTCAAAGAAGACGGTGAGTAACATGTAATGGCATATGCTGACATGATCAACACGTGTCAACTGTCAGAGTGTTTGTGATGTCCGTGAAATATATGAAAACGGTATTTTAAAAACAAAACTCTCAACACTATCAGTATACATACAATGGAGTTTTCTTCCTGTTAGCAGAGTACCCAGTTTTTGTTTGTGTTAATGTAAAGGAAAACGAGACTCGGCTAGCAGGGAATGGAGTTTCCACCACAAGGGTTACAAAGCATGCTTAAGGGGAAAGTGCGATATCCCGGCTAGTCTTCAGTGTCAGCCGCTTTCTTCCCCACAGGGGGTAGGGTGAGAAAACGACTGACACTTCAGACTGTTCAGTTGGCCATTTTGAGGTTGCGCATGAGACTGGGTCGGTTTCGTTTTGAATTGCATTATGGGGCTGTTTTGGGGGCGCAATAGACCAATTTCGATATATTAAAATTTATACTTGGCTCCGGGGCTTGGGGGAATAAAGCAAAAGAAATGAATAATTCCACGCTGATTTCTTTTGTTTTATTCCCCCAAGCATCGGAGCAAAGTATGAATTTTAATATATCGAAATTGGTCTATTCAAACATGGCGTCTGATCAGGATGTAAACTGAAGCTGTGATCTCGTTAAAAATGGGATGATAGTCCAGGGAAATATTGAAGGAAGTTCATTTCTACTCATCCTCACTCCTCTTGGAAAATGCCGGTGCTCCACAAATCCATGTGCTTGGTGCGTCCTTCTTCAAGGTTGCATTTTGTAACAGTCGTACGTACGCCTTTTTTACTTTCGGATCACTTGGTAAAGTGTGAAAGTTCATAATTGGTGAATTTCTCCAGTTGTTGCTGCATCCAGGTACGCAACAGCTGAACTCTCCCATTTTTGATAAGATCACAGCTTCAGTTTACATCCTGAGCAGACGCCATGTTTGAATTGCGTCCCTAAAACAGCCCCATAGTGCAATTCGAAACGAAACCGACCCAGTCTCATGCGCAACCTCAAAATGGCCAATGTCCCGGCTGACAAAAAGCGTTTAATGAGTATAGCCAGGCGACTTGTTTTAAGGTTGCTTTGTCGTGAAATATGAAGAAAAAAAGGTGCCAAAAGTGATGAAAGCAAAAAATATAAACTCTTAAGAGACAAAATAATTAAAAGACTCAACGTTGCACCAGAATGGGAATTATGATTTCTTGACAACTGAAATTTGGTAAGCGAAATTTCGATATTTCGATCGATATTTCGATATTTCGATATTTCGATATTTCAGTGGGATATTGTCCCTTTATCTGACCTTCACACACAAGTCTCAGAGCATCACTGTACTGTTCAGGAAAGTTGTACATCAGCATAATCGTCAAGTGTCGCAAATATACCTACATAAAAAGATAAACAATTAAAAGTATAAAATTACGGAAACTGCAAAATTAAATATCGCCATCATTCTCAATCAAAGGGCTCTACGAGCCATCTCGTGAATACGAACCAACGTAAAGTTAAGTCCACAGATCGGTTTTAATTTTCCATACTGAAGTCAAACAATTTGAAGAGTAAAACAGATTTAAAACGACCATATATATATATATATATATATATATATATATATATATCATTCAACGCTTCGCGTGTTCACGTGATAAAAAGAAAATTAAAGTTCTACTATACGATCAAATCATCGAAAAAAAATTGGGTGAATTGGTAGGTTACTTCCTGAACCACAAGACAAAGTGTACTTTCATATGATAAACGAAAAAGTAATAATCTTTTTTGCGCTCGAATTCTCCACAATTTTCGACCGCCAATAACCACCATGTACCTGTGGCCTGGTTACCAATTGTAGACTCGTCGTACGGAATGAATCATTAGAGAGATTAAGCATCGCGTTCTACGCACGGCAAACGACAGCTTGCAGAAGATGATCTTTACTTTTTTTCTCGAATGGTTATACGAGGTAATGCTAAGATAAGTACGCAAACTCACGTCTAGAATTGTCCTCTTGTCATCAGGGGGTTCAAAGCCCACAGCGTTGAGTGCATCAAACACAGCACAAGTTAACGAGGATCGCTCGGTAAGATTACTGTCTGGTGACGACAGCCACTTGGGCAAGTCAAACTACAAAGCAATAAACATATGTGAACATTTTCATTGATATGAATCAACCCTTCAAATCGCAAACACAGGAAAAGGCAGAGCGAGCCAGGCGTGGCCTGTAGACTGGGGGAAACCTTACGTCCCAACACAGAAGCCTGTTCACAGGCTATATTTAACAACAATTGTACATGTTCTTATTCGCGTACTTATATTTAAGTATTCAAAAGCTCGCGCTTTCTTTTATGCATGTAGCCGTTGAAATGAGTTGAAATGTAATAAATTGAAGTACGAACCAAATTAAGCAAATTATCATAAGGTTAGCTCGTTTAGTCCTCATAAGGGCCAGAGTTACACTGCAAAATATTTTATTTTTCTATAAAGCTCGCAGGAGAGGCAGAAAGATCCGATCAAGACCACACGCTCCCGCTCTCCCCCAGTCTCCCTCTCCGTATTCACACTCGTTCCAAGCCTTCGCATTCGCCTTCCACCAACGCTGTTGATCGTTAACATCCGCAACTGACAAGATGTTACCTTGGTAAGCAAAGAGAAAACAAGATCTCCATCAGCTGCTTCCAGGATCCTGCGATACATGCCAACAAATGCATCAGGGTTGTCATTGGGACTGAAAAAGGGAACTGACAGCATCGACACGGAGGAGTGTTCCAAGATGGCGGACAGAAGCTGCTCTGATTGGCTAGGGTTGTTCATTATAAACGTCTAAAAAATAATATTGCAAATAAAACGTTTAAAAACTTTTACATTCTTAAAGAGGCAATTTCACCGATATTTAGTATCACTTTGAAAAGCAAAAAAATATATTTGTAAAAATAATGGTTCAGTTTTGTTAACAAGGTCTGGGAATGCTATGATGCACTGACCTTTCCTAGTATCTCGACACAGGACGTAAAAAACTGCACGGTTGGTTGGTAATTCATCACATTTTCATCCATTGCTCCACAAACTTGATAAAACAAGGAAGTGCCAATGTCGCTGATAATTTCTGAAATAATAATAAAAAAACCTCGGCTACTGTTACATACCACAACTATCAACGCATGCCCATCCAGGTATTTGAATGGAATACGACTTCATTCGAGACTTGGCAGTTAGAAATCCGGAGAAAGCACCTTTCGAATGGTCACACTACAGCGATGGACTAGCATCCCATCCAGGGGAGAGTAGTAATACCCTGAGCCGCTTCATGCTACAGAAACCGGATTAAGATCGGGCAGTTGCGAACCATTAGGCTTGTGAACACTTACCTAGATTTATCACACTCTACAGCAAACAACTCAATAAAGTAATGCTCGATAGCTTTAATTTAAATTTATACACACAAGGATTTTGTATTGTATCCACACTCAAAATTTAGTAGCATATAATATACCTCGCTTACTCCTCTCTGACGAAGCTTGTGCTTTGTTTACCAACGATCTGAAAGAGAAATTAAGCTACTTTCTTAGACACCAAATGTTTTTTTACTTTATCGCAGTACCTGGTAATTGGGAATCGTCTTATCAACTAGGTCCTTTGAACATAATCAAGAAGGCATCCTAGAGGTAGCAATAAAGCAATAGCTAAATTGTCAAAAAGCCTCTTTCTCTAACCGGCAAGAAAATGTACGTTTTAAAGTATTTTCAGCTGACAACACACGGCGAATGCAAAATGTGAAAACTGCTCTAATAATCAAGAAAAGCCCCCTCTGAATGGAGACAATGGGTTCGAGAATTAACGACACTGTCCTAGCCACTTCGAGGCCTAAGTAAATAACCTTATTAACACTCAACGTTCAGTTGGGCCAAAGGAAATATTTCAGTTTCCAGGTCTTTTATCACCTTTTTAACGCTGTGAGTTCAAATTTTATTTAATGAACATGATTCCACAAAAGGGAAGCAACATTTTTAAATGAAATTATTTGTGAGAAAGATTCTACAACATTTCGTTATGGTAGCGTTCTTTTTAGACAATCCAGTTTCAAATTTAGGTTTTCCATATTTCCAGATTTTTGTACTAGAAGGTACAAAAATCCGTAAAAAAAGATCGATGAGTTTCGATCATCATCTCCAGGACTTGCTGTGAAGGGCCTGTTTGTTTGCGTTCTACATCAGAACGACCATGTGCTGTTGATCTGAAACTAGATTCAGCTACCAATCTGACCGACGCACCTCCCAACGGGGGTATATACTCCATGTGAGAATGCCATATATGCATCCACTCCCAAAGTGGATCGTGGAATCTGGATTAAAATTAGTTAAAAGGAACGCTAACTATGTAAATCCTAAATGGATCAAATATTCTGTTCATGTGAAACACGAATGCGCGTCACGTGAAAATGCTCTAAATATGAATGGTACTCGTGTAATGAACACTCACGTGATGATACTCTCAATATAGGCAGCACCCTCACACAACTGCGCATGACATGGCTGTATAAAATTCTGTACAACTTGTTCCTGTTCACGACGATTATCAGCAACTTTCCTTATCACAACCTCATTAGCCTGCTTTGCTAGGAACTGTGAATCAAAAAGTTCAGCGATAATATGAAATTAAATAATCACAAATACGTACAAAGTCACGATCTAATTTATGGCAAATATTTAAACCTCTTACTGAATTTCTAAGCTGTACATTGTTTCAGATCTATCATATTAAGAGAAAGATGAAAAATGAATCAAAAAACAGAAAGTAAACGGAGAAAGGAGAAGCTTCACTAGATCTCCTTTTTTTCTAAAATTTTCAGCGCCACAATTTTCTTCCTTTTCCATAATCTACAACCGTGGTCGAAATTTTAGGGAGCTTTAGCAAACACGACGGCAACGCCAAAGAAAACGTCATTGAAAAAAGAGTTTGCGCTCATTTAAACTACTTTGAAATTATTCCAAATTGTTTAATTTGCCTAATGTTACTGGAATTGTCCAAGAGCTGAATTGGTAAGGACGGCTTTAAAGTTCACATAGAACAAGGAAAATTAACCGCCGTGTGTTCCCGTTCTCTAAAATATAATTTGGTCATTTGACGTTGTTGTTTTGCAGGGAACGGCGAAGAAATGTACCAAAATGTAAAACGCACGTGCAGAGGCATTGTTTTCGCTCATTAAACCTATTGTTTTGTGTCGCTCTCGCTGCCGTTGCTGTCGTGGTTGCTAAAGCCTGGTTTCCATTTTATCGCAAGGACCGCAAGGATCGCAGCGATCGCACAAAAAAGTGTTGTGCGACCCTTGCGATCATATGGAAACCAAAAACTTTGCGATCCTTGCAATCATTACGATCCTTGCGACTGCGATCGCAGAGATAGAAAAATCTCTGCGATCCTTGAGATCGAGAGGTTTTTATATGGAAACCACTCTTGCGATCCTTGCGATCCAAAATGTCCCAGAAAGCATTGCATCCCAAAGCCTTGTATCACATAATGCACTTAAAGTTTATCGGATCCAGTCCTACTCGACGTTTCCTTGCGATCGCTGCGATCATATGGAAATCTGAGGTCTCAGCGATCGCAAGGATCGCAAGAATCGCAGCGATCGTTACGATTATATGGAAACCAGGCTTTAAGCTCCCTTTTTATGGACACCCGACCGTTTTGTATGCCGTTTCAAAACTACTTAAAATTCGACGATAAGTAACTTACATCACTATTTCCCCCGCATACCCCCCCACCCCCCCCCCAAAAAAAAAAACAAAAACAAAAACAAAAACAAAACAAAACAAAACAAAACAAAAACAAATCTACACACAAAAAACAAGGTTTTAAAATTGTATCGGGGGGTAGAAGGTAAGAATTTACTCCAGATTTGAACCAAAATACTCAAAGTGCCCCAAATGTTTCGACCAAGGTTGTAGGATAACAAAAATCAATGAGACAGATAATAATACAAGTTGAGCATTACCTTGATTGTGAGAGTAGCAGGACCTCTGCACTGACTTCCGTCCTTGAAAAACCTACTGCGACAAGGAACTTGAACTACAATCTGCAGGCAAGGAAGTGATTTACACAAACGTTAAGCAGGCAGAAATTGATTTTCTGTTTTCTGCTAAACTGCCCAAAAACGGAGTTCTCTGCTAGCGTCATAGACGTTATTGCGAACTCCTCACTGTCTTGCAGTACTGTCGTCTACGTTCATCAGGAAAACACACAATTTTGCGATTTACTTGTCATTATCATTGTTTCTCCAATCAAACAATAATTGGCCTTTGAATGCGGGAGACCCACCCCTCCCCACCAGTTTACAGCTTACTACGATTATCAGTTGAGCAAGGCAAGAGCGATGTTTGGTGACAAAGTTTTGCCGTTAAAACTACGTTGTTGTCGAGGGCAACTTGTTACGTTTCAACCGGTAACTTGTCTGTCATTGGTCGTCATCAGTAACAAAACGCGTTACCGTTGGAAACGTTGCAAGTTGCCCTTGACAACAACGTAGTTTTAACGGCAAAACTTTGTCACCAAACATCGCTCGTGCCTTACTCAACTGACAATCGTAGTAGCTATTTTGAATACTCACTTCATTAGTTACAAGCTCACAAGACGGATGAAAGATCGTGACTAGTGAAAGGTCGACGCAGTAAATTAATGGGGGCCAGCTAGGACGCAGGCGACCTCAACTGAGCATTTGAGGGGAAATCTACAGGATGCAAACAGCCAAACGGATCATAATTCTTGTTTATAGTACCACAGGGTATTACAAAATTCTTTTGAAATGGCCGGTCACTTTTCAAACTACCAATGCGTGTTTAAACATGTTTCTCTTCTACAATTTAATACAAAAGTCTAAAAAGTACTAGTAATTTGACAACTTTAACTAAGGCTGCGTTCCTTTGGGATGATCCGGATCCGGATCACTGATCCAAGATCGCTCGGATCATGCTGCATCAAAGGAACCGATGAATCCTTGTCCAGAGTGGATTCATCGGTTCCTTTGATGCTTCATGATCCGAGTGATCTTGGATCAGTGATCCGGATCCGGATCATCCCAAAGGAACGCACTCTAAGAGTAAACAACAAAATTAATATAATAATTCAAAAGTCACATTACCTGGCAGTTCTCGTTTGTGTACATTTTAGGTATCAACTCAATATATTCGACGTCCAAAGAGACATGCTGACCAACATGCCCACAGAATTTTCTGTAGAGTGAAAGAAAAGAAACAGAAACAGGTTTAAGCTGGTATATTTTATGAGGCATTCTTTTAAGATCATTCCGGATTAGGAACACCAGGAATGGAGGATAATCGTGTTTTGGGGGTCATTCTGTTTACGAAATGAACAGAATTAAGATTACGTGGAATCATTTGACTTGCGTTCTTTTGGGAAAGAGTTCGGTTTAATCTTGTTAAGCAAAAACGTGTTTTTGGTAACTGATACTCCGTATATTCGTCTATTTCCAAGCCAATAAGCATTGCGAGAATAGTAACAAAGAACTGCGTTCTTTACATTGGATAGGAATGGTGTGGAAGGCCACGTTCATCCACTGTTAATGTGAGGAATTAAAATAAAAACCTTTTAAAACAAGACAAACTATAATCTTTGAAAGACCTTTTGGCTCAATGGTAGGCATATAACTGACCTAAAATTAAAGTGTCTAAGATGGCAGTGTAGTTTCTAGAGTGAGCTTCTTGTTTTATCTCCTAGTTCAACCTTTTAATTCTAAGACAAACTAAGGACACAGCTGTGTTACATGCATACAGCAATTTTTAATTGAGTCACTATAGCCAATCACAACAGACGCAGAAAATTCAATGAACCAATCAGAACGCGAAGCAAATACGTCACCGCCGCCAAGCGCGGGAAAACACGTGCGGGTAACTCGCGATTGGTTTTGGTTCACTTTTCTGATTGGTTGAGAAAGTGGCGCGAGATGTTTTAGCTAATCACAACGCGTAGCAATGCAAAACTAAGCAATTACGAAATTGCTTTTCACAGTCAAATGAAAACCGCTCTATCAAAAACCAGTCACGATAGTTTATACATACCTTGCATGGCCGACTATTCCTTGTATCTGTGAATAAACAATGTTGAGCAGTTTCTGCTTGTTCATCAGTGTCGCATCTGTCATGGGGGGTAGAATGGGCTCTAATCTTCTCACAGGAGGAGGGGGTAAGGGTATAGAGTGTGTTTTCATTCTTCTAATGATCCTTGAGGCAGCTTAAAATTGAAACGTATTTTAATTTATTTACAGCATTTCGTTTTGTAATCAATATGCATTGGTAAACTACAAACGCTGTTAGTAGCAACTTACAGTTATCAGTACTAGTCTTACATAGTTTATGAAATTTCTATTCTACACTTCGATTGGCCACAGAGCCATTTTAGATGAACTTATTTGAACATATGTATGTTACATATCACTTGCTTTCGTTTCACCAAATGGTTACCATAGCAATAAAGTGTATTTTTGAGATACCACGTAGTTTCAGATCGCATCAAGAACGATACAGTCTAAAAGTCTACATTCACATTACGGGCTTATAGAAAGTGCTTATTAATCCTTCCATTGAATGCAGTTTTAAAAACAGTAGATCAAACCATTTCGCAAAACGCCTCACAGCAGTTAAAAATAAACATAGTTTGTTTCAGTTCGCCTGTTGCAGGCGCTCAGAAAGTGGGAAGCAACATTTCGCGCCTAAACGGTAATACCGCCTTCAGCACTTGTAATATCATTCCGTCGCCGCCGCAAAATTCCCTTTCGTAAACAGTCGCTGTCATTTTAGCGACACCAATTGGAATGCCGACGGGGGGGGGGGGGGGGGTGACACTGTATTACATTGGTAGTAGACGTTGTTCTGCAGGTATATCCAGTGCAATTTTCACAAGCTATGTTTGTACCTGTCTCAGGAGTCTTGTCGCTCCACTGCTCAGTCATTTTACCGTCCATTGGTTTCTTCTAAGGGGTAAATGAAAGGGGGGAGGGGGTGACACTGCATTACAGGGGAAGTAGACGTTGTTTTGCAGGTGTATCCAGTGCTATTTTCACAAGCTATGTTTGTACCTGTCTCAGGAGTCTTGTCGTTCCACTGCCCAGTCATTTTACCGTCTTTTGGTTTCTTCTGAGGTCCCAGCGCGTGTTTTACCCAGCAGCGGACAGACTCTGTTATTTCCATATCAATCTTGTTCATGAACAGCAAGTCAGTCCAAGGTTCCTGAAACGGGAAGAGAAAATTTTAAGATCGTATTAATTCACAAACTGTCATCTTTGCTTTGATTCTTCTTCTCGTCTTCAAAGTAAGTATCGCATCTCAGAAACTGCACAAGTTTAGCCTGTTCAAGGCTGTTTGACTCAGCTTTGCCTTTGTTTTTGCTGTTGCTTTTACTCGCCACAATTTGAGAGCCTTTTAATATTTTTTTAATAGGATGCCCTTTCATTACATGATTTACAAAGAGGTCCAATCAGGCTACATCACGTTTGACAAAGAAAACGCCATTTTTTGGCTCAGGTCTACATATAGACTGCCTAGGTGCATACAGATTGTTCAGTGTTCAGTCGATGTTATATCTTTCAGTGACTTCATTAACACACAAAAGAATATAGATTTTGTGAATATTTACCAGAAATGGTCGTAATTTTACAGACCCTTTCAGACCCAAGCTTAATACCTTAACTCTGTTTTTAATAAATTACTTATTGCCATTCATTTCAGTTAACAATAGACCTATCCGCTTGGCAGAACATGAAGACAAAATTCCCTAATTCTTTCTCGTGACGTCTACATGATACAAAAATGATGATGCAAGAAGAAAGCGGACGCTCATTCTACTAAAAGACTTAATGGAGCACATATACAGTTTGACGTCGTCCGTTTTCTTTCCCTTCATCTCTCCACCTTGAACTGTCTTGATAATTCAGGTTAGTACAAGTGGCTACACACCAGTTCTGATTTGAGCAGCGTTTCCAGTCGTGCTGCATCATATGGAGGCGGTAATGATGGTAGAAAGAGGCTAGGATCATGCAGCCTTGGTTCATCCAGCCACAGAACAAGAGTTTGATAAAACCTGCCACAAGGAACAAACAATGCTTAATCAAGGCTGCTTAAGGTTCTTTCCCATTTACACGAGAATTAAACTGGTTGGTCAAGCAACAAAATGCATCTGATAAGGCATCTGGAACTAAGCAAAAAAAGATGGATGAAAATTTCCTCATGTCCTGGAACTGGTACAAAAAAGCAAATAAAACAAACATTTTGGGAGGTGTATAAATAGGCCTCGGGGTACATTTCCGACAACAATTTGCACAATGCAATGCAAGTAGAAAACTGTACCATTTCCTTCTTCACTAGCCTCTTCTGCAAAACACTCTTAATTTCTGAAGGAAAAAGAGACTTTGGAACAGCACTGGGAGTTGGGACAAACCTGGAGAGAGAATGAGCTAGACGTATAGCACTGGGGAGGAAGGATCCCCTCACAACTTTTTTTTATCTCGTGAATATACAAAGCGTTGGCCGAGTTATAGCAACTGAAGACAAAATTCACTCGATCGGTCGGTCAATGGGCTGTTAACATTGAGCCCGCGATTTGCATTGGTCACCTGCCTTACCCATGGGGATGGCGTTGGCGTTGGAGGGAGAGGAGGGTAGGGAGTTGGACGCAAGGGAAGGTGGGTAAGTGGAGCAAAGTGCCTAGGATGGGGGAGGGGGAGGAGTCCGAACGTTTCATATTCACGGGTTGGCTCATAAGAGTCTTCCTTCAGTATCTTCCAGAAACCCAGTTCACTTGCAATCTACTTTCAAGCCTTTAAATTGCCTGGCACAGGAGGCTTTTCGTTCATTACACGTGCTTACCCTGAGAGTTTTTCATGCAGAGCTCTTGTGTGTTCAAACTGCTTGCTTATATCACTGTCACCATCAGTCACTGCATCATGATCTGCCCCAGTCTCCAGTGATTTGTTCCGGTGGTGCTCGGATGTGGCTTGCAGTCTGTGCTTCATTTTCTTTAATGTGGAACTGTAACTTGGGCTCTCAAAGAATCTGTAGCCGACACCTGTGCGCTGAGCAAGGCTTCAATAGAAAAGACAGAAGTTATGTTAAGACCAAACGCTACATTCCAATATGACAAGTAGTTCACCAAAGACGAGAAGACAGTTAATGACAAAGTTGCTATTGACCAAGTGTGAGGTCCAGATGCAGAAAAATTGGCTGAATTCCTTTCATTGTTGACAGGTGGAGCAATAACTAAGTAACAGGGACAAACTTCATGGACCGAACAAGCTTGGTCAATATACAATGTTGGTTAAAAGGCAAACAGGCGCGTTAGGTCCAGATGAAAAATTCGCACTTCTAAGCAACAAATCAGATGCCATGATTACATTGATCTGAGCTGCACTTGGAGGACTATGGAGCAAATAGCAATTCAAATGACATACGTTAATTTCCACCCTTCGTTTCATACTTGTTGCCACTTGTTTCACTATTCTTTAAATAAAAATAAAATCGACAAGAACATTAAAATGAAAAAAAAAATGCATTTATGCAAGTCAAACTTCGTTTTCATTTTTCTCCGATCATTGGCTGTAAATGACCATGAATCCTCCACCCTACTCCAAGGGGCTTCACTTTTCTGCACTCACCCAGGCTGAGTGATGGGCCGCTGCAGGTAAAGACTAAAGAAGCGTTGCCAGATCAGAGGCAGCATTGGATGATCCATATCAGTAAGCATGGCTTGACTGGACCAACGGTAGATGGAGAGGCTGGACAACGGTGGCGTCCATGACAGTTTCATCTTTTTTACTACTTTCTATAATCGACAAAAAAACACCTGAACTTAGAAGAAATGACAACTACTACAGAAAAATTCATTCACGCGCAAATTAATCTGATTACACAAGATTGCTTTGGAAATACGCAGGATTTTTAGAAACGTCGGTGAGAAAGCTTTCCGACTTTTCATCTTCAAAAAAATTTGTTGTCTAACCTTTAGCACTGCATCAACTGTTGCATTTGGCTTTTTCAGTAATCTTCTGCTAATTTCTAAAGAGAGTCCAGAGTTTTGTTCCATCTGAGATTCCATACAAAGCACACAGTAGGCATAGTAGCTGTAATCTGGGGTGGCCTGTAAAAAAGCAACAAGCGTGTCTTTTGTATACATACCATTCTGTTTATTAAAGTGCACCTAAACCCTATTTTTTTTTCTTTTAATCAACTCAATGTACGTTGAAAAGTTGAATAGTGAAATATTTCTTGTTTTTAACGTAGCGTTAGTGAGTTATAGAGATTTGAATTTACTAAATGCTAATTAGATGACGTCAAATGCAGACTCGTTTATTATACAACTACTTGTTTCCACATCCAAGTAATATTTTTTTTACAAATCAATTGGCTATAAACAGTTTTTATTAGTATTTCTTAAATTGATTATCCTTAAGCTGTGAACTGCATATTGTAAAATGAAGTAGAAATAATGGTAAAGTCTGCATTTGACGTCATCTAATTAGCATTTTGTAAATTCAAATCTCTATAACTCACTAACGTGACGTTAAAAACAAGAAATATTTCATTATTCAACTTTTCAACGTACATTGAGTTGATTAAAAGAAAAAAATTAGGGTTTAGGTGCACTTTAACTTATGAGCTACTCTAAGAAGACAATACCGTAAACACCGGTTTATAAGCCGCACTTTTTTGACTGACTTACGTTTTTATTTAAAAAAACTTTTTTTCCAAAATTTGAGCTTCAAAACTCGGGGTGCGGCTTATCTACGAGTGCGGCTTATACACCGGTGTTTATGGTATACACAAAATTTTTTGTTTTACAAGTCATTACCAGAATTATATTAAAGCACTAGTCTTAATGCACAGAATTTATTAGCGTTGAAAACGATATAAAAGTTTACCAGTGCATATTATGTTAGCCCAATTGTCGTAAAGAAGCAAGTGGCCTTGTGCAGGAGAGACTTAAAACTTTATTTGCAAAGATAATGAAATATTAAGGCTAATTTAGACGGAACAACATTGTTGCATGCGATTTCTTGTATCGCGCTCTGCTTGCGTCAGGCAAAAATTGTATACAACTCGCATCATAACATTGTATGTGGCTACGATTGTCGTAGGGTTTTTAAACAGGTTTCAAAATCCTACAACTTTTTTCGTGTTGCACGCAACAGTTGTGAGTTTGTAGGCTGATTTAGATGATGCGATTCGTGTTATATGTATGGCGTGAGCAGGTTGTATGCGATAGTTGTACGCAAAAGTTGTGCAGGAAAACAAACTTAGGGGGCAGATAGAAGGCCTTTGGTAAAATGACAGGAGAGTGAATTTGTTCCGTGGATGGCAAATTACAATTACTGCATCTAATCATAAGGTAATATTCTCTGACCTTTATGTCCCACAGAACTGGTGGAACGTTGCTACTTGACGTCACCCAAGAGAGAATAGAGGCAATAACACCCTGACTTCCTGATTCTTTGAGAATAACCTGAATAAACAACAAAAAAAATGAAGGAAGTTCACAAAAAGCTCAGTAATTTTTCCACTTTCACTGGTTGCAAGTTGAAATTAAACCAAACGTTTTGGACAGCTGTAAACTTTCGAATCAACATTACAAGTTAAGATAAAATTTTTAGCATATTAGAATTTGTCCTCATTACATGGCACAGAAAGATGACCATAAACGGTACCATACACGTAGTGTATACACTAACAGGTGGTGAAACGACAATAAAGTTTTAAACAAATTACATTAACTGTATAAACATCAGTCAAAACAACCCGTGCAGAAAGTACCTTGTAAGCATCCATGAGATGCGTCTGTATCAGAGCAAGACCTCCTTCAACCCTCACAGCAATTTTAATCAGGTTATCGAGCACAAATTGAACACAAACATCTCTGAAGATGAAATTAAAGGTATGTCAGTGAAACTTTGTCTTTTCCAAGAATTTCAATGAATCTTATTACGAGACGTTGCATAAGTTTGTACAGCATGGTGTCTGTATAATTATAGCCATACTTGACCTGAAGAGCCTGGAAAATGACACTGTGGCAAACACTATCATATTCTGAATATGTCCCTGGCTTCATAAACCATCATTCACTTGCTGTAAACTAAAGTGGCATCAGGGGCTAGAAAGGACCGATTAAAGAAACACTTATTGACTAACTATCCTGTATGGCCTATCTGTATTGAGTAACTATCATATCCTGCATTAGAACTGAGCAAGAACTTATATTAAGTATACCCACTAACCTGTACCAGTTTGGCAATAAACACAGAGTGAGCAACCAAAACTCAACAACACTGACTGGGCCTACCATACCAGGTGCTTGAAACTTCTGAACATGGCTCTGTGGCAAGCAAAAAGAAAGATGATATTCACCTGCATTTCTGTGTTGATTACAAGAATGTCAATGACATAATTGATGCATTTCTGTGTTGATTACAGGAATGTCAATGACATAACTGATGCATTTCTGTGTTGATTACAAGAATGTCGATGACATAATGAATACTCATTACTTACTGCTGTGGTGTTGATGACATGTTAAACTAACAGGGGTAGTGCAGCGCTTGCTGTTCTCCAACCTTAGCACTTATCAATGGACAATGACAGGTGGAGATACATTCCCATCAAACAAAGGGGGAACCAGCGTTTGTGCAGCCCCAGGACAAGTATGACATCATTGTGATCAACCTCATGCCATTTACATACATACTTTATTGTCTTCTCCCCAAAGGGGCTTTTCAGAAACAATCAATAAAAATTACTAATTACAATACTTAACTTATTACTAATTACAATGCTTAACTTATTTATTACGAATTATAGTACTTAACTTATTTGCAGCGCAACATCCCAAGCACATTCCAGCAAGTTATCTGTCAAATTCGTTGTCGCAGTCCTTAACTGGGAAACATGCCTAGCTTATGTTAATCACATTATTTCCGTATCTGGGACATACTAGGATAATGGTGCCACACAAACGAACAGTTTATAACATATCAAACAACTTCTACTGTTACTGAGAGTTATGTCCAGCCAAGAGCATGGTTAACTTTACCTGGATGATCCCAACCAGTTTTATGCAGTACTGTCCAACTGTTGAAGGCTGTAGAAGCTTTTCAGCATAACCTGCATTGTCACTGTCCAGCTGGCTTAGACGATGAATGACAGAGACAAACCTATGTGATGTTCAACATGTCAGCATAAACTTACAGGTCTCCAACGTTTTACCCAGAAGAGTGTCTGGTATTTGGTATCTGGCCAACCACTGATAAATTTTAGACTAAAAGTTTGCACTGATTGTTTTAATATTCATTCTGCACTAGCTGTAAAACTTCGTTTAAATGCGGTAATTTAAGTAACATTTTCTCTTTATTATCCATTTTCGTAATTCTAGGAACCTTCATGATTGACTAGATGCTAAGCAATGAGACAGGTATCCCTCATGGGCATTCATTGTTATCAATTACTTCCTAGAAATACGTGTCTCGTACAACCTCGCAAAGCTCGAGCGAGGGTACACTGCAAAATTTTAGCGACGGGGGAGGGAGAGATAAAATTTCTGGTCTAACTGGAGAGGTTGGGTTGCATAGCCACAATGGCCTCGAAATTTGAAGCCGAGACATTCTCGTTCCCAGTCAATTAATAAAATTAATAAAATTGAAGTAATTGTATTACAATTTATACATGAAAAGGTAACAGAAACTGATTTATATTACTTTTCTTGCGACTCACCTTGCTTCTTGTGTAAGCTTCTCAGGACAACTGAAAAACATGGGTGCAACATTTGCCACAACTCTTAATGCGGCGTCATAGCACTTCTCATTCACAACAACTGTTAGATGGTCCAATCCCACACCCAAGAACACATCACGGCTGTCAAAAGAAATGCACGCTTACTTGACGTACACCTTTACTTTGTTCATCTTTATATAAATCTAACAAAAGATTTATCATAAAGTATTTGAATATCCCAAATTTAATTTGGCATCTTGGTTTTTCGGAATAAGTGAACAGTGCTTTTAAGTGCTTTTAGGGTGCCCACTTCAGCTGTGGATGACGCTGCCAGCGACGATAATACTAGTAAGACAACTCTGAATGCAAGTGCAATGGAAGCAGTTAAAAAAACTATTGACACAAGAATAAACTTAATTTACATCTTTGACAAATTTCAGGAGCAAGTTCAGTTCAGTTCAGTTAAATACTTCATTTATCTTTTGAAACTCGACTGGTAAAGAATGTTACTTTCTCACTGCACTAAAACTTTATGCTCCTTGCAGAGAGACGTTTGTTAGTAAATACTTGCTATGTACCAACCTGGTGCCGATATTGGTCATCACAATAGCGGCATAGCATGCCAGCTGACCACCAGCCTTGATTGCATGTGTCATGCTTGCCAAAGCATTTTCATTAGCAAGCTCCAGTGTTTCCTTCGACAGTGACTTCACTATGCTGGCAAAACCAGGACTTGCTTCTTCACTGGCTATAAAGGAAGAAAGGTGTCAAAACCATGTCAAAGTGGTGTTACTTTGATGAAGCACATTTCAACAATGCCCAAGTTTACCTATATACCAGTACTTCGAAATACTTCACTTTTCTAATCAAAACATAACTTCAGATGCATCACAGAGGAAATCGGGAAAATCGAACACCGAAAATTTCCTGCCCCAAGAAAGACGAGGATCTTACCCAAGAACGCAACAAAATTATTGTCAGAGCTTTATCAGTAACGCTTTCAATTGTAAGTGATTATCACACACTGCTTCTGTTTCTGGACTTCACCAAAGCAATTTCTCAAAAGCAACAAGACAAATTGTATAATTTATGTAGTTACAAAATTTTAAGTGTGATGTAACTGAGCAACAATTAAAAATGTAACTATAGTTATTTATGTATTTAAAAAAATTGTAAGAATAGCTGGGTATCTTCTGAGATCTTCACCTGCCATTGCTAGTTGCTCCCACTTAACGATGACTTCCAAATGGTTTTCTTTTCAGAACAATCAATCTATATGATCTAGGAATTGTTTTGATATTAAAAAAATCATCATCTCAGGAATAAACAATAAAGAACTGCACCTTGTAACTCCTCTTCATGCGGAAGTTGCTGTGTGAACTGCATGACCGGCATCGGCAGATCAGCTGGGTGAAGCCTGAGGGTTAGCATCACCTCCCACAGCCAGTCATACAACTGCTGCTCATAATTAGGTTGCGTCATGCGATTATAGGATGCAGCAGCTATTTGTGCCACCTGTCTCAGAAGACCTTTGTCTTCCCTGAATGCTTCATGTTCTATTCCACCAGGCCAGTTGGGTAGGCGCAGTGCTGACACTTCTACAAGCGATGCTGCCAGGGCTCGGTGCCAACACTGATGCAAGAACAGCTGATCACTCTCACCAGGCTAAAGAGAAAACAAAATAATATTTGATGTTTATTAAAGTTTACAAGGCTGTACATCATACTGCTGACAATCGACTGCTGACAATCGATACAATTGTCTACAAGTTTTGGTTATCTCTTTCAAACATTTCTGATTGCTTCCACAAGTGTGGGAGAGAGTTCAATTGTCAGAATGTGATAGTGAAGCATGACAACTCTTCCCTACACAATTCTTTTTGATTCACCAGTTGGGATAGAGGCCATCAGAAACTATTCACAAGGATTATAAAAACTTGCTAACAACTTTCATATTATGGGGTAAGGTTTAGTCCAAGTGGAGTGCAATGTCTACAGACTGATTGACACAAAATTAGAAGTATGTATACAAGAGATGTACAACAAGCCTATAGTCAAGTGTTAGTGTTCTAGCACGACTTCGATTTCTACAATAATTAAAGACAAAACGAATGCATGTTAAGCTAGACCATGTCATACTATTTTGTGTTTTGCTGCTTGCAAACACACAACTTTGTAATTTCCATGGGAAATCTCCAACAAGAGAAGACTTGGATGCAATTCCTGCATTGTTCCCTTGGACACATAAAGAATGGTGTTCTTTATTATTTTACCTCTCCAACATGTCCCCAGTTCAAGTTGGAAATAATATAGCGTGCTAGCTGGTGTTCTGGAGAGGAAAGGTCAGCTTTCAGAAGCCAGGATTTGATGCAGTCCATGTTTTTGTAGGTTGGATGCCAAAGATGAACTGATAAACCACTGAACAGGTACACACAAGTCTGGAGAATACAACATATAAATAAGAGAAAAATAATGGCAACCGTATTATCAATAGTGAGAGTGCCGAACAGAAACGTTTGCACCATTGATCAGATTTCCTTGACTACTTTTGTTTTTCCCAATAAATGATAACACAGTATGTGTTAATGTCATATGCAGAGCAACTTCTGTCTTAACAAGATTCCAACCAGTAAAAATAATGAACTCAAGATATTTTGCAAGTTTGAAAGAGGGAAGAAAAATCCTTGACAAAGCTTATGCTCACCTTCCCAACAACTCCAAGAGTAGCACTGACACTCTCAAGCAGAACTGATATCACAAATGGGTGATAAGTAGAGATAGTTCCAAGCAGATGTTTTCCTGTTTTCGAGCATGACTCTCGTGTTTGACTGGCAATAAACGAAACCTGCAAAAATTAGAAGAAATGTCTTTGATTTCATTTGGAGAATTTTGATATTGAGTGCACAACAACACTGGTAAAGAATTAATCACAAATGTTCTCAAACGTATGTCTGAGTGTTCATTATGCATTCCATACATCACAATTACATACATACATGTACATTACATACTTTGCCAAAGGTTGTTTTAATATTAGGTGTTACATGTAATATTACATGACAAGCATTTGCTTAAGTTGTTTTCTTGAGTAACCCTTTCACTCTCTGAGTCAATTATGGAGACATGTGACAATTAGTACAGTTCTAACTTTTCACTCAGTTGACGAAATCCTTTTGTGTGACCATTCAAAAGAAACCTTTTCGACACTACGTTTGCATGGTACCATCTGTTTTTTTTTCATATGAAATGAAATTTTAAATTTTTCTTAAGTTTTTTATTTTTGGCACTCTTGGGAAATATTAAAGTCTCTTTCAAACTGGGAATACAGTCTAAGCTCAGGAACATAAGAGGACTCAGCCACATTAATTATTGTTCTTTTTTAATCATTAAAAAATAACAGTCAGGATTAATTATTGTCTAATACTAAAACATATTCATAGTAATCCTACATTCCAGACCTTGTAAACCTCCACGGTGATTGCTTCAATTAGTTCCCTTTCCTTTTCATCTCTTGAGGTGGCAATGTTAGCAAATGTGGTCAACAAGAAGATGGCCTCAGACTGTGACATTCTGGCAAGCTGATCAGTAAATTCCTCCTGCCGACCTGTGCAATGTAAAATCGCATGGTTAGTTAATCTGGGTTTACACGATCTACAAACAAATGGCCTCAGACTGTGAAATTCTGGCAAACTGAACTTATCAGTGAATTCATCCTGTATAAATAGACCTGTGTGTTGTAATATCACAAAGTAAGTTCAAATCAAAAACCAATTATACTAGTATTTCATATAACATACTTTCCAGCACATCTCTCCAGTCATCTCTAATTAATTCCTCCTTCTGAATGCTGGCCACAGATTCAAGTTTGCTGACATCTAAATGAAGTGCTGAAAACAACTTCCAAAGAGTATCAGAAGAGACACTTCTAAAGGGCATATCCGCCAAAAACTGCCAAGCACCAAGTCTACAAAAAAAAACATGTTATTAGAATGTTAATAATTATTAGAATTTTTTTTACAGCCACCTGGTTATAATTAGCTCATTTGATAGAGTGCTGATTTGCTGAGCAAGAGGTCACACAGGGTTCAAAATAGCAGCCGGCTGCCGGCGGTAGCCGGCACTTTAACCACACTTGCTGGCGACTTTTCACCAAAGAAAGAGAAAATTCATGTCGTGCTTGGATCGGCCAACTGAAATCAAAGTCGCTGTAATGGTATCCTGTAACGATAATTCAGGGTTCTTATAACACCCGGGGTGGCACTACTAAAAAAAGCTTTGAACAGATGATAAGAAGTGGCCCTACACACAAATCGCAAAAAGTGAAAAAAAAAATCATGTTGTTGACTGCTGAGGGTATGTGCTCATTCATTATTGACAGCCGTGAAAAAATGAGCCTAAACAAAAAAGCCTACAAATTCAAGCTTTAAGCTGTGATTTTATTTTGAACCCTGTCGCAGGTTCAAACCCCAGCCAGACCACCAACCAGGGTCTATAAATAACATGTAAGATTATGCAGGCTGTGATTAATGCCTTGTCTCAGTTCACATGATCGTGTCACTGGGCGGTGACATTAAGCCATTGGCCTTGTCTTCCTCATCCTTCCTTGTAAATTGACGGGAACGTACATGTAAAAGAACCCATGACATTGTTCGATTTATAAGGGTAGGGCACGGAGTTCCCGATGTCATGGCTATCTGACTGTGCCGTCACTGGTCTGAGTGGGTGAGGTGAGATCATACATGGACTGAAGTGGCTGCAATTTGCGCTTTATATGCTGACGTCCGATCCCACCTCTCTGGTCCACCGTAATTCAGCCCCATGCTGCAATGCAGGAAGTGGCACTAGATTTATTATTATTAAATTATTATTATCAAATGAACTCATGAGATGCCTGGAATGTACTTGGAATGCAGAAAACATGGGACATCTGACATGTGCTTAAAATGGCACAGGTTCAATACCCAGAGCTGTCATTAGAAGCTGGCAAGTGGCTATTATGGCTGTCAACTGTGGTGAGGATGACCGATGACTCAAGTTTTCAGCCATTAAAGACTATTTTGAGTTTACGACCACCTACTTTTCTTGTTTTGCCGGCAAGCTCAAAGCTTAAAGGAGCTATGTCATGGGGATTAAGGCATTTTGGAATCAAAACTGAAGTACAACTTTTGTTATACACAAAACGTTTATAGAACACCAAGAGGATATTTCAAGTGAATTTTCAAAGAGAGAATAAACCATAATGATAGTTTTAGCACGTTTTCATGACACAAGGTGATAAACTTTAAATAAAAATTGGCCCAATTATTTCAAAGAAGTTGCAATCCATTTCCATCCTGGCCATTGAGTTAGTGGGAGTTCGAGTTATTGGGAGTTGGGAACAACACTGTAAATGGTGTTTGTTTACATTCTTTATGACTTATTACAGCCATGCTCCATCACGCGTGACCAGTATACACAAGACTGAAATGAAAATTTGAATATTTCTTTGTAACATCCGAGATTTGAATGAAACCTTGAAGATCTTTCTGGAAAACACTTTGAAAGTCACGAGTTAACGGAAAAATGACTTTGCTACACGCATAAAAAACCAAATATTGTCCAGATATGAATGATATTGAAAAATGATATTTTGTTGCTCTTTGTTTTCGAAAATGAGGTGAAATTCTCACGGGAATTCCGAATCTCCGAATGAATTTACAAAACCGACATGTAAACTTCAAGACTCCATTCAAATTTTCAAAAATACTGGTCATGTGTGACGGAGCATGGCTGTAAAAGCCCTTCATTTAATCACATTTACTGACCAAGAGAGAGTTAAACTAGAACAATTTTTTAAACAAAACATACATGTAGCATAAATGAACAGAACAAAACAAAGCAAAGGGAAGTAAAAGAACACTATAATGGTAGGACAAAGGACAATGTATATGTTGTGGTTCAAATTTTTCTTTGATTTTTGTTTTCCTTTGTCTCAGAATATGGTTATGAATCTGAGACAAAGGCAAAATAAAATTGAACTGGTTTGAAAATTTTCAAACCAAGGAAAATTTGAACCACAACCTATACACTTAATAAACTCGGTGTTCTGGATGACATCTGTATATGTTTTGACTTTGACAGATGAGGTTTGAGTTATTGAGGGTATAAATGTAAAGAAAATGATCTGAAGGGAAAACAAAATCACTTTGAGTTAGTGAGAATTTGAGTTACTGGGGATAAAATTACAGTAAATATATAAAGTAATACCAAGAGAAATTGATTTTGGTGCGAGTTAGCGTGAGGTTCAAGTAACCAAAGGTTCAAGTTATCGGGATTTAACTGTAAATGTACCTGTGTGCAGATATGATCTGATGTGCAGCTCGAAGAAAGAATTGGTCTACTTCAACTTGCAGTCGCTTCAGCGAGAACTGTTCGCCAGAAGGGAAGGAGTCTGGGAGAGTGTTGTCAGAGTCTCTACATACGTTAACTCTCCAACTTCTGTAATCAGACCAATGATCCAACACATATTGAACAACCTGTCTGAAGAATTTAATTTACATTAATTTTATTTGCATGAAGAGGGGATATCATAGTCTTTGATGCTCAGAAATTGTCTATTTGACATTTAATCATTAAAAGGATTTTTTATCATTTACAGTTCAAGTTTAACTCCAGTTAAATCAACCTTGTTGCAACTGAAATAAACCTGTTTTAATGAGGGTAACACTACCTACAAACTACTGACAACAGGGGTGGAAATAACGGCCGGTCAATGGACAATGTCCGGCCTGATTGGGGCTTTGACCGGTCAAACGTTCGTCTTGCCGGTCATGTTGACCGGTCACATCCATATTGATCCTTTCAAAACTTTAGAAATACAATAAAATAGCTGTTGTTTACCATGCACTATGACTTTAATAAATATCGCAAAGTTATCCTATAGTTATCTTAAAGTTACCCGTAAAGCTACCGCAAAATTATCACAAAGCGGCTACCGTAACGTTAGATTTACCATAACATCCCCGTGAAACTACCGTAAAGTTATAGCAAAGGTACCGTAACGTTATTGTAAAGTTCCCGTAAAACTACTGTATAGTTATGAAAGCTAATGTAAAGTTATCGTAAACGGTTACGGTTACTGTAACATTATAGTTATGAAAAGCTACTGTATAGTTATCGCAAAGCTACCAAGCCGTTATCGTAAAGTTTCCGTAACGTTATATCATAAAGTTGCCGTAAACTACCCTAAAGTTATCGCAAAGCCAACGTAACGTTATCGTAAAGTGCTGGTAAAACTACCATAAAGCTACGGTAAGCTACCACAGATGTTTACCACTGAGGTTGGGGTGGGGAGTGGAGGTTGGGGGGGCGGGTGTCGTATTGTGTACTTAATTAATTACATTTGTTATACTTGACCGGCCAGAAATGAAATATGACCGAGCTAAAATTTATTTGGCCGGTCATCTTGACCGGTGGACGTCCCAAAATTATTTCCAGCCCTGGACAAACATGTGGCCTCTAGACTCTAGATCAAATTGGATTTAGTTATGTTGGTTTTTGAGGGATGAAAGAACAGGGGACACAGAGAACAATCCTCAGAGCAAGAACAAGAACCAACTAAAACTCAACCACATGTCACACGGAATCTACAGTAAGAGATTACCCAAGCCACATTGGTGGGAGGTGTACACTCTGCCAATATGATGTCCATGCTCCTAAGAAAGACATTTCAAACTACACTGTAAGCATTATCTACAACGTAGCTACTTTGGAATATGTGTTTGGTACGCCCAAGTACAATAAATTTAACAAAGGTGGTTGTATTTTAAAGAAATACAATACCTGATAGTTCGTCCAACCCTCTTAATAAATGCCCTGTATCGCACTTTCTCGTACGTGCGAAAAGCACTTCCCATTACATACACAGTACAAGATGCAAAGGCCAACATCCTCATTATATCACGGCTTGTAGTAAGCTCCACATGGTAGTGTGATTCAGTAAGACAATCATCTGCAAAGAAAAGAAAGAAACCAGATATAACCATTTGAAACAATACCTGATGAAATCAACTAATAATATGGAATTTTGACTCCATGGGAAATATGGCAAAGTTAGATCAATAAGGAATCAAGGAAGACAGAAAGTACATAGAATGCAGTTAAAAATTAGAGTGGCTACAACAATGTGCAGTAAGGGTGCATTGACAAAACCCTATGCCCCACCAATGATGTTAGCGATGATAATTACAACAATGACAATGACGATGATGGCAATGATGATGATGATGATGAGAATGGGCATGATGCTGACAATGAGGACAGACGATCTAGATGAAAAAGACTAGAAGTTATGTATGCAACTCAATACATTTATTTCCTCAGTCATAAGTTACAGTTACTGTAGTTCATTTACTTAATTTGTGGACAGAGAAAGTGCTATTAATAATGAATCAAATGTTATGCCATTTGGATTTTGCAATGGAACAAGCACCTTCCAATTCTCAAGTTATTAATACAGTCTTAGAAGGCTTTGACTAGAAAAAAAACCTTGGTCTATTTAATGAGGACTTACAGAAACTATCATGGTGTCATTCCTTCACAGATTAAAGCCCAGCAAGTGTATATTTGAAGGGTTTGAACAGTGTCTTCATCATGTGATATTAACTAAAGATAGAGTTCTTTTAAGAACATGCATAGTAGGATCTCATCCGTAGACATTTTAAAAGTTAAAATCGCATTACACACAAGTCATGTTTTCACTCAGGGAGTGTCACAGCTTAGGGTTTTGTCAACATTGCTGCATCTCTTATTTGGCTACTGAAGAATGAAGCCATGTTTATTTAGAAGGAGAAGAGTATTTTAAGCCAGGAATGAGAAAGCCATGTGTTAGCAATGTGAACAAAGTTAGGTGTAGGAGTAGTTAGGTGTGCATCTTGGGTATTTGTCAAGCCACTATAATTATTACTAACAGTTACAGTTACTCTTTACTTGTGATAATTCCTTACTAGGAGTGTTAGGATCCATTTTAAGAAGATGCTTGAAAATAGCATCAAAAGGAAACTGAGAGAATATTGCTATCAGATCATTCTCTTGAATCAACATCCAACTGGTTTCTGGATCTTCATCCTAGAAAATTAACCATGATGGTCAAAATTTTAATCATAAGTTTGGGGTACTTCTTATTGTTAGGAATTCAACTATTGTTGGTTACCTATTGTGTTGTAGGTATTGCTTATAGTTGTTTTTTGATTTTTTTTTTTATATCACTTGGTGATCGCAACATCAGCAGCATCAAGGAACTGCTAAAGCTGGTGGATAGGCATGACATCTATCTGAGCTCAAATGGCTGCTGTCTTAAGTCTTTACACAATGTTATTGCACATGCCTAAGTTGCATGTCTTTTGACTAAACAACCCTGGCTGATGTTTGCTCGTATTTACAGAAGTTGTACACGCACATGTACATGTATTTTAAAAGTGGACAACTCTGCATCACTTTTAAACCTGAGTCTCCCTTGGAGCTCAATATGAGAACTGTTAACTGGGAGATCTTACATTGGTCAGCAGGTCATTGCATGATGCATGCATGTTTTGAGTTGTTGCCCGGAAGATTTGCCCAATCGCATGTGGTTTGCCCCAACCTCGTTGTTCAATCAGTATCCTATGTTCAGGTTAGTTCTCTTTTCTCTTGTTTTGTTCTCCACTCAGAAAATATTAATCAGTCTGACAAGTGCCAGGGGGAGTTGACCCATGGGAATGTTGCCATGGTTATCCCTTCATTTGCATTTTGCCCACATTTACTTGCTTATTCCCTGTATTGCTCATAATGGGCACCTATCCCCAATTTTAACTAAGTACTGCCCATCCACTGACAAGTTAACTGTTAATAATACTGATTAATGAACTAACCTCCAGGGACTCTCCATCATCATCCACAAGAGTCCAGCTTATTAACCTAACAGCAGCTGGGAATTCACAAATATGTTAAAATTTCCCACAAGCCTGGCAAACATAAGTTTGAGAGACTGGATAACACTGTCCCTGACTATTACAAGTTAACAGCTTAAAACTTTAGCCAATAATTTCTTAAAAACACTCAGAACAAAATTATGTTCATTACATTACAAATTTCAGTGCCTTTAATTCTGAGGTAAGATATTTTGATAGATGCAAAAGTGTCCAGATGATTGCGCGACATACTATACTTATTACTATACGTATACGTATTACTATACGTATATACTATATTACATACCTCTTACTAACCGAGTTCGAGGGCCGTACTGTAAATTACGGCCCGCGTTTTTCCCCTTCGATTTATGGCCCAAGCGCGAAGCGCGCGGGCCATAAATCGAAGGGGAAAAACAAGGGCCGTAATTTACAGAACAGACCGAGAAAACGAGGTTAGTAAGATATTTATTATATCTCTAAATCGGAAAAGGAAAACCTTTCAAGTCAAAAGATAGACGGCTTCATTTGACTGACGTACGTCACAAGAAAGCAAAGAGCAAATTTTATTGGCTTTCAAAAATAGTGTGATCGGTCCTCGATTCGGCGTGAACTTGCGTGGCTCTTGAATGAAAACTCTATAAACGAATTAAGCTTAATTTAATCTTCCATGTGTTCGGTAGGACGACAGAAACCTGACATAAGGTAGTTTCTTTGAAAAGGATTCTTAGTTACTGGCGAAGACAAGCGAGGAAACGAAGAATGAAAACGCCGCGATAAAATCGCCAAAACAAACGTGTTTGTCAAACGGGAAAATGTAGCAGCACTTCGGTCTTCAGCGGTGAACGAAGAAACTCTCAAACTTCTAAAAGGACACTGAAAATATCTCGTCATCAAATACTGCAAGTTGTTTTTGGCTTTTTGTGTGCTTTAGTGGCTTCATGCCGAACTTTGTGCGTCGATGAGTTTGAATTTCAATCGCACCTGACAAATTTTCGGCGTGAGCTGCAGCAAGAGCATATTTGCGAATACGCAAAATTGTTTTCATGGACTCCACTTCAAGGACAAAAATTTCGCTGAGGAATCAAGGTACACTTTTAGCGTAATTTTGTAGCTTCAAGTCTGTTCTTATTAGAGCCACTGCCACAAACGATAACTGAACTTAAGTTTATAACTAGACAAAAACTTGATCAAACTAAGTTAAGCTTAATTTAAGTTTTGCCGATGGAAGTCGTTTCAAGTTGTTTTGCAGCTTTATGTTTTCATAGAGACATTTTCATACGAAGAAAGACAGTTTTGTTAATGCTTAATTAAATTGTAAGAGTTAAACGAATTTGCCGTGTTACTCGAGTTTTTATAACTTACAGCCTAAAACCTAAATACCAAAACAAAAAAGCTTTGCTCGAGAAAATTGTCAATGCTTTTTGATTCGCAGCTAATCAGTTTTTTTGCTAAAGTTATATTTTAATTTCATCGGAGAGTTTTTGTAACCTGGCATGTTAACCCACTTATAGCTTCAAACGTTTCCTCTGGATAATTTTTAATGTAGAAAACAACTTTTGTAAGCGTGTGTTAGGCCTGATGCTGAGACTCTCAAATTTAGTGGGCCGTACTGTAAAATACGGCCCGCTAAATTGACCAATCACAGCGCGCGTACTAACTAAGAGATATAATAATATACTATACGTATTAATATACGTATTGCTTTTCAACTAATATAACATCTTTCCTGAGCTATTATTCTAAGTCTAAAATATTAATTAACATAAAGGACTTGTTGATAAAACTTGTGTCAGGCCTGACTGACAAACACTTAAAAAAATTTGAGGAAAAATTGGTTGTCTGCCTCATTCTTGATCCCTCTCGGGACGAGTTGTTCAAAGCCTGATTAGCACTAATCCTAGATTAACTGTCAACAGAACATGTCAGTTGTCATGGTAATTAACCCTGGATTATTGCTAATTGGCCTTTGAATAACCTGGACCTGGCTACCATCAGGTCACTAGTAGATCAATTAAGTCATCACAAAACCACCAGAGAAAATGGAGAAGAGGACTCCAATATAAAATAAATGGAGTGATAAATTGTTGAAAATTTTTTGAGTAATTCCTAAAAGGTGCATGTACCAGAAACTTGTTTTGTGGGCGTGGCTCACATTAATTTTTCTGGCTTAATACCCTAAAAGGTATCAGTCGACAATAGCTCTAGCTATCAGTGGTCATTTTCAATTACAACACCCTTAGTAGTATAAAAGGAACAAATTTTAACCCATAAAAGGCAGGACGATCACCCTGGCACTTTTATATCGGAGTCTCCACAATGGGTGTGATATGCCGTAAATTTACCTTGTCTTCCTATTGAAAGCTTCTGAAGAAACCCCTCTCTTTCCCTGCAAGAAAAAACAAGAATCATGAATGAAGTACACAACACATACACGCACAGTTAGAGCAAGCAATGATTATTATGTACATGTATCACACATGATATGTGAGTATGCAGTAAAACTCACCCCAAAAAATATTTTGAAAAACTTACCTACAAATACTATGGCAGCAGTTGAATACTGCAGTTAATGATACTGTACTAAGTTTTGGGAAGAATTTTTTTACAACATTACCAGAGCTTATTCAGACTTAACAATTAAAATTAATTTTTAATATATACCTGACTGGTCGCAGGACAGCAGCCAACATTGCAACAAAATGATGAACAAGAGGATTGTCCCAGTAGTAAGGTTCATCAACCATATTATATCCTTGAGTTTTGAATTGTGGCACAGGAAACTGAATAAAATGTGCTATTTTACTGGAAAACCCTGGTGGACATCGCAGCATGTGATTTAACAGAAATACAAGATCTGCTAATGAACCAACTCGAAGGAGGATAGCAACCTGCGTGAAAAACAAAACAATGGGGTTAGTTTCTAGAGAAACTGTGGTGCTGCATTGGTGGGGGCGGGGGGGGGGGGGGGGGGGGGAGAGACACGAGAATTTGAAGCTTTTTATGGTGGTCAATTTACCTTTCGACTCAGTTGATAAAACTAAATTCTCATGAAAAACAAAACACATTCATTTGTTTGTCTTAAATTACATAAAATGGAAGAGTTCTTTGTATAGGGACTAGTAAAAATATCTAAATTACTAACAAAAAATTAAGCCCTCAGGATAAATAATTCTTTAAAGGATCAATTTGAGGGGATGTTTTGGGAGGGTTTGTTTCAGTGGGGGACACGAACAAAATGTGCAACATGTTTTCACTTAAAGTGCACCTAACCCCTAATTTTTTTTCTTTTAATCAACTCAATGTACGTTGAAAAGTTGAATAGTGAAATATTTCTTGTTTTTAACGTCGCGTTAGTGAGTTATAGACATTTGAATTTACAAAATGCTTATTAGATGATGTCAAATCAAGACTTTACCATTATTTCTACTTCAATTCACAATATGCAGTTCACAACTTAAGGAGAATCAATTTAAGAAATACTAAATAAAAACTGTTAATAGTTAATAAATAAATGTTACTTGGAGGTGGAAACAAGTAGTTGTATAATAAACGAGTCTTGATTTGACGTCATCTTATTAACATTTTGTAAATTCAAACCTCTATAATTCACTAATGCAATGTTTAAAACAATTAAGTCTAAAATGAACCTGAATTGTGAGTACAAGCAAACCCTGTTGTCTCTTATAAATTGAGAGAAGCTGTTATTTTCAACAGGTTAGCACATTATAATTTTCTGCACTGTTGTTTGTTATATTACTTACCTCAAAGAAAAACCTTATAAAAGGAAACATACAAGCATATATCTAATATTAAAGGCTTCTAATTCTATGCGCCAACTCGTGAGTTTGAAACATTTGGATCCTCCTCTGTCCTAGGTGTTTTGCTCCATGACTCCCCACCCCTAACCTCCTGCATCCAACTCCCCACCCTCCCCCCACTCCCTGCATCCAACTCCCTGCTCTCCCCCACCCCCTGCATCCAACTCCCCACCCTCCCTCCCCACCCCTGCATCAAACTCCCCATCCTCCCCCACCCCCTGCATCCAACTCCCTGCCCTCCCCCCACCGCCTGCATCCAACTCCCCGCCCTCCCCCCAACCCCCAAGTGAATTTTGTCTCTAACTGGTATAACTTGTTTTAATTAGTGCTTCGCATATTCACGAGTTTAAAACTAGAAATACTTGTCTCGCAGATACTTGCGAATCTCGGGTGCACCGCAACATTTTAGCGATAGGGGAGGGGGAGATGGAATTTCTGGTTTAACTGAAGAGGTGCGGTTGCATGGCCACAATGGCCCTGAAATTTGAAGTTGGGACATTCTCATTTCCAGTCGCTCATCACACTGGATGATGTCAATTGGAGCTTTGTCGCAGTTTTGTTGCTAGGCAACTGCAGGACATCAACTCGACTTATATATATTAAGGCAACCCATGATTCCACCACCCTAAAGCTATCCCACATGCGGCAAATTTATGCTCAGGCCTCACTTCGCAAGGAGTGAGCCCTACTCACCCCATAGGACTCTAACCATATTCTTTCTCTACAAAAACTACATCATACCATTTGTTCCATCCAGCCATTCATTATTGTAACAAACTCTTCATCCTGAATCGGTTGTCGTACAAACATGAACAATACACTGACACAGTCTCGCAACTTCTGAATTTCACCCTGTACCTCCTGGCTCATATCTATAGGGCACAACTCTATGGAAAAAAAATAGCAAATGTTTTTTCAATCTTACCGGTAGTTTGGCGCTTCAAGAGTGTAGACATGGCTTTCATGGGAGTGGCATTGGAACTTGTTTGCGGAGGCGTCATAAGGAGCGATGGAACAAACTTTGACATATCTGAACATGCTTTTACTGTTGTTGTTTTTTTTTTGTTTTTTTTTTTACATGTTACCTTAAAATCAGTAGCAAAACAATGTTTTAGTTTGTTTTGTGTGATTTTGCCTCTGCATATAACGAAATGTTGTTGGTTACCAGCATGTTTTGCATGCATGTTATAATTGCAGATCACTGAGGGGTGCAATCACTAACTACATTTTAAACTAAAGAAGTGTCCACTCACCTGTAACTAGTGTATCGGTTGAAACACTGGCTAAAATGGATGAATTACGCAGCATATCATAGATGTACATATCAATGTGGAGGCGAGCAAGTTGACATGTGTACTTTTGTAACGCAAGAGTCTACAATGACAAAAATGAGTGATGGTTAGAACAAGTGTAAACTTTATGTTTCATGTATCAATTATAACTAAAAAGTTTCCAAACCCCCCAATAATTTATTATATTCTACATGTATGTCAGGAAGGAGCTTGATTTTAATGCACAGTTTAAGCATTTCTACAGTAACTGTAAGTTTCAAATACTGTAAATTTAAAGTACCTGAGTCATGTTCACAGTATCAAAACTGGATGTGTGAAATTGTTGGATTTTTCTTCCAAAAAGTTTAATTTAAATTGAAAATTAATACCCTAAAAATGCACATAGGCCCTTTTTGCACTCTAAACAGTTCTACTGTTTCAATTAAATGCTGTAAAAACAACTGATTCATGTTCAAAAATAGATTCATGCATCAAAAATAGATGTCACGGTTTACATTGTTGGATTTTTCTTCAAAAGAGTTAAGACTTGAAAATTCACTTAAAAATGCACATAGACCTGTTTTAAGCTCCCAGCCCCTCATATATGCAGTATGTACCTCATGTAAAGCTTTGTGCAGTTTCTCCAACATGTTCTCAATCTCTTTAGGGGTACCTGGGTTCATCTCTACTTGCTGGTAGGCGTGGTTGTGTGTGACAGTCACTTGATCAAGACATTTTCCCTTAAAATGCAATCATTTTTATTATTATTCATCAGTAAACACTTTGACTGCTCATACAAAGATAATCAACAAAATGCAGTTCTTCGCTCATCTTTACTTGATATTTGATTCTTTCTATGGTAAGTTTCAGGCAAAAGTTATTGACACATGTACAAGAGAATTAGTGCCTATGAAACAACTAAAGTCGCCCACGAGCCATGGATGGCCCACACGGCCGGAGCTTAACCCAGTTTCTGTAGCATAAAGCAACTAGGAACACTGCTACTCCTCCCTATATTTTTTACATAATATTTCTAAACACAACAATACTTCTAACAAAATATTACATTATGCGTGTGTGAACATATTCACATGTAACATGCACAATATAAATTGATTTTATTATTATTATTATTATTATTATTATTATTATTATTATTATTATTATTACATGAAGTGAGCATGGAACACAAAATAAGCTACTAAGAAACATATAAGTCAGAACAAAAGCTTCATGTAGGAATCATTCTGACTCATAACTTTATTACCTGAGCTGCTACCGAAAAATCCTTAGTAATCCACAGCTGTTGCTTTTTCTTCTCACACTCAGCAAGAACAATCTACAATGTATGATAACCAAGATAACACAGATAGCTACAACTGAAACAGCACATGAAAAGCTCTCTATATTAATATGCATATCTAAGGCAGTGTGGTGCAAGAAATCTAATTACTAGTAATAATGAAAAGGAGGCTTTTAAAAAGAGTGCAATATAGACTTTCCATTAAACTGCAAACCAAATTTATGTGGCACGGTGAAGAACAATGGAGAGGAAATTAAAGAAACGTGGCCTGTTGCTTGAAATAGCTAGACCACGGTCAGACAAACAGCAGCAGTGGAGGACCCATGTTCTCTGTGTGCACTGGGTGCAGGTATGTCCTGAGTGAGTTGACAGGGGGTGAGTGATGAAACTCCTGTTACATCAAACACCAGTTGGCTATCTTTTGTTATGTATAACATACCAATCGCTGTTAAGCCTAAGACGGGGGGGGGGGGGGGAGGGATAAGTGCCAGTGAGAGCATTTAACCTCCAATGTCATCACCACCCTTGGGAGTTTGATTTGAAGTCAGGGTACTGGGATAGGGACGTTTAAATTTTTGGTGATAGGAAATTTCAAGACTTGTCCCCACCTTGGGTGTTCAAAATAGCAAGACTCTACTGAAGTGGAACTTTTACCATACATGTATTCAGTTGTGACTGAGGCACAATTAAAGGGGTGAGTGGAATAAAGCCCTAAGTGAATTCTGATCAACTGCTAGCTTCCCCTTCCAGTTTGTCTTGTATATGCTCATATAACATAAGGAGAATTTGGCTTTAGATCACGAGTCACTTAGGGCCTTATCCCAAACTGGAATAAGGCCTTCAGTGACTCCTGATCTGAAACCAAATTCTCCCTTTGTTACATGTTTATGTACAAGACAAACTGGAAGGAGAATCTAGGAGTTGATCACAAGTCACTTAGGGCTTTATTCCACTCATCCCTTTAATTGCAGGCTGCACACCTGAAGGTAAATATTATATTCAGTAAACAACAAACCTCATATTCCTTGATGGCTACTGCCAAAGCATTTCTTCCTCTGAAATAAGCATTGACAAGGTCATAGAACTCATGATCATCTTGTTTACTTATCTGCAAATGGAATTGTAAATTGTCAAATACTTTATCAACATGCTAATATATTCCTCTTCTTTAGTGGTCATTTGGCGACTGACTCTTTAGATTAAGATGGCAAAGATCTCATGGATATACACACAACGATACCCCATTGTTATAGTCTTTGTTTGTGATCTATTATTTCCGTGTAGTCTATTGTTTAGTCTTTGTTTCACGGTCTGGTGGGTACATCCATGAGATCTTTGCCATTAAGCTGCATGGTTAGAAAATCTGTTTTGAATCAGGTCGCCACTGCCAAATTTTAAGTTGCCATGGCACCTAAAATGGTCACAACTTGAAGGGTTGTTCATCATGAAAATGTTACTGTGCACAGCTTTTTTTGGAATTCTTAAGCCAATAAATTTAGTCCAATGTAATTAGGTATAGAGTTTTAAAATACACCCAATGAAAAGACATACAGTTAAACCTCCCTAATATGGACACTGAAGGGACAGAGCAAAGTGTCTGCATTAGAGAGGTGTCCGTATTATAGAGGTCACCATGATGACGTCATTTTAAGACTCCACTGACAGTTTTAAGTATTCAGAAACTAAAAACAGGCCCACACTCATCTTTTAACTGCATCTAAATTGATTAATATACAGCAAGTTGAAACAGTCTATCAGTATGTACTATATTGTACATCTCAGCTTCATACTGTATACGAATCACTGTTTTGAAACGAAACGAACTACAGTGCAATGCTGCATGTAAAAAAGTAATAATTATAAAGTACAATTCTGAAAACGTCTTTCGATATCTGTTTGTAACCATGCAAACAGGAAATTGTATTACATACATAAACTGTCATCACCTGATTACCAGAGTGTCCGTAATAAAGAGGAGTTTATATGAATTTGCTTTCTGGGGCTGAGATTTTGTGTCTGTTGTCCATATAATTTTTTGAGAGGGTCCACATTATAGAGCTGGTTTTTTTAAAGAAAATATGTGAGAATTTTTTTGGGACACACGAAACTGTCCGTAATAGAGGTGTCTGTATTAGAGAGGCGTCCGTAAGGAGAGGTTCCACTGTAAAATGATTTCATCAACTTTAGTCTGTGGATGACACTCTTAAAGTGCTACTGCCATCAAATTTTTTATTTTCTTTTTTTTTTATATCTTCGTGTACAATTAGACTTTCTTACTCATCTTGCCAAATTTCAATCCATTGTGAACATCAGAAGTCATTTTATTTTAACATTTATGTCCGAGAATTTACGGCCGCCATTAATCAATGTTGTTCCAAGGCTTGGTTGCGAATGGGATAAAGTTACGTCAAAGGCTCAAACATACCTCACGGGTTGAAATTATAATAACAATAAGTATTGAAAATCACGCGAAAAGCAACAGAAACATTGGACTTGTTCTTTGTGCAATTTTCTATGCTGATTGTTATTATAATTTCAATCCATGGAACCTACTGAGCAGTACATTCATGTGGTGTTATATATTATGCTGTTGATAAAATCCTTAAGTGTAATCATTCACATTTAAAGGTACCCTGCTAGGGTAAATTCTGAAGAGCAACATGGTGTCTGAAATGATGATGAACAACAAAAATTCTATGAAATTGCAAACTCTGACAACAACATGACAAGGTTTAAAACTAAGACTAGCAACATACACACACAATAAATTAAGACTGAGTACTGTAAATGTCAACTTATTTGATCATTTCACTCATACCCTGAGGAAATGTTCCACAAAACCCTCCATCTGTTCAAGAAGTGGGTTGAAGTAGAATGTTTTTAAGTGGTCCTCACTAAATGCTTCCAGAGTCATTCTGTACTGTCTTATGCTCGACACTATAAAATACATCAAAGAACAAAATAATAAAAATATGTACTACATCTGCTACTTCTTAATTCATTCAAGTCATAATATTGGCAGTAAGGTTATCATATATATGAATATTGTATTTTAAATTCTGATATGCTAGACCACCCTTTCCTTTTCTCACTTTCTTCTATAATATCATTTGATGTATGGTAAATAACATATGTAAAACGTTGACACATTGTTATGGTATGAGGGAATTTGGTGTTCCAGGCAGAAGGCATTCTGATTTGAGCCCCCGATCCCCACACCTCTGGAAATTCCAGTTTAGTCTCATTCTTAAAGGGGCTATGTCACCAATTTTTAGTATAAATTTGAAAAGCCAAAAAATATATTTGTTTCAATGGAAACCTACTAATAATGGTCCAGTTTCGTTAACAAATACTTAACTAGTGCACAGCAGCTTACATTTGTTATCTTAGGCTGCAGATGGCCAGGATGGAAAAGGATTGCAACTTTTTCAAGTTCCTCCCAAGTGTGGTGGAAAAATCTTAATTGCCAATAAAAATGATCAGAATGCTTATCAATGTGTTGTTTCGGTGAGACATGTCCAGAAATGCAGGCAGAGGGGCCCCCGCTACTCCATGACTGGCATCATGAAGTGTCCTCACCTATAAAAGTTCACCAAAACACACAAAATTCTGGCACATATGAAGTAATATGAACACAACAAACAACTCAGCTGTCAAATATGAAGTACTCGTTAAACAATATTTGCCTGCATTTCTGGACATAAGTGGTTTCCGATTCTCTAAGGAATAGGAAGGAATAAGGGCCACGATCATAATGCAAGATCCTGGGAGCTTTCAAGGGTTCTTTTCAAATTTCCTGACCAGCAAAACTGTCACTTTTTTATGGGATCCAACATGTGATTTACATGACGTTTTTGACATTGCTGATCCTAGCATTATGCAGGATTGTGTCATTTTAAACCTACTGTAGTATATGGCCTAGTTCACAACAAGTCTCTCATAGCTCAGTGGTTAGAGAATTTGACCGGTTTACAGAAGGTCGTAGATATTTTTCTATGTCCCACACATGATCAACATTACATCTTTCTCCCTTTGAATGGTTTATCAGGTCATGTAAATGATTTCTGTGCGATTCGACTGCAACATTTGCTGTGATTTCCCAAAAATCGTTGCCAAGTTGCATCAGGTATCAAACCAGCATCGTTTGACAAATCACACTGAAATCGAGGCTGTATACAGGTCTCAGAATGCCTTATAGGACTGGCTGAGAAAACAATAGAACAAACAACAGAACAATGGATAATTGCCACTAGTTTACACATGAGATTTGAAGATGCAACTTGCGTGGGACAAACATTGCATCAAAACGTGCGACAAAAATTGCATAGAAATATCGCCTGTGTAAACGGAGTATATGATTCTTAAGCTTAGCCATTTTATTAATTTTAAGCTGCTCGTTGTCAATAAAAATTCCCTGCTAGTCCCATATCAAAAGTTTGATTTACCACGACAAGAATTACATTGTCGTATATAAATACCTGCTTCCTTTGCTACAGAGTCCAGTTTTGGATACATTTGAGAGCTTTTAACTTCCTCGTCAGCAGCAACTTGTGATGTTGCATTCCTAACTTCCTTTACAGTTACAGAACTCTCCTCTGGAGTGCGCAGTTTTGAGATTTCAGTAGCAGTTTCTGCCATCCTGTGAGATTTTTCAGGTATTTTGTGGATGGCAGCTGGCTCAGCCTCTTTTGTGTCATTTGTTTTAGGGGAAACATTTATTGTCTGCCTTTCATCAACAATTTGATTTTTTACCACAGATGGAATCTCAGATTCATTTGACTCATTCTCAAATTCGGTATCATCATCATTACTTTCTTTTGTAGTAGAATCAAGCTCGACTGTATTTAACTTTCCTGGAGTGTTAACATTCACGTTTCCCTCACTGTTCTCCAAATTTTCGCTGCCTCTATCCACATCTACCCCTTCTTGTGAATGAGAAGGTAGTTCATTTTCTTGTTCCTGTACACCCTTGGGTACATTAGTTACTCCTTTCACATTTGACGCAGCAGTTTCGCCAGTGTCTTCAGTAATTATTTCGTTCTTTGTACCTTCAATAAGATTGTCATTTTGAGAAAGCTCAACACTTGAGGAAGTTGGCAAGTCAGATTTTGCTGAATCTTCTGCTATGGGTTCACTTACACAAGCACCACTTGGTTCTTTAGCAGTGCTTGTGTTTTGCTCTGGAACAACATCGCCGGTATCACCTAGCAAATAATGAAAACAGCAAACTCAGCCAAAAACAGAAATCACGTTATCGATTCATGCAAGAAGCCTAGGTTATGTGTCCCTTCACAACAACAAAACATTCTAACCTTTTTTGTCCCCAGCTGCTTCATTTTTCTCTGTAGATCGCAAAGCTGTCTCTTTTGGTTTTTTCTTGTGTTTTCTCTTTGGTTTAGCGGCTTCCATTGCATGTTTAATGATTCACCTGATTTGTAGGATGTAAATTACTAAATAATAGGTCTTGCAAGGGTTTGCCAATTTGTGTGAAGTCTATCCCGTGATTCCAATAGGCAACTTCCGGTTTAGAAATCCAATATGGCGCTCAAACTTTGGCGGCAAACTTTGGAGAAGGGCAAAAAATGATCAAATAAATTCGTTTAAAAGAATATCAGTACGCCCATCTGGCTTTCTGTCGTTATTCGTTATCAAAACTCCGTCATTTGAACGAATTCTGTGCTGTTTTTGAAGTAATAGAACTGGGATACACAACCGAGCCCGCGATCTTTCTTGCCACACAGTCGGTCATGATTATTTTCGTTCCAGAATCTCCAGAATCCGGAAAATGGCAAGCAACTTCAACTTTTGTTTAAAGTTTCGCTTACTATTTCTGGTGTTGTTTGTAATCGTGATTCTGCAAGATAGTTGTTATGGAGAAGAGAAGAAATCGGACCCAAAGAATAAGAAGGAAAAGGGCAAAAAAATTGGCAAAAATGTGATGGATTACACTGAAGCAGATCTGCACAAACTCTTCGACCAATGGGATGTAAGCACATAGCGTTTGTCCGATTTTGACGCTTTCATTTGCTTAGCTGTTATCTATCTCCTTTACTTCTTCTTCTTCTCTTTTATGTCACTATGTGATGTTGCAAGGCAATAAATGTAAATGTAAACTTTTTTTGGCCATGTTACATTAAATTTAGGAATACTCTCCTCTAGTCTCATACGTAGACATGATACCATCTCCTCCACCTTAGACTGAGAATTAGAAAGATTTAAGCTTAACAAGATGGCAAATAATACTAAAATGACCTGATTTAAACAGTCCCTCTCTAGATAGTCAAGTGATACAGGGTAGAGTCAATAACTTCTTCTTGCTTGCTTTAATTGGCTCAGTTCTTTGCACTTGACTATCTTGGTAGGAGGGAATGTTGCCAGCAGTAATTTTGATCCATGTTCTCATGCAAGCTTTTAGCCAGCATGGCGTCCAGGCGTCTTGTGGACGCCCACTTTTTGAAGAAATTCACGAAAATTGCACCTAATCCTTTAAAAAATTATGATAGAAAATATCTTCTGGACGGCCACTTTTCAATTTCTGGCTAAAAGCCTGTTCTCATGTTAGCTGGAGACCCAGGGTAAAAAGGCAGGGTAAGGTGTTCTGGGCCCCTGGGGAGGGGGTACTCCTATATATGAGCTATATATGTATGTGCCACTGTGAAGGGTATGGTTTTCAGGCAGTTTAGTCTGGGATAGGGTATAGTAATCAGAGATTTTTGGTCTAGAATAGGGTATCATTTTCCGCAAAACTGATCAGTTGCGTGAAGAAATTAGTCTAGACGAGGTTTACTAACAAATGGCATTTAAAAATCAGTAGGCAGGCAGTAGACTGTGATTGTGAACAAGTTTCTGAAAAATAGTGAGTCTGGAATAAGTCTAGGATAGGGTAGGGTTTTTCAGTGTTTAGTCTAGAATAGGGTTGCAAAATGCAGCTAAAATGGTCTAGTATAGGTTAAGGGTCTTAGAGTCCCAGCGGTAAACCCCCACCCAAAAATTTGCAGGGATACCTCCCCCCGCCCAGGCCTGGGCCTCCCTGGTCCCTATCCTAGATTTGCCACTACGCAGTTCTTGCTTAAACACCTGAGGCATTTATTAATGGGAGTATATATGAAACAAAATTAAATTCATAGAAGATGAAATAAAACAACACGAATTGTACATTGAACAAGTCAAATCTGATGGAGAACTAGTCATTTTAGACAGAAAGGCATATGTCACAAAAAGGCATCATGCAAACAGCCATCATGCAAAAAGGCAATTAAATTTTGTCATATGTACCCCCATATTAAACTTGGCCTCGGAGACAGTGAGGGGTAAATTTCCCACACTTAATTTATTCTTAAATTCCTGAATCAAAAGCTTAATTGATCAAAATGTAAAGGTATTTATTTAAAACTCAACCTTGTCGAGTGGGCATTAATTTAGGACCCGCTGTTTAATAGAAAAAATATGGTACATTAGAAACTACTGCAGCATTTACTTAGAATTGCCAATTCAATGAAATATTTTAAGTATTGCCAGTACAACTACTGTAAAATCATCTTACATTTTATACACACTCTTGGCTGGTAACTTCAAAACTAAGAAGTTCGTAGCCACATTAACCTCAGCTTGGTTAACTTTAATTCATGTCCTTTATAACGGCCGGGATTAACAGGAGTCTGTTAAAGTCTTTTATAATAAAGGGTTGACTGTACAGGTGTTATAATATTATGAGGAATGAGCAGGTGAACTTCTACTCTTATTCTTTAGGAAAATGATGATGATATCGATGAAGAGGACCGATATGATGACTTTGATCCTCGTAAACCTGCCCCACCTGGACCTGGTTTTGATCCATTGAAGTTCAAAGATGATCCCATAGCCCTAATGAAGGCAGCTAAGAAGGGTAAAGTGGTGATGATGTTTGTGACTGTAGCTGGTAAACCAAATAAAAAGGACACAGAGCAAATTACTGCGAGATGGCAGACAAGCCTTTTCAATGCACAGATTCAAGTTGAAAGGTAACTGTTACATTATGAACTGGTTGTGATGTACTGTCCACCATATGACCCCTGTTGCGAGCCCAATACAACACTGTCTATGTTTGTGGAGACACGGTGGTCCAGTGGTTAGCGCGTCGTACTTTCAACCTGAAGGTCGGTGGTTCGAGCCTGGTCTCTGTTGTCGTATTGTTTCCTTAGACAAGAAACTTTACTCCACACTGTCACTGTCACACTGTCACACTGTCACACTGTCTCTCTCCACCCAGGTGTATAAATGGGTACCGGCGACAAAATGCTGGGGGGTAACCCTGCGATGGACGAGCATCCCATCCAGGGGGGAGTAGCAATATTCCTAGTCGCTTCATGCTACAGAAACCGGGTTTAGCTCCGGCTGTGTGGGCCATCTGGCTCGTGTGCGATTTTACTTTTTTTTTATGTTTAACTTGATGTTTTTATTGTCTCCATCCTAGGTACCTGGTTTCAGATGATCGTGCACTGCTTATGCTTAAGGATGGTAGTCTTGCTTGGGATGTTAAAGACTTCTTAATAACTCAACCAGACTGTCAATTGGTTGAATTTGATAATCAGCAGTTCCCAGGAGCTGGAGACAAATCCAAGTCATCAAAAACAGAACTCTGACAAGCTAAAGCTGCTTAGATTATACAATTTTACCCTCACCATCAAATTAATGACCGCAGAGCACTTCTTGACTCTTAACAATCAGCTTGCGTGACATTTTGAGAACCTTAATTTATTTCTAAATAGAGGTTATTTCCAAAACTGATTGACATCTAACATCACCAGACTGAAGGTTGCAAGGCAAGACATCCCAAGTGACCTTTTTTTTTTTCTTTTGTTATTTTACCCCCCAAAAGGACTGGTGTGACTTTGAGATAAACTACCACTACTACAACTCAATTGCACACAAATATTGTCTTGATGGGTTTCGTCCGGTTGGCACTTTCCTCTATAGTGATTAAAGCAGTGTTTGATGGCTCTTCCATACAATTTTAAGAAAAAAATATAGTAAATTAATAACCACATCTTACCACACTAACCATTTATGATTTTTTTTTTCAACCAAACTGACAGTATACATAGCTGGTCTGAACATTTTTACCTTTTAAACAAGGTTAACTTTTTTTATGTAGGGACTTTCAGCCAGGACAAAAGAATTGAAATAACAGGGTGTTAGGGTTAAAGGGGATTCCCAAAAATAACACTACAAAAAGTCCTGCAAGCACCAGTATTACAGTGCGACACAAGTTACAAAATACAAAGCTTTTATTCACTTTATTGCTTCACATTTATATGCAGTTACAAAAATGATTATAAGAATTAGCTAGTGATGTTGTACAAACTTGTAAAAAAGTTTGTTGGGTGCTCACAGTAAGTTGCGTCGCACTGTAATATAAAAGCTCAATTTAACTTAATTACTAATACTTTATTAATGCTATTTTATTAAAAGAAAATGTTTGAATGTAAGACTTATGCTCATTGAATTTCACACCTACAATAAGGCCCTTCCAACAGAAGTGTATCTCACATTGCTAGTCAATATGAAGACATCTGCCCTTAACTGTTGTAGCATTGTTTCTTTATCCTGTCAGAATTTGGCAATCTTGTTATTGTGCGAACTTCGGTATTTTATTGGGGTTGGTCAGGAAAGATGACCATGTGTTAATTTTTACCTTCAGTTCTCATAGTCATGACTGTTATACAGCCTGGAAGATCATAGGATACCAGTTAAATATCAATGTGCTGCCAACTTTAGGTGGGCAGATGTCAGGGTCATGTTGCAGGAAAATATTGCAGAGTTCAAATTGTTAAATTTTATTGGACATGTCACAGAGACAAAAATTTCCCCAAGATTGAAGTTGCACAATTTATTATAAGCATATCAGTGCACATAAGATGCAGGATGTGTTGCTGCAACATAATCCTGGGACATGTCCCGCTACACTTTTCTGTTACATGTCCCTTGGTGTGTACTGCATGTGATGTTGTCACTGCGACCTTTATGTCCCTGCAACATGACCCTTTGTGTCTGCCCACCCTTAGGCTTGCCCCCAAGTCAAGCTAAGGGTTCTTTTTCTCTACAAGTTTTTTCTTAGAAAGCAAAAATAAAAACGAAGCATGATCTGCTAGGGGACCTGCACTTTTGCACGGTGACTACCAGACTGGACACAAGAGACAAAGAGAAAGTCAATACCAACTTAAAGCTCGCACAATTTTGCCTTGCATTGTTCTCCTCTTGGCACAAAGTTAAGGCCCCAAGAGTGTTGACAAGAAAATGTCACTTTCATTATGGGCCATTTTATTAACACCCCCATCCCACTAAAGTTGGCATCCTTTGATCTGTGTTGTGTTTCTGAATGAGTCTAGCAAACAAGGAATTGTTTTTACCAATCTTTTTTGCATCGTCTCGCCATTATAAAAGGGGTGGGAGACTGAATAGGCTGCCACGGGTTGATGCAGTTCAAAGGTCAATTTGTTCATAAAATCTATTATCGGCGAATTTATTCTCCCTCTTCAACAATGGATTTAAAGTGTTTTGCTCGTAGGATGGGAATCGCTCGTCCTAATTTAATTTTCTTTAGTCCGGCCAGCATACGGCCAAAGGAAGTTTCCATGTGCACTTCGATCAAAATTATGGCCTGTACAAATTATGCAATAAAATGGTATGTTCAACAAGAGTGAATTCAAGACCAATCAGTCAGTTTGACCTAATTACTTACTCATGGTTCGATAAGTGAACACTTTCAAGTTTTAAAGGTAACTATATCAATTAAAAAAAAACTACGAACAGACGATCGTGGCATGGCGTTGTCATGCCCCGCCATCTTGGAACCACGTGGCACAATGAAAAATCAACGACAAACCTTAATCTATACTACAGTGCTCTGATGTTGGTCATTGACTTTTGTAGATTTAAAAAAAAGGTGGGACACAGTGAGAGTAAGCCCCGTTGAGTTGAACATCAGCCATGATGTCAGCTTGCATTACTTTGCTTCGACAAACCGTCCTTCTCTCGTCCAGCTCGGCGCTCAAGCTTCTTCGCTGTAAGACTCGAGAAAAACTCGCGTCTTCACGACTGGCACTCTCTGCCACTGGTCCGGGGACTTTCCCCAAAGCCAACAAAGCGTTGTTGAGAAGAAGGCTTGAGTTTTGACACGCAAAACGTGCATTTTCAAAAGCGCTTCTTCTCCGTCTGTAGCTTCGTAGCAAGTCTTCACTGTGTCACACAACGTGGCAACGCGTCACATGAATTTATAATTCCACATCAACCAATCAGAGAAACGCTTATGTTAGCATCGATAAGAGCAGCCAATCAAATATATTGTTCTATTAAAATTATTAAAATGATTTTGATGTCCGTTCCGCTGGACAAGGGTAACGCTGACTCTGAGAACGCGCTGGCATGGACTATGGACTGCGGGATTTCAGATCGGGGCCCAGTAACACTATTCAGCTAGGCACTTTGTCAGGCACTAGACTATGTATCTAGTAGTAGTATCCTAAAGTAAAAAGGTGTAAATCCTTTCAAAAAAGTGTCAATGTCATTTATAACACAAACGTTTCGGGCTGAGCTCTTCTTCAGTGTGATTTAAAAATGTGTGCCACGACATTCAAAAAATTTTCAAAGTGAGCGCGTGCTCGTTGAATGCGCGTGCCATTCAGTTACACAAAAAAAACTCTGTCATAAGAAATTGAAATTAATGTTCAGTCCGCTCGGTCTGAGCGTGCCAAGCTTTAAGATGAGTCGCATCTCACGCTGTTTGCGGCTGGTGTTGCTGCCGAAACAACGCTCGACGCCGCAGATCATGACGTCATCGAGCGAGTGTGTAGTTAAAGTTGAAGTGTTCAGCTTCAAGAAACCCTGGAGATCGGTTACGAATGCTGCGTAAGTGCTCACTGAAGCGTTCCCGTAGCCGCCTTCCTGTCTCTCCGATGTAAATTCGGGGGCAGCGGCGACAGATTATGCAGTGTAGTATCGGCGCGACTGAAATCTCACTCTGCTGATGGCTCGCTCTCACCCTCTGATGCCGGATCCTCGCCTTGCCGCCGACCCCGCTGCCACATCAATCTGCGAATGTTGTGTACTGCATAATCTGAACCCCCCCCCCCCCCCCCCAAGTCCTCAGCATATAGTCATTAGCTCTTCACAGGGGATCTGTACCTTCCTTTCAGTGCTCTTTACTATCTTTCCTACCCTGGGCGCCATAGGCTTTTATCGCGCTCTTATCGCCCTCATACCGGTCCCCACTCCTTTCTAAAAATTGATACATATTAAGACGGTCATTTTGTGGAAGCGGCTCAAATTAATCTTTTGAAAAGGTGCTCAAACGGAGCTGTGGCGTTGTCGGGGGAATAAAAGGTAGTTTGGCTCCAAAAAGAATGCCGGACGAGCATATCTGTCACATTTTTGTTTTCAGAAACATATAAAAGGTTTTAATGCTACATCTAGAACTGTATTTGAAAGTGAATATGATCGTTTGGATGGGCCGAGTGTTTTGAAATAACGCAGCGTTTTATAAATTTTCATAAAATACAATAAAATACTATCCACAATATTTCATTTACTGTTAATTTAAAACCATCAATCATTCTATTCTACATGTAGAAATAGATGAACGGCCACCTTATATTAAAAACTTTTCTTGGACTCGGTATTACAGAGAAGTTGGCTAATTCTGCAAGTAAATACAAAAAAGTTGGATTATTCTGTTCACTGAAAACAGTTTTTCCGGCATATGTACTACATCAGGCAGCTGCAGACTTACTTAAAAAATAATATTACTTGCTTTTACCAAAACGTTACTTGCCATAAGTTTTGGTGAGACTCTGACATGTGGTACTGTGAACTCGCTTCAGGCTTACTTTATTGGCTTCCTCTCACAACTTCTACCACATTCTAAATAACAATGAACTACACTCAATTACTGATATTGTGCTGTAAACTTTTTTGCGTTCAGTTCCACAGGTTGGGACAGGTGGGAGTGTTCCTGCATAGATACGGGAAATGTAGATAAGAGCGTTCTCCCGCAAGGAAACTGATCGACAATCTAAACATACCAACCGGACTGGGAAAGACAAATAAGGACAAGCCAATCAAATACACAGAAATGGAAATGTTGTTATTAGCTTAAACTTGACTTTGGCTTAGCAGAGTTAGCACAGGTTGACGGAAAATGGCAAAATATGGCTACAGCCTTAACTATTTCAAAACCTCAGTAGCCGCTTGGATAAACGGTAGTGAAAGACGTCGAAGGTGAAAAAGGTAAGAAAACATATTCCTGACGTCATTCATGTGAAACCGTTGTAACACCATGTAGCATGAAATTTTTGCGCCGGGTTGTTTTATTTTGCGGATTAGCAAAATAAACTTTTCTCTGACTTCTACAATAGCTTACAATCTTCGAAGCCAATTCTGTACTCTCCTGAAGTGACTGGCGCGACAAAAATCAATAATTTGTACCTTTTACTCGAGCTGTTAAAAGCGCTTATGAAGTCTAACATTTTTTGCGTAGAATTATGTTGCTTGAGTTTTGTTTTGTGGGATATTATTTTCGCGGATCGAGGGTAAAATCGCGAAAATCACAAGAAACAGATCCCGAAACAACTTCATACTACACGGTAAGCTCTATATCTAATTACAAGAACTGTATAACATACATGAATAAGATACATGAATAACTGTATAACATACGTGACTGAGAATCAGTGAACTGGGGATCAGCTGCTTCGTCCCAGGTGCCGGAAACAAGGTGCGCGGGGCGTCGTGGGAAGGATTCAAAACGCGAAAGTAGCAGTGTCCATAGAGTGCAGTGAATCTGTCCCACAACTCTCCACGCACCGCACTAGATTGAGGCGGGACGCCTGGGAGCGAGTCATGGGGATCAGACTATTACAACTTGAGGGTCTCTTGACGGTCGTGACTAGAATGGATACTCCAAAATCAGGTTGGATCACCTCGGACACTTATTGAGAATTATATAACGTAATGTCGACACTTACAATTTATTTTCAATAAATTTTTAAGTGTAAAAAAGAAAATCTAAAGTCCCCACTCAGGATTGAACCTGCGACCTCAGCTAGGCTTAGGCTAACATAGCCTACCGTACCACCTAGCTTCTCGGGTTGCTTAGTCCTAAATTTAACTACAGCTGTTTCAAGAAAGGTTGTCGGAAAAAAGCGCAAAAGTGCACGCGACAATCCTGAAAAATAATATGGGATATGATCAATGAATTTGAGTAAGTCAAATAAATACATGAAACCCACGATGCCTCGTCCATACAGGGACGATCTTAGATGGCGGGCCATTGGGATAAATAAGTTTTTAGGAAACAGTGGCATGACTACCCACAATGCCTTTCAGGATTGTGGCGTGCACTTTTACGCTTTTTTTTTCCGACAACCTTTCTCGAAACAGCTGTAAATAAACTGCTACCCCAACCTCAACTGAAAGCTAACCAGTTACTCTGTTATATAAGTCTCAATAAGGTGTCCAACCTGATTTTGGAGTATCCATTCTAGTCACCACCGTCTCTTGACATGCAGGCAAGCCATTAGTTAGCTAATGCAAGACAATTTCCTGGATGGTCATTTCCATAAATGACATACTTTTTGTCCGTTTGTTTGATTTGTGAGAACGGACAAATTAATGATCAAAAGATAATTAACACTCTTGCGAATGAATAATTTTTAAATCATTTATCAAGTTTAAAAACTTGACAAATAGGTTTCCATTAGTTAGTTATCATTCCTACAACAACAAAAGTCATCATATAAACAAAGCAAAAGGATAGTACGCCTGCTTTCGACATTGTCGTTCCATGGTTACAATGGTCTTCACTGCAACATTCGATGTCACAGTAAGTGGCTTTCGTTACGCCATAATCCTTTGGCGGTACTTCGCGGCACTTCCTGATATCACACAAATCCTGTAATGGAAGGAAAACTGTATCAGAGCAATGCCAACAGTACAATACCGGAAAAATGCATGGGTACTGTTTTACTGAAGGTGCGGTGATTAAGTTATTAGCGCGATCTGAATGCAGGCGGTTCAAGTCGGCTAGATAAGGGGGAAGGGCCCCCTCCCACATCCCCTAGATCTACCACTATAAATGGGTACCCGCAAACACAATGCTATAGGGTTATACATCCAAGGGAAGTAATAATACTCCTTACGTGGGTGGCAAGACTTAGGTAAGTATAGGATCATAAGGCAGATATAAAATACAAGTACACGTCACATCTACCAAAGGAGATGGGATGGCAAAGCAAATGTCATTTAGCCAGTAGTGGTTTCAAGTCTTGAACGGGGGTATCTTTACATGGCGTAATGTCTTAAACAGGATAAGCATAACCGCAAGTCCCTACAGAGCATCTGTCGAGTACCCCACCAGGCCTCTCCCCCCCGGGGGGTTTGGGCGTCCTATGCTTACCGTGGTGGTGCAGCTCTTGGCAAACTCATCAACCTGCTGTCTGTTTTTTTGCAGCTTTGAACTAAACGTTTTCTGACAAACCAGTTCGACAGGATCGACTCCAGTAAGTAAATCCTCGCAGACCGTACTTATGGAGTTCTTTAAGCAGTCATCCCAAGATTTCGTGGAATAGCACGCCATGCATTTCAAAGAAAAGCCTGAAAGAATTTGTGTGAATTAACATTGCGTTCATCATGGAGGCTTTTTAACTTATCACATATTTCATATCTATGTCAACATGCCCCTTACGTACAAATATACACGACTCATCCACGGGCCCTAAGTCACGTGGAAATTAACCCATATGACCATTTTAAATATTAAACTATAGTCGCAGATCCAGACTCCTTCGAAAGGGTGGGGGGCAGTGAAAATGTTGGAGACTGAAAAATAAGGGGGATAAAGGGGAAAGGGGGTATAAGGGGGCTGAGGATGCAAGAAAAGGGTAGGGCCTACCCTAGATCCGCCATTCTGAACTATACAATTGATAGATACGACCAAGCACATAATTGTTTAGTTTTTCTACCAGTGGGTAAGGTATTTTCCGTGCCTGGGCGTTTCATTACAGTGGCGGATCCAGGGGGAGGGTCGGGGGGGGGGGGGTCCGGACCCCCCTTTCAGACCTGTGTCTCCTTTGTGGTTCATAAAAATAATAGAATAAAATTGTTTTATACGTAGTTGTTTCACTTCCACCAATTGACTGATTGTCAATTTTTTGACTTAACAAACACTTTTCGAGTTTCAGGAGTGCTGGAAATGGCGTTTCAGAGGGTAAAATTGGAAAATTTTCCAAGGAGGCATGAACCCGGACCCCCCCCCCCCCCCGCCCTTCACAAATTCCTGGATACGCCCCTGCATTACTTCCGTGTTTCGCTGTCAGCCATTCCGACATCGTCCTTACTTATGAGCAGGCTACTGACTAGAGCATTCTAGCACTACGCGCTTACGTTTCAAAGTAACGCATTCTTGTCCTTTGTATTCAGCCGCCCCCTCCGTGTGATTTACTGTTCCTAATCAGATTCGACAATAGTTCCGCCGATATATTCTGCCTGACGCGTCACGATCTTTAGATAATCGCAAATCCTCCAACGCAACACGCTTTAAAAGTCGTTTTAAAGGCTTTAGCAAGGAGTTGGATTCACTTCAACGGGGGACGGTAAAGCGAAAGATTTCTAGTTTATAATCTTTCGAATCGTGGTGCTAACCTTTTGAAGATTCGTCCGAATGTCATTTTCACAAAGAACACACGACCTAATCTTTTGATCCGCACATATGTTTGTGGTGAAATCTATTTAGTCTCTCTTCTATCCCTCTCGAACCTCGCGCTCTGCGCTCATTGCTAGCGCTTCACGCTTCACGTTCCACGCTTCACGCTTCACGCTTCATGCTTCACGCTTTGCGCTTGCATTACACAAAAGCGTCTGTGAGAAGAAGGCTTCAACTGAGACCGTAAACGCCGCCATTTACATGATCTAAGAGCTAGAGCCAATCAGATCATTTTCCACACTTTCCGGGAAAAATAACGTGGTCTTTGAACCCGATTATCAACTGTAAATCACAGACGCCCCTTCTCTGAGGGGAGAGGGCGGCTGTACAGTAAAAACTCGCATACAAGAACACCCATTTTCGGGATTCAGGCTGATTGGGTTCTTATATATCGGGTATTTTAGGTGAAATCAACCTGAAAGTGTTCTTAATTTTTTACTTCTAAAAAAATGTAAGGGATTTACTAACTATGATGAAATACATGACTTTGAGAGAAAATTTAACTTGAGACACACAACATTATTGCATTATTGCAAATACAGTTGTTGTACATTTGCTATTCACAGCAAGTGAAATTACTAGCATTTATACAGAGATCTTAGTGCAATACCACAGTAAAGCTACAGACACTGTTTGTTCTATTAAATTGAAAAGGGAAGAGTTTTTATATATAAGAACAATTTTCAATTTTCAGGCTGAATGTGTTCTTATATATGCTCCTTTTTTATCAAATTTCAGCCTGGGTGTTCTTAATCATGTTCTTGTATGCGGGTTTTTACTGTACACAGGCTGTCTTGTCTCCCGAGTCTGTCCCCAAGGCCGGTGGGGTTAAAAAATTAGAGCAGTGTTTATACATTGTCATGGAGCGCGCGATGTTATAAATAAGGTCAAAAGACCGGCTAAGAGTTCCGCTATCAACAAATCCAGAAATCTCAGAAGCAATTTAAAGACCCTAACCGGAAACCAAACAGCAGAGGTTGTTTTGTATTGGCAGCTTGATGACAGCAGTGCAATTAGAGGGGAAAACTTTCGTTTCACTGACAATAAAGTTGTGAGGTATTTTAGTAATCAGGAATGAAGGACTATGAAATTTAAGAACAAAGTTGAAGTTACCGTAAGTTATTTCCATTTTGCGACAGATAAACCGGAAGACACGATAAAACACGAGTGAGTACACGCGCGAAGTCATACGAGGACACGAGAAACTCTCGATCATGAAACCAACGGAGGATTTTGAAAGGACGTAAAAAGCTAATGTCTATCTAACATTGTTTATTCTCAAAATGATTTTTCACTGCATGAAGGGTGTTGTTCGTGTAAGTAAAAACTATGTAATCGATAACGTTGCGCTGATATTAAAAAGAAAAATATATAGTTATTCAAGATACACAGAGGAGATATATCGAGATTTTTGTAGCCAAAGTATAGTCGCCTTGGACAGATAAGATATTTTCTGCAAAAAAAAATTAGCCAGAAGGTAATTTTTTGAAAACGAAACTCTTCGGAGCCAGAACAAAGAATGGATCGCGCGTGAAAAAAAAGAAAGAATATTCTAGCCCGGATAGACTGAATTAAACTTACAGAGATAGTACCTTTTGGCGGCATTGCGATTAAGAAGGCAGCGAAGATGATAACCGTGTAAAAATAGTTCGCCATCTTAATTTGGCAAGTTCTGTTGAAACACCGTCTCTTCTCCTTGATCGCAGAATAAGATGTTCACACAGAGATACCCAAGGTTGGACTGACTCTTTCAAAACGAGAAATCTCCTTTAAATAACGTACCCCTCGTGGCTTTATGCCTGTTCAATCGAGTGTATCATATCGCCTGATCATTTCCCTTTCGTTTCCGCGTGCTGAGCAACTTGTCAAACCATGAGACGAGGGGGTGAAATCGTGGAACGCGGAAGGCGAAGTATAAACGTCCGATCTACATGAAGACGCAAGCGTGACATTTTCTGACTTATATCTTTTATATTTTCTTAACTTCATCACCGCTCGAGTGACATTTTGACAAATTGCGTGCATCCATGAACTTGCTCAACGTTAATCATCCTTGTGTCTGCTCTTCTTCCCTTCCACGTGTCCTCTCCAATCCAGATATTTGTGATAATAACGTGTCAGCGCGGATAACAATCGCCTTTGTTTGGTTCCCTAGGCGCGGCCGGCAGTGAGCGTATATATTTGAACCTATAGGGTCAAGAACACCATAGAGAGAAAACAAAACACTACAAAGAGAAACAGCGTGCATGATTTCTTAAGAAAATAAATGATAGTGATAAACACCGAAATAGAAAATATAGAAGTTTGGGGAAAATTTGTTTTTAAGCCAGTATCGCATCGAAGAAAAAATAAGAAAAGGAATACGAAAAGTGAAACATAACGCTAGTGATTTGACTGCTCTTGAAAGCTGGCGCTTCAGCAAAATGTTGGTATTACGGCTTCAGCGAGAACGAACTTCCTGTCTCAAAGGAGGTAAGATTTTTGTTATTTAATCAAAGTTGAGCGCACGAAAACACCGCGAAAAATATCCATAATGACAGATAACTACACGAAATGGGTCAGTTGCGCGGAAGGACAGACAAATGTACGTGGTTAAGTGTTATTATTTAGCGTATAAACATGGCAAGGAAAGCTATCTAAAATCTTTTGGCTTAGGTTTTAATGGAACTTTATTATAAGTGAGCTGCAATTCTTATGATAATCAAAGTGAAAATCCAAAGCTAAAAAGTATATTGTCATATTATGGGGCTGAAAATGATCCGCAGAGTTCAACTGACAAACATTAAGCTGAATTTTCATACAAAACCAAGAAACAAAAACAGAAATAAGAAAAACTAATCTGATAGTGAAAGTTTCGCCATGTGTTCCGCCTAATCTTTTTTTAGCATGAAAACAATCAGCCGTAGGCAACATTTTTGGCACGCCTGGTGATTACATGGCCACTTCAATCAATTTAGTGTTGCGAAACGTCAATTGGAGAAATGGTTGTCTCTAGGCTTTGCACGTGTTTTAAAACATGTGTTAGCGTCGAGTACTGATGAACGGGCGGTCAACTACTGAGCAACGAGGAATTGCAAAATAGGTAATTTACTTTCAATTCCAAAGAGTGCCAAATATCAAAATTTCAGGAAAAATCCCAAATTTGATAATTTGTAAAATATTGAAAAACAAATGGCACCGTGCAAAAGTACTGCCGAAGAGGTTTCATTTGAATGGTCACACCACAGAATTTTATCAACAGACTCAAAAGTTAGAACTACACAACATGTCTCCATTATTGACTCTGGGAGTGAAGACCCAGTGAAGGGGTTTCAACCAGTCGCTTTATCTGAATTGGATAAAAAAAATGGATAAATAATGATTTCTGCTGTGTAGCACTCAATTAATAAGTGGGAGAATCAGAATGAAGTGAAAGAAGTGCGTAAAAGGCTATTAGAGAAAACAGACAAAAAATAATAAAATTTCAAGAAAAAGTTAAAAAGCGTGCGTTAGACAACGTACGCAGATTCCGACACGTAATATATCCAATGACAGATCGGACGCTGCGCACGTTCACATGTACATTTCATCAGCGGTTTGATCAAGCAAAGAAAAGGACGTTTTATTGATTATGGGTCTCTCGTGATGAAGCTTAAAAAACTTAAGTGGGGTTGGAGGGAGCATTATTGACGTGTAATTCTTGGACGAATTTTCTGTAAACTATATCAGAATTCAAACAAGTGATTTTGACACAAAAAAACGAAGGTCAACAACCACTGAAGAGTTTTGAAAGTCGCATTCAGTTTCAATTTCAGCATCAAATGTATAAACCGTATTTTTATAAAGCCTATAAGGAAGGCAAACCACATAATCTATTGTCACCTCGGGCATTGGTGAACACGCGCACCAGAAAGTGAAAGGGTAGAGTGTTAATTAATAGCCAAGGGCACCTAATCAGTAAAGTAAATACACCTTAATTGACAGTTCCACAGATAATAATACGCGCGGATATTTTACGAGTTGCGAGCAGTGAGTAAAATATCCGCGCGTATTATCTGTCGAACCATCAAGTAAGGGATTTATTATTCGACTGCTTTATTTTCCAATTTTGAAGAACCTTTTCCTTAGTAACATAATATTTCTCATTCAGTGTTTCAGTCTCGTTCTGAGTCATCCTCGGAGACCCAGGGGCAGTTAGTCGGGGAGGGACGAAGTAAAAACTCGGCAAAAATCAGCGCGACGAAAGTTTTCGTTCGCTCGCTCTTGAAAACTTTCGTCGCGCTGATTTTTGCCGAGTTTTTACTTCGTCCCTCCCCGACTAACTGTCCCTGGGTCTCCGAGGATGGTTCTGAGTGCGCGCACTCAGAACCATCCTCGGAGACCCAGGGACTCGCGTGTTCTCTTGTCCTTATTCGTCTTTTTCGGTAAGAGGAAATCTTTAACTCCTTGTTTGTTTGCTGTCAATTTTTCGAAAATACATTTGAATTGTTTGGATTCTTTAATATCCAGGTTAAAAAATTAACATAACTGATTTTAGGGAAGAATCTTGTTTTCCGTATTTGCGAGCTGGAGGTCTGAGCTTCATTTTTGCGAACATTGGATCGATATTTATTTATAACCCCAAAAGCATTTTAGCCTATTTTAGCCTTTGTGAGATAATTTTAGTAAAACACAGCGCGGATGTCTACATGACAATCTGGTAAGTACCCTGGGTGTGACACAGTGTGATCCCCTCCCCCCTTGAAAAATCCTAGCTACGCCCTGCGGTTTATACTGAATGATTCGCCGTTGGTCGATTACTGGGGGGGGGGGGGGGGTGTTGCGTGACGACTACAATAACAGCTGCGCAATTCCAAAATGGCGGTCACTCAGGATGAACTGCCAAGCAAAAGAGTGCACGCTATAAAGCTAAAATCACCAGCTGCGACACGCGCGCGCCAGAAGGGTGGAATTAGACTATAGAGATAAAAGACTAAAGCCACACTTTGGGTCGGGCTAAAACAAATCTTTGATTCCTATCATCAACTTGTTGTCCAACCACAACAACAAACTTTATTCTACTCTAAAGGTCCCTAAACGACGCCGATCCATTCGAGGTGTCCCTGCTGAAGAACGACCGTCGATGTAACTTCGGTGGCATTATCCTGGCTCTTATGCTTGCGGAGGCATTATCTTCAAAGTCCCCGAAACAGTCATCAATTTTGTACTTTTCCAAACCCATAATACGCCAAACATCGAGTGAATCGTTCGTTCGTGTCCAGGGCCCGGTTGCAAAAAGCAACTTGAGATTAAGTGGGATTTTCTACAACCCATGGACAACCATTCCCACTCGCTGTCATGGAAAACTCGGTCAAGGGGGAAACACAAAGAGAGCGCTGGAAAATCCCTCGAAAAACAGAGAATGGTTGTAGAAAATACCGGGACCTGGACACTTGCGAAAAGGCTGCTTGGCGAGGAATTAGGGCAAAGCTTTAAAGGCCCACCTTCACCCAAAATGCTGTGCGCACCGTGATCATTTTCTGTGCTGAATTTCCGGCGTGTAAAACGAAATTCACGCTTGAATGCGCGCAACCAATCAGATCACGCGTATGAACAATGGAGCATTTCAAAAGAAAAACAAACGACCCCAACGTCTTTTGGGTGAAGGTGGGCCTTTAACGTAACATCAAGGGTAGTCCAGCACTTGTCCAAACGATGTCTGTGATTCGCTAAGAAAACAATAGATTTGTCCCGCTGGGATAGGGATTAGGGATAGGGACATTGTTTGAGTGATATATAAATTGTATCGTTTGCCAATCACAGACATCGTTTGGACAGCTATGGGGTCGCCCAACATCAAACAAGCTAAACGATCAATTGATTCTCACGCCAGAACCATTTCAGTCCAAAATAATCGAACTCTTCTCCCAACTTCAGGCAATACCTATATTGCTCAGCTTCTACAGTACAGCTCCACCCCCGGATTAAAAATATTTCGACAAGAAAAATAAAAATCACGAAACCGAGCATGTTCGTTACTTTATTCAATAACTATATCTTAGTCATATATTTATATATATATTCATATTCTCCTGGACCCGGTTGTTCAAAAGGTGGATAGCGCTGTCCACCGGATAGATCACTATCCAGGACATAACACAATTGGTTTTGCTAATGCTTATCCACTGGAGGGTGATTTATCCGGGGGATAGCGCTATCCACCTTTTGAACCGGGGCCTGTAATATATTATTTTCTAGGAGTAATCCTACACTTATGCATTGAGCCAGATTTGGCATCTCAGCTGCAGATATCTCTCTCTTTCCTTTTTGCTTTATTTTAGAAAAAGGCGACTCTTAAATATTAGATTCCTGTTAAATTTTTACTCCACAAGAAATATATAGCCGGTATGCACTTACACTGAACTATGGCAGCGTTTGACAATAAATACAAAGTTACACGGAGAGTGCAGAAAAAAGAGTGGGAACATGAAAATTGCAAAGAAATAGAATGCGGGAAAGATCCATTTCTTTGTGATTTGTAATCGATGCTTTGCACCCCTGGGGGAGGGGTCTATTGTATAAAAGCGATGGGTATGCTTGTGGGAAATCCAAACGCAGCTATCTTGCTTTTTGAGAGTGGCTAAAAGCCATTTTAAACCACAAGAAGTGTCAGTTATAATACATAACACTAATTGGTGCAAAAATTGGTACTTTTCATGTTTTGCACTATAAGGTGTGAGCACACCCAACAGGGTTGAATGCTTACATTTTACAATCATTTTGTTCCTTTTTCTGCACCTGCCAATCTAGGTAACGCATATAATTTCTCCATGCCTAAGTTGGATCACTAAGAATGGCTTACATCATTTATATCTTCCTCTGTGGGGAAAAAACGCGTATGCATAAAACAGCTGGAAATCAAACCTAGATCAAGCTAGAGCTTGTGAGAGGCTTGGTCAGTGATTCAGTGCACCGTCATGTAGCCGGTACTTGCATACAACATAAGCTAGTATACAGCATAGGGTCATAATGAGGTATATCTTCCTTCACAGATCCCATGTTTTTGTACCCAAAATTCTGATTGAATGATCTAAATGTATGAAAAATATGATGTCTGCTCTCTAATCTCTGTAAGATAACAGAGATTAGAGAGCATACATCATATTTTGTGGAAGCGCGGTGGTCTAGTGGTTAGCTCGTCGGACATTCAACCAGAAACTTTGCTCCACGTTGTCTCTCTCTATCAAGGTGTATAAATGGGTACCGGCGACAAAATGCTGGGGGTAACCTTGCGATGGACCAGCATTCCATCCAGGGGGGAGTAGTAACACTCTCAGTCGCTTCATGCTACAGAAACTGGGTTAACTCCGGCCGTTATGAGCCATTAGGCTTGTGAAGACTTACCTCTAATCTCTCACAAAATTTTTGATACAAATTCCATGGCTTGTGATCATTTATCACAGACCAGTGATTCCTGATAATCCATGACCGTATACACCCCATAATAACCATGTAAACAAATTTTAAAGCCCTATTTGTTGGTAAAAAAAGGTTAAGTAGCCCACGCGGCACAGGCGGCCAACACGGCCGGAGCTTAAACCAGTTTCTGTAGCATGAAGCAACCAGGAGTATTGTTACTCCCCCCTGAACGGGATGCTAGTCCACTGCGACAGAATTTTACATCATGCACTTGGCTGGAGACTGAGAAAATGTGGAAAAGAAGTTTCTTGTCTAAGGAAACAACACAACAGCAGAGATTAGAGTTTCCTGAACCACCGACCTTCCGGTCCTTCCACTACAACACCCAGCGCACCTCCACGTGTTCTATATGTTACATGCTTAAATCCTTCACCTCCTAAGGTCGCCAAACTACACTTTGACAAAATGTTTTGACTTTCTGAATTCTCTTGGAAGCTACAACTCAGTTTCGTTCTTAAAATGAAAAACAAAAAAAGATCCATTTAGCTTAGGACTCTCTTACTGAAAGCTAAATACATACGCAACATCTTAAGTATTCCTTTTTTAAATTTTTAGAGCGGTATTTAATTGAGTATCGGAAGTGATTTCGTGGCTGCTCTGCTTTTGCATTGCTATGCTTTGTGATTGGCTAAAAAATCTCGCACCACTTTCTCAACCAATCAGAAATAAAACCAAAACTATTCGTGACTTGCTCGCACGCATTTTCCCGCGCTTGGCGCCGGCTACATGTATTTGCTTTGAGTTCTGATTGGTTCATTGGATTGGAGTAATTACATTGGTTTTAGTCTTTTGACGCTTAAGTGAAAACAACTCTATTAAGACTTTTTAAGTACCTAGATATGGCATTATAAGCATGTTTACATTTAATATAATCGCATGATTAATTTTTATCTCTTTTTTTATTACACTTCCTTTATATTATCTTTTTGTAGTTCATTTTTTTGTAAAAAGCACAAAATAAATTCTTGAGGGGGGGGGGGGGGGGGGTAAAATACCCACATTGTCATTTTTCCACTACACAAAATTATCTCTTTAGGGTTTCAAGTAATCCAAATATGCCATCATTTTTTAGTATAAATCTACATGCGTTCTATCACAAATGCTGTTCACTTTTCGGCTATGCTACTCATTATCTATTCTGTTGTAGAAGGTGAGTAGAGTGAGTAGCCTAATGGCGGCCGCTTCTTCGCGTTTTCAAAGGGTCTGTAAAGAGTATCTGTTGTTAAGTTTTGAACGTCTAGTAGATTTATACTAAAACAATAAGATTATTCGCTCTTGATTTCTATCGCGTGATAGTTGATTCGGGCTTCGCTCTCATCAACTATCGTGATAGAAATCTCGAGCTCGAGCTCGAGCTCATAATTAAGTAGATGAATGTCAATGTTTCGTGAATTGCTTGGAGATTTTTTAACTGTGCAAGAGGAGAAGAACGGAACGGGGGAATTTGTGAAGTTACAGTTTTAAAGATTTAATGAAATTTTCAATTAATATATGAAGTTAATAATAAGTAGATGGACATCAAAAGAGTCTGCCATTAACCTGGGGTGCTCTTACATGATGCTTCAAAAGTAATTTTCTTTCTTCTATCCCTTCCCTTCTTTTACAATTTCATTCAAATTCAGGTGTATTGCTCCCTTAGTTTACAGCGGTTTTCAAATGAGTATCAAAAGTAATAGAGCAGTTTTCAATTGAGTATCGAAAGTAATTACACATTTGCTTTGGTTTTTCATTGCTACGCTTTGTGATTGGCTAAAAAATCTCGCGCCACTTTCTCGACCAATCAGAAGTAAAACCAAAACCAATCGTGACTTGCTCGCACGCGTTTTCCCACGCTTGGCGCCGCCGACATGTAATTGCTTCGAGCTCTGATTGGTTCATTGGATTGTTTACGACTGCTGTGATTGGTCAGAGTAATTACTTTGGTTTTGGTTTTACCACACTCAATTGAAAATTACTCTACTACACCTTGTGACTGGCTAAAATATCTCGCGCCACTTTCTTGAGCAATCAATGAGAAGTAAAACCAAAACCAATTATTGTGGCTTGTTCACACGCATTTTTGGCTACATGTACATGTATTTGCTTCAAGTTCTGACTGGTCTGATCTGTCTGTTGTGATTGGCCAGGGTATAAATTACTTTGGTTTTGGTTTTATGTCACTCAAATGAAAACTGCTCTCTTACTGCATTGTCACTGAAGAGTAGTTATAAAAACATATACCTCAAAAGTGTGGCTTGATTGATCTTAAGGTACCTCCAAATGCAACTTTTTTGCTGATGTCAGCATACACGGGTCAATTTAAATACCCCACGACGCTTGGTCCAAACAATAGAGAGGTCAAACATCTGATTCAATAGATCGTAAGGTCACCACAGGTGTAGTCATTCTTGGAACCTTAGAAGAAACCCAGGGATTATCTGGTCCATTTGTAGTGTTACCGACACTTTGAAGTGATGTCATTGAGTTTCTGTTTGGTTCAAGCCTTGTGTGGATAACACCTGCATTGTCCATAACAGCGCGTGAGGCTTGCGGTCCTCTCTGAACATTCACAACCCTGCTATGACCATTGTCAGATGAATTACTGTCACTTAACGAAGGATGCCTTGTACCAAGTCTACTAAGTTCCAAAGTTTCTCTAACTTGATCCAAAACTGAATCAACATTCGTGATTCCTGGATACGGGGGAAGCTCTTCATCATCATCATCATGCTCGTCAGAAGAAAGATGATCTGCATGGCGAGAGTGTTGCGGTGTCAACTCTGCCCTTGCCAGGGGAGAAATACCTCGCTGTAAAGAAACCCTGGGGGTACTTTGTGGTGTACTTATCCCTCGCCGTGCATTAATAAGAGGCATTCCAATGGGTGTACCAACCTTAGGAATGACAACTGAAGATCCAGGTCTGTTAAGTGAGCGGTGTTGTATCGTGGGTGTTGAAACTGGAGATCCTCTACAAGGGGTTGCTGCTGGAGTATTGGCTAATGATCCCTGACATGGAGTTGGTGGATAAAGCTCTGGATAGCGCATAACTGTAAATTTTTAAATAACAATGTTACATGCCATGTATCATTATATTCTCATTACAACCCAAGATGTTTGGAAACTGAATTAGGTTTAATATAAGGGCATGCAGATGAGATTAAGACTGCTTGGGATGCCCCCTACTTTAACTACGAAGAGTAGATTTTGAAAATGATAATGAAATCAAAAAAAGCTTCATTAATTTACTCTTGCAAAGGGTACCGTATTCATTCGATTAAACGCCGCAGCGTTTATTAAATTTTTCGTGATTCTGGTGCGGCGTTTATTGGAGGGCAGCGTTTATTGGAGGGTGGCATTTATTTAAAATCCAATTTATTTCTTACAAACAATAGCAACTGAACCTTTAAATTTTTTAAAAACAGAAACATGTTTCAGTGTTTGTCTGAAATGTCATTTACTTTATCATTCTCACTTTGCGTTTTAATATGATTGTGATGCATGTCATAGAATAAAGTTCATTCAATTATAATCCTCAGAGCTTTGAATGCACTGATAAACATTGTTATAATCAAGGACAATAATTTTTTTAGGTTTGCTGAAACTAGATTATTACTGTACTCGCTTTTGAGTATATTATTCGAATAAACACCGCGTCATCGATGCGGTGTCTAATCGATTGCGGCTTTTTTATAATATTTTGGCTCTGAAGTGTGGCGTTTATTCGAGGGCGGGGGTTTAATCGAATGAATACAGTATGCGTACATGCAGAATTTAAATTAAACTCTAAATACGAAAGCTTACCATCATCATATGTCGGTGGGGCATTCTGCTGAAAGACATCATTTTCAGAGAAAGATACAGAATGACGGTGAGTTAAACTGCCATGGCTACGCTCCTGTAATCTCCTTCTGGTATGGCTGAATATCATGATTGCCAGGATAGCAAAAATTGCTGCACATGCCACGCCTATGACAATACCAGTATAGTGACGACTGAAATCCATCATTCCCTCATTAGTGTGGTCTTCTACAGGAAACAATAGCTGCGGTTACACGTTGCCACTTTTACCTAGGTACATGTAAATTAGAAAGAACAATAGCCGCGGCACGCTTAAGCGTGCAAGGGCTATTGTGGGTGTTTCTTGGTGTTGCCGAAGCCATTGTTGGTTGGCTTTTGTGTTGTGGTGTGGGTATTGTTCAGTGTCTTTTGAATCTTTTGTTTTACGTCATTTGGTGATCACACCATCCGCAACACCAAGAAACTACCGCTATTGTTAATTCAAATTAAGTGTGCACTGGCTATTGTTCTTTCGAGTTTACCTAGGTAAAAGTTGAAACGTGTAACCGCAGCTAATAGAATAGCCATTACTCTAACAGCAGTTAGCAATTATTTGCAACCTGTGGCCAAAGTTGAGTTTGGTGGATGCCAATAAAAGTAAAGGAGTTAAATGAATTTTGAATTCTGACAGGATTTTAAGGAAACAGGGCCAAAAGATAGACAATTTGGCATTGTACTTGCTAAGAGAAGAAAAAACTTCATCAATACTAATTTCCGAGCACTTTTTAAATAAAAGAAAATATACTGTTTACACATATTGTTTTGTAAAACAAAACTTTAAAATCCACTGAACATGATAATTAATTTTGCAAACTCAGGCAGTTCATGAAGCTGTTACATGCAACTTGCAGGAAGTGGCACCAGGTTTGTTGGTATTTGTTATTTTTTTTTTTTTTTAATATTTATTAAAAAAACCCTTTAACCTACTTTCAGATATTAGGCTTGTAGTGTATTTTGCAGTGAAGCCTGAATCAGAGTGTTCCCTGTTAGTTGTAAACTCCACCCTCATGGCGTTTCCAGATGACAAGATTTCATCTTCCCAATCTGACTGACCTCCACATAGAGCTTTCAGTTTCTTGGACCAGCTGTTGATGCCGTCACGCACAAGAACATAGTCAGGGCAGTTTGGCCATGTATTATATGATGTTTCCAAATCAAATTTGCTGTTGATTAAAAGTACAACTGTGTATGACTGAACTATTTGCTGGCAATGTTGTAAAAACTCTTATGCAGGCATTTTACTCCCCCATACTTAAGCACCCTCTCTTCATAAGATACTGTATGGCACAAAATGTTTGCAAGAGTTTTATTTTGCCAAAGAGAGATTGAATGAATTTTTCTGTAGGCCATTTTTTTAGATTCAATGCCAGCTAATTAGTAAAACTGTGAACTTTGAAAAACTACAGTCGGTAGAAATTAATGCAATATAGATGGTAATGTTGTAAAAATTAACTTTCATGCACCCCCCACCCTAACTCCAGCCTCTTCACATAAGATACTGTGTGGCACAAAATTTTTGTGGGAGTTCTATTTTGCAAAGAGATGACTTTTTTTTAAATGTTAGGGGATGAAACTTTTGTGAGTTAGAGAGAACAAATTTTTCTGTAGGGCATTTTTTTTTAGATTAAGATAAATTAATTAAACTGCTAAAAGGTTTTTTTAGCCACAGACAAACACAGTTTAAAATAACAATCATTTTTGCAACTTTGAGTTAAAACGTTTGTGTAACAGACTGTCAAACTTGAAAAGTTTGTTGACCAATCCAGCCCTGTCAAAATGTGCCGACAGCCATCAATTTTTTGCCTACAGTCAATTATTTATTCTCCTTCACACTGAAGTTTGAAAAAATCATGACTAATAACAAAATACATTTCTTGCCCTTACTTCCTTCTACTTCTGTAACCCTGCCTACCACTACGAAACATTCTGACAGGGCTGTCAATCATACCATATTTGAACCTTCTATACTCAAATTAGATACGATGGATGGTATTTTGCTTCCCAGTGTAGTCATTACTTTTTTCTGAACACAAGGATGATGAATCTTTTGGTGACGTTAAGCCGCAAAATTCAACAACTCTCTCTGTTCATGAAGGAAAGCAACCCTGACTAAATATTACTCACCCAAACTTCAATGTAATGAGGTATCCACTGGGTACTGCTATCTCCCATACACAGTTTGCATCAAAAGGATACCCAGCAGGGAACCCTGGGGAAGAGAAGGTTCCTGACAAGGTGGTCATGGACACACCGCATGCTGTCAAACAAATTCCAAACACACACATTAGACTGAGCCATAAATTTTCATACTGAATGAATGAATGACTTAAATAGGCAGATTTAAGAGTTACTGGGGCCCTATCCCCATCACGTTTCTTTCATGAAACAAGAACAAACACAGCTTCAGAAGTCTATTTGGACAATGTACAGTTGTACAACCACCTCCATGTAGGGAATGTAACCTCTCTGCAAGGTGTGTGAGACCCACATTCTATTCTTTTGGGCCCCATGAAACTTACTCTGTTACTGGAATACAGGACAAAAACAAAACTCCACCCAGGAATGAAAAAGACATGTACAGTTAAACCCTGCTTTATGGACACCCTGCTATTACGGACACCCAATTATTATGGACACCCATTTATTATGGACACCCAGTTATTATGAACAACCTGTTATTACAGACACCCTGTTATTATGTACACCAGGTTATTACAGACAGTTGTCTTGGTCCCGGCCAACTCCCAGAAATTTTCTCTAAAATTTACCTGCTTATTAAAAAAATTAATACAGACACCTGTTAATATGGACAACGGTCAGTTTTTCCCATCCCAATTAGAACTCATACAAAGATAAACTTCTTGACATGGACGATTTACATGTAGTTAATTCTAAAGCGATAAAAATGTTCTCAAATGTATCAAGTCAGTCAGCTACACATATACTATTAGTTTGGTTGAAAGAAAATTGTGAACATTTGTCTAATTGCAATTTTTTGGTTTGGTGTCTTCATGGAGTTAGATGTGCTAATTTACCAAGTATTTTTCCTTAAAACAATAAAACACTTGAATTACATCATCCATGTGAATCGCTTAATACGGCCAATTTCCATGGTCCCTTCTGTGTCCCGGCATATTAACAGAGTTCAACTGTATATTTTAAATATTACACTTTTTATTCAAGAAAAGGAACAAATAATAAACTGATTTTTATTTTTACTGGTACATGTTATCTGGGATGAAAACATTTATACAAACAAAAATAATATTACATTTTCTTGAGCTGGGGTGGTTCTATAGTTTGGGGGTGAAATTGGGTTATATCTTAAATAAAACAGCCCCAAACTTACATGGTACAGATGTTTTTGTGCAGTCAACTGGATCTGTTCAAAGAAAGGAAAATCACTTAAATGCACTGATTGTAATGCTAGACCTACATGTAGTATTTATGCAATCTAGTACCTATGTTGTGGTTCACAGTATTCAATTTGAATGCACATATACACTGTACCAAAATGGCAAAGTTTCTATTGTGCAGTTCCAGAAAATATCCATACTCCCCCCACGGAAGGTTTTTTGTTTAGCACCCCCATCCCCCCAGGAAATTCCAGTTTAGCTTCATACTTTGCTTCTTAAATGTTGGCTTTTAAGACCCCCCCTCCCCCTAGGAATTTCCATTGACCTTCCATGGGGTGGGTATGGATTTTTTCTGGAACTGTACATTTCAGTTGTGTAATTTTTGTTTAAACTGTTTGAATCTAATTTGCTCAATTCATTGTCAATTTGTTTTATGCCAAAGTGAAAATGGGCTCGACCAAAACACAAATGGAAGTGATGGTAATAGTAATAGTAAATTTAATTACCTTGTCCCGATCAGGGCTTTTCAGAGATAACGAGAAAATGTACATAAACGTAAACATTAATATCTAATTTACTGCACATGAGCAGGGATCAATCATACATGTAGTTCTATGTACAACAGTTTGGCAGCAGTGGGTTATTAACAGTCAAGGATGGCAAAATTTATCTGATTTAATTATCAGGCTACCAAGTTGCTGATCAAGTTGCTGATCAATTTCCTGCAAATAACAAATGTTTTAAAATTATACATACATTGACCATCCTCGAAACATCTGTTTTTTACGGCTGTTACTTCCTCCCTTGTTAATACTCTGTCATAAACCTGTAAACATGATATTCTTCCTTGAAAACTGCTGCCTATTTGAATATCTCTATCAGTGCTTAATTCCATCTTTTCCAGAATAGTTTGCTGGACATCGTTGCCATTTACCCACAATGTTGCAGTGCCGCTATTGTGGTCGTAAGATACTCCAACGTAATGCCACTGATCAACTCGATTAACTGTATCATTGGTAAGAGAAACCAACTTTCCACTGGGCTCAACAAATTGTGCACTAAAAGAATTAGTCATTGACGTGTGAAGTTCCACAGAATACGTCTTTGATGAGCGACTTTCCTCTCCCCCATTATTGTTCAAGTATTCAAAGACAGATCCAGCCTGTCCAGTCTGACATATCCAAACCAAAATTGTGATAGAAGTTTTAGTATTGATGTGCTGGAACCTTGGAATGTTAATGTAACTTGTGCCAATCCCAGCAAACTCGTAAGCAGTATTTGCTTCACCAGAAGGCCCTCTTTCAAGTTCAACATCCTGGGCTGTACCACCAAGGTTACCATAGCAACTTGCATCATAAGTTTTGTAAACATTATTAAGTGGATACAATCCAACAGGATATGGTAATATGGCTAAAGGTATAAAATAAAATAAAAAACTGGATAAATATCAATTTCAAAATAAAGATTACTAACAAAACAATGTTTCATTTACATCCAATTTTGTGGTTGTGTTTATCTCGTTAAAAAAGTTTCATGGAATACAATGTACATTCATTTTGAAACATAAGCGAGTAACCAAGGATGTAGCTAAGAGCCGGCTAACGGCTTATTTCACCATTTTAAAGAGAACTTATCACCGGCTGAAATTTCACTAGAAAACAAAGACTTGGGGTGATTTCAAAGGTACACAAGCCAGAAAAACCAGCTGGGCTTGTTAATGTCAAGCCTGCTAAGTTTTTTCTCAGCTACACCTGCAGTAACAAATCTTGTTAAGGTTTTCTTTTGGTTGTATGTGCTGTGGTTTAAATTTTTCCTTTGGTTTCAAAATTTCAAACCAGTTTAATATTTATTTTCCTTTGTTTCAGATTTAATTACCATAATCCAAGACAAAGAAAAATAAAAATTAAACTGGTTTGAAAGTTTTCAAACCAAACAACATATGTTTATGTAGTTTATGTGACAAAAAATGTGTACAAATTTTGTACATCTATTCTGTTAACCTCCAAAATTAAATTAGTCATCCCTTACATGCACATGCTGAATACTAAACGGCACAAATGTATTAAAACATGATTAAAAACAGCTATCTCACTTATTTTGATAGAAGAGGTTGTGACCTCTGCAAGGATCAAGGAATGACTTCCCTTTTAAGTAAAAAATAAAAAACTGAAAAAGCCAGGATCAAAATTTGAGAACTAGGATCCAGTCAAGTGCATGATCAAATGTTTGTAAACAAACTTTGATCATATTACTTTAACCAAGGAACCTTTGACAGTGTAAACGGGCCCTTACCAAGAATACAAAACTTTAATTTCTTTCAAAATTTAATTAACCTCTACTTTAAAAAACAACACAAATAAACAATATTACTCTGGTAACTTAAACAAAATTAAATACAGGAGATTTAAAATTAAATATATAAGTTCCATGTAAAGTATAACAATGAAAATAAAGAGGTTAGAAAAACAATACAATAAATGTCATTTTATAATTTATTATGCTTACTGCATGATGCTATACTGTCACTGCAATGAAATTATTCTTAAGAGGCAAAAATTTTCCACGTTTACTTCATTAAAGCTGAGTGTCTTATCTGATGAACATCAAAAAGACCATCGACGCCATATATTAGCAATGTACAGTAGTTTACTGGCATAGTTTCTCGTATCAATATCACGGCCAATGCATAGCGAGCTAAAATACTACTGTTATGCATATTAGCTGAATTATTTGTAAACCTACATCTATATTCAGCTATACCATATTCAGTACTTTTTCATAGCTTTACCTTTAGAAACATAATGATGTGCCCGCGTAAGAGAGAGGATGTACTCCATTCTATTTTTAATTTAGCTTAAACTTTTCACAAATTACAGCAAAAACCTTACGTAAGCTTATGCATATTCTAAGCTCAATAAAATGGCGAACATAAGCTTAAGCTTATAATATTTTAATAAGCTTAATATTTGGCTTCCTTTGAATGTTTAAAGCTGGCATTGACTACTACGAAGACAAGATGAAAGAAACGACGTTCGTCTCGATTCGGCATAGTCCACAAAATTCTTTTTTCCAGAATCAATCCAGCATTAAAAAAAAAAACAAAACATAAACGACAATGTGAAATCTTATGCAATTTGCATTGGTCGTGCTTTTATGATGACTAACATTCGTGGGGCGAACGTCAGCTTAACCTTTCGAACGTGTCGAAATTGAATTGACGAAAAAATAACTGTAAACAGCGCCGCAGGAGTTGTTGAACAAGAAAAAACCATTAACATATAATCACGAGAACCTTACCTTGACACAATCCGATGAATGGACATACGACGAGCGTAAACACGATACAACAACAACGCAGGCACATTCGGGCGAATTTACGAGCCATTGTCAAGGACGAAGCTTTACAAAGTCCAATACTACACTACTATCGATAGTTCTTCGCTGAAATTTGTTCGTGTTTCAAGTTCATATCCAACTGATTTTGAAACCGATCAAGCTTTCGCAGGGGCGTACTCCAGATGGTTTTAAATTTCGCTGTAATTTCGCGAATCAGGAGAAACGTGTGGTTTATCTAGTTGCCGACCGCTTTTCCAAGATATAAATGCAGCTCAAGTAGCACATTTGATAGTTTTCCACACAAACGACGAACGAAAAGTAAGCCTTTTTGCATTCAAAAAGGAACAGAAGACTTTCAAATGTCTGGAACAGTGGCTCACAACATGAGAAGGTTAAAAACACAGAGGTCACATGTCAGACATTCATTTTCCCGCGTTCGCGAACACAATGGAAAACTTTTTCTCAGCCAGCCATAGCGGATGCAAACGTCAATCAAAATGATCACCTTGGGAAATCGCATCACGTAAACTGTACAGACTTTACATGTAATAACATTTTACGCTTTTGAGTCATTGCGGGGGTTTCTTTTGAATATATTTAATGCAGTGTACGCGAATATTGCATGCGGTCAGCTTTGGCAGGGGCTGAACAGTGAAAATAGCATTAGAGCACGAGGGGGAGGGTACTGGGGAAAGAAGAGAAATCGAGTAGGATGGGGTGCGGGTGTTATGGACCGTTCAAGTCTGACCGTTTTTGCTTTCTTGAGATAATGTTTTGGATTCCAACAACTTTTTTAAAATTCGATATATGATCAAAACAATTTTGAACTGAAGCTGCGATTAGACGAAAACGAGAGAAAGAAAACGCCCGGTCGCAAGAAACCGAGTCCCGGTTGGCAGTGACATAATTCTTTGGAAGTCAGAGTTATTTTAAAATGTCACGTCTCGTATTATTTACATGAAATTTATAAGGAGGAATTTTTAAAACATGCCATCATCATTTTACATACTCTCGCGCATTCGAATTGGGCAACAATGCCAAAAAGACTCGTTAAAATATAAAAGAGAGAAATTTGTAAACGAGTTTTTGTTTGCGCATTGGTACTTCAATGCGAGCCCTTTTTTTTACAAAGTATAAATATCCATTCAGTTTGCTTCAGTCAGAACGGAAATATAAAAAATAATAATCAGATAAACTGTGGAACAAGTACAAAACAAAGACATAGAAAAGGATGTCGTTATTTATCTGGCCTGCACACAGTAAAATATTACAACGTACTGAATGAACAACAGTAATTTTTCGCTTTTCATTTTTTAGTTTTACTGTTGATGTGCAAAGTTGACCCTCTTTTTCACGCTGCAACGAACGGAGATAGGATTATCAGGATGTGTACAAGTCGAAGGTTTTCAGTGCGATTAAGCGTAATCGGAAGACGACGTCATTTGAGGAATCAGGGATTTATTTTTACAGCTTGTCTGAAAAAATATCTACGAATAATCCTCCACTGACTTTTTTTTTAATATGGGGGCAAGATATGGAGTGTAAAACTGGTTTGTTGAGGGTTCTTATGATATGTCCTCGACCCTTTGAGACATCATTCATTTCGCTGAAATAAGCAACAACAACAACAACTTTATTATACCTTATATCCCTACAGATATATTGGCAAAAAAATACTAGATAATATGAGTAAAGTACAAAATATAATGTCATTGCAAAAGCAATTACACATCTATTAATTCTTTTGCTAATTCCAAAACATCATGAAAATATTTTGAAGATATATTAATAAGGGAAACATCCTTCATTGAGAACAAATACAGGAATAAAGACCCCTTATCAAATACACGAAAAACATCATTGACGCAATATAACTTTTGAAGAAAGTCCTTTCTCAAGTTGACAAATTCATGGTTATTGCATTCAGTTATGTAATGTAGCTCATCGCCAATCCTGTTATCATTGCAAATAGTACAGATTCTAGAATCATAAGGTATCTTTTTGTACCGCCCAGTTTCAACTGGCAACCTATGTGCTGAGATTCGCAATCGGGTAACAGCTTGTCGATGTTTTACATTAGAGATTCTACTTAAATACTTCTCAAAGCACACATTAGATTTCACAAGTCCGAATGTCCGTAATTTACCCCGCTGTACTTCACGAGAGTCAGAATGCCCTCCAAAGACCTCATTTTCCCAAAAACTAGAGTACAGATCATATAACTTTGTTTTAATTACTTTTATAAACTGTCCTAATTGTTTTGAAGGGACACGGAGATTTGAAACATCGTCAAGACCACACAACTTTAAGATATAATTCGCAAATGTAACACTTTGATTATTTGAATTAATACATATGCGTGAAGCCTTGCCAACAATAGTTTCACTAAGAAAGGGGTCATTCAAACGTACCCAATATTTCACAATAAGAGTAGATACCTGTAAAATTAGAGGCACCCTACCTAACTCGGCATAAACAGCTAGATTTGATGCTTTAGAATGAACACCTAAAATACGTTTGCAAAATTTCAAATGGAGCTTTTCGGCAAGGATTATTGTTGAAAAAAGTTTCTTCTTAAAGATATCAAAACCAGAAATCTTACCAAGAGCATATACTCCCCAAATTTCACACCCATATAACAAAATCGGAATTACCATTGAGGAAAACAGTTTCAAAAGGACTTTTACTGACACATTGTCTATAGAGGAAAAACAATTAAAAAGACTATGGTAAGCACGCAAAGCTTTGCTATAAAGTAACTTTTGTGCAGTTTTAAAGCCACCTGAGCAATGAAACGTAATACCTAAATACGTATATTCATCGACCCGTTCTAACATGTCATTACCGTAAAACCATTGACACAATATTAGTTTTTGTCTCTGTGAAGCTGTTGCAAAAACCAAAACCTTTGACTTTTTTAAATTAACTTTCAATTTCCATTTGGATGTATAAGACTCAAGTCTACGAAGACAGGTTTGCAAGCCAGTTGCAGATTCAGATAGAATAACCAGGTCATCCGCATAAAGAAGAGAGCTCAGTTTGGTGTCTCCTAAATGAACATTGTCACAGCCATCATTAAAAATCTCAGGTATATCATTAATAAAAACATTAAAAAGCGAAGGACTAAGATTACAACCCTGCTTAACACCTATATCAGATTGGAAAAAATCAGTCACACCTTGACTAGTCTTTACCGCAATTTTAACAGACGAATACATACTTAATAACATACGCACAAATTTTTTACTACAACCATATCTTATCAACTTGAAAAACAGACCCTCTCTCCAAACACTATCGTAAGCTTTCCGGAAATCAACAAAACATGCAAATAAAGGCTTATGTTTTGAACGATACAAATCTATTAATGTCTTTAACACAAGCACATGATCAGCCGTCCTAAAATTTTGCCTGAAACCAATCTGAAACGAATTTAAAATATTGTTTTCATTCAAGAACTCGTTGAAACGATTATTCAGAATAAGCGTGAAAAATTTTCCTAAGCAACTACTAATAGAGATGCCTCTATAATTACCAGGATCAGCCCTACACCCGGACTTATGTAGTGGTACAATCAGTCCCTCGGACCAACCCTGCGGAAAAACTCCGCGAGATAAAACTATGTTAAACAGTTTGACGAAAAACGGTGCTAAGCTTGGAATTGAATTCTTGATTACTTCATTGCTAACTGAATCACATGCACTAGCCTTTTTATTCTTTAATTTCTTGGAAAAATCACGTACTTCCTCAATGATTATAGGGTTGTCCAAAATACCAACACTACTTGTAGCCCATATCTGATAATCATTAACAATTTTTGCCTCACTACCATCGCTTTCCGATGTGAAACTAACCTTGTTCAAGTCTTTAAAATACTCAAACCACTCCTCGGGAGAAATATCATTCGAGGCGTCTGAACTCTTTTTTGACTTTAAAAGATTAACAAGCTTCCAAAATTCATTGGGATTTCTACACTCCAAATCGCGAATTTTGTCAAGCAGAGAGTTCCGAAACTGGGCTTTCGTCCTTTTAATTAGCCGCTTGTAATTCTTTTTGACTGAAAAAAACTTATGCCTTAAAAAAGGATCATTCGGATATTTTGATAATAAGTTACCCAAATTATTTACTTCCTTCCTAAGGTCATAGCAGCTTTTGTCGAACCACTTTTGCTTCTGCACCGTATTATGTTTGTTCCTTTTGTTCTTTTTTCTGTTTTTAACAGGAATCACCTTTTTTGAGGCACAAACTACAATATCAGTGAAATCGGATACCAACTGAGCATCTATATCAATAAGTGTGGCTGAATGGAAATCGGTTGATGGGTAACGAAATATTACACGTTCAAAACTTTCCCGATTATTATTTTTTTTCATTTTTTTTATGCTCTGAATTCAGAAATATATTTTATACAATTTGTATAATCTACAATATCAGACACCGTGATTACTTAAAACAATTGGCTCCTGAGGTGGGAATTCGCCATCCATACCTCCTCCCCGCTCCATAACTTCTAGAATATTAAAGCTACGGCTCTGAAACTTGGAAGGGTTTATAGTGCGCCAAAAAATCTCTATTAAAGTTAAGGTAAGTCACGTGATGCGATAATGTCATAGGACGTGACAGCGCGCACGCGAACACAACCTGGGAAGCAAGCGTGTCGAGTGATCTGACTACAGCAGTGGGCGGGCTACAAAAGACACGTAATAGCCCATCCGTGTTGGCCCCGGGCGGGTTGTAAACTATAAAGTTGTGTAAAGAAAAGGACTAATGTACGCGTCAAACCTAAAACTAAACTAAACATTTGATATCCCAATTGAGAGATTCAAAATTCTATTACGACACCATAGTTGTTTTTAGAAAAACAAATATGCGCGCTTAGCTAAATGTACCTACCTTTAGGTAGAGGTGTCCACCTTATAGAGAGTTAATAGTTACAGACAACAAGTGAAATTCTGCAAGAACCAACCAATAATTGTTGTCTATCTCAGAGAGGTGTCTGTCTTACAGGAGTGTCTGCTTTTAGCGCCTATCTTTGAATAAGTGCCCACCTCAAATAAGCACCGATCCTAAAAGCCCAAAAATTAACAAGCGCCCACCCTCGATAAGTGCCTACCGCCTACCCCCTTAGAACAAATTTTGTACTTTCCCAGTGTGATGTGGAGAATCAATTCTGTTCCAAGTGAGAAATGCAGACCTGACTGACAGTTGACAGTCAATGAACTGTTTTATATACTGTTTATCCTTTTTTCATGTCCCTTTTGCACTTTGTTTTGTTTAGTTAAAGCAAAATAAACTTGTTATCCTTTTGTTTTGTTATTCTCTAAAAATGTCCTCACTGGCTGAAAATGATGAAAAAATGAAACCTAATGAAACAAGGCGCTTATTTGAATAAGTACGCCGGGTACTTGTACCTTTTAAGGCTAATGAATTCGAACCCGTATTAGTCAAGAAATGTCCTTTTTTAAAGTCCGTATTAGCAGATAGTCTGCACTGGAAAGGGGAACTCGAACGTGAGCTCGAGGTTTAGTCGAACTTTATCTGAGACGTCCAAGCCGTATTAAGAGGTGTCCTTAGGAATTCAGGTCTTATCAGACTTATCAGTTGTCCGCTTTGTTTCCAAAGGGTAGAAAAAGAAACTCTTTGACCGTCACTGACAGGATTCATAATTTTTCCACCGCATGGGCATACTCGTACACATACTCAAGCATGCTTAACAGGTTAAGTCCACCAGCAGTAAAGGCCAGCCATCTAAGAGCACTGTTAACTGCCACGCCGTTACCGCAGAGATAGAGGACACACAGGGGATACACAAATCCTATATAGTAAAGTAGATTTCCAAATCGTGTGAAATTACCATCTGGAGCGGTTAACCAGGCTGCTGGGAATAGCTGAGGCTTAACAGCTGTTTTCCATGATTGATCAGCCGTTGCTGCGCAAGCCAGCACTACCCACATTAGCGTGACAGCAGCGAACAAGAAGGCTTGTTGCTTGTGTGCGTGACAACACGCGAACACGACCTGAGGCGTGAGCGTGTCGATTGCCATGTCGTAGTAACGACCGAAGTTAGTGACCTGATTATAGCGGCGTGCCACAGCACCATCTACAGTATCAAGGAGTAGGCTTGCCAAAAGACACGTTACAGCGTAGCCGTGTTGGTCCCGGGAGTTGTAAACTACAGTCGTGTAAAGCAGAAGGACCCGCAAATGTCCAATGATGTTTGGGTAGTACAACAGGACACGCCAAACCGGAGAAGACACCATGATGCCCGTAAAATAAATCGGGAGTCTCGTCTCAGCTCTCGTCTCCCTAGTTCCCGAGTAAAACGACACAAAGCCTAAAAACAAACAAAGAAAAGCGCAAACAAATTTAGCGACACGAAGACTGTATTGCGTTACTAAATATTTCTGTGAAGGGGTGGACAGTAATCACGTGATAATCTCGACCAATAAAACCATTAATTATTATTTATACACGGTAAAAATCATTAGGTACAATCAAAAACCTTAAAATCCTAATCTTAGCATTAAATATTAAATTACAACAATATGACACGTAAAAACCTGATTTCCATGAATGCCGTGTTTAAAAATTATAATGGAGAAGGCGTTTAAATTCACTTAATGAACAAGACTCGGGAAGTTACAGGGTTAGCTGTTCCAAACGGTTGCCCCGGTGTAACTAAAACTATTTTTCATGTAGTTAGTTCTTGGAAAGGGGACAACAAGTTTGTTTACCGAGTTCCTCAAAGAATAGTTTGATTCATTTCGATTTATAAATTTACATGTGAGATATATTTCAGGTACCAGACCGTTTAAAGACTGACGAAGTCATTACTCGTGCAGCACGGTTTTGTAGTTTTTGTAGCTTGTTAGATAATGTTTTGCCACAATTACCCCAGACTGAGCTGCAGTAATCAAAGTGAGATTGAACTAATGAGTTGTATATATTGAGTAGGATGGATTGGTTCACAAATGGTAGACTGCCAGCAGTCTCTCTTTTTTTATCGCAAAAACGCAAAAAAATAGCGTGAAGTGCGAGCCGCGAGTAGCGCGGGCACCGCCTGCCGGTGCCCGCGCTACTCGCGGCTCGCGGCGAAGCCGCGAGCCGCTCGCACTATTTTTTTGCGTTTTTGCGAAAAAAGAGAGACTGCTCGCAGTCTACACAAATGGCTTATTGTCAGTAAATGAATGTTTCATGACTTCGTAAAACGCGCAAGTTGTGTTTGGGTCGTCACGCAACGCTCCTCCCGGAGTAACGCGCGAGAGGACTGGTAATTACAGCTTACATGGATCTTCTCTTATTGGCTGAGAAAACAATAGAACAAACAATAGAACAATGGATCGGACTAGCCCTGCATGACTAGCCCAGAAAACAATAGAGCTGCGTGATATCTGAGCTGAGCGATGAAGATGATGAAGTAGGTGGTGCAACTTCTGTAACACACCACAGCTGTCAACAGTAAGATGGATTTCTTCAACTTCAATTTCAACTTTAACTTCGTGCAGTTAACATCTCAATGGTGGACAATCACCATCGCTACCCTTATAATTATTTTTGTTTACTCGTGGGGCATTGCACCTTTCCGCGTCCTGAAAAACTCCTTCGGCGACAAAGTTCCAGGGCCCACAGCTCTTCCATTTATCGGCAATATGCTCGATGCTGTGAGACATAAAGGTCAGATGCATCTACAAATCGAGGAGTATTGCAAAAGATACGGAGACGCATTCGGGATGTACTTGTTAGGCAGTTTACCCACTCTGGTGATTTCAGATTTGGACATGGTTAAACAAGTTTTAGTTAAGGATTTTCAAGCTTTCCGCGATCGGCCCGTAAGTAGTCTAGGGTACGGGCCTATTATCAGCTATTGTTTAATATATAATTTAAGGTTCTGAATTTTTTAAAGCATTTTTTAAGAAAAGCTGATGAAAGGGGGCTGTGTAGAGGGTATGTTTTATGTGCATAATCGTGGTCAATGAGAGGGGAATCGTAAAGTAACAAATGCCCGGGGGGGTACTCCCTATAATGGGCTATACGGGGATGCGCCGCCCGAAAGGGGTACCTTTTTGAGGCTGGAGGTATATGAAAGGGTCGGGATTTCATGAGTTGAAGTATGTGAAAGGGTAGGGATTTCACGAAGAATAGGAAAGGGTACCGAAAACAAGCCGTTGAGGCGTAAAAAAGGTAGGGAAAACTGCCATTTAAGTATTATAAAAAGCGCCTTTCAAAATATATCAAACAGATGCACGTAAAGGCTATATGAAAGGGGTGCCATTTTCATTGAAAGGTATATGAAAGGGGTACCATTTTCAATGAAAGGTATATGAAAGGGGTACCTTTTCTATCAAAAACGGTATATGAAAGGGTAAGGGTTTGAACCTCGGGGCGGAGCATCCCCGTACAAAACTTTGTTGAGTACCCCCCCCCCCGGGAACAAATGGGAACTTGCAGATCCAAATACTGTAAATTCTCGAATAAGTGCCTCCCCATACCCCGATTCGCAGATACGGCAGCCATATTGATTTAGCCCCCAGGGCATCCCATAATGATCATTTAAATTAATATATTCCTTTGTTTTCAATGGTCATTATGGGATGCCCTGGGGGCAAGTATCTGCAAAATGGGGTATCTGGTATCTGTGTTAAACACTTGTCATTTGTTTTTACAATCTTTGGTAAATAGAATCAAACTTGAACTGCACGCACAAATGGTAAATTGACATCATTGGAACTCAAAATCAAGATTGGTATGATGTTTTGTACCCGTTCATCCTCATGCCATGGCCTGCACCATCTAAAAAAATAGGGAGTTTTTTCTGAGGGTGAAATTTTTTCGCGCTGAATGTCGCCAGCATCTAGGGGAGTACGAAAAACTTTTTTTGGCGTTTTTTTAACCCTCTATAGGTGCCATTTTCTGCATTCCTGAGCTGGGACCCGAAAAGCGTTTGTGAAGTTAAGATATGATGAAAGACCACATTTTTTTGGATTTTGGGAAAATTTGGGTTAAAATCTTAGCCTAAATGTAGAGAAAACATCCAAAGTATCTGTGAGATTTGGTGACCCGTACGGAAGACCGGGAGATTCGTTCCGTATCCGGGAGACTCCCAGATAATCCGGGAGAGTTGGCATAAGTGTATTTATATATTTAGTTTTATTTATTTACATATTAAATGGTATATATTCAAATCATTGCCTTTAATATGACATTTCATGCCAGTGTTGTATACACCTAATTCAATAAAGGTTGCTTTGGCAGTTGGTCATTGGTAATTGGGAATTGGCATTTGGCATACGGAACACAATGCAATGCTTCGCTTGAGTGACTGCCAAACAATAGCTTCCCAATGCCCAATTACCAATGACCAAAGCAACCTTTATTGAATTAGGTATATATGTTCACAAATTACAGACACTGGTAAAATTTCCAGAACCTTTCAACAAGATGCTGAATCTTGTCGAGGGTGAAGACTGGAGGCGGATCCGCAACACTCTGAGTCTGACTTTCAGTGCACACAAGATGAAGCAGATGCTCCCGCTGATGAACTCAGCCTGCGACACTTTGATGAAAAAGTTGGAAGAAATATCAAGAGCAGGGGAGAGCTTTGATGTCATCAAGTAATTAATGCTTAAAGACCATTAATATACAGTTACATTTCCTCAATTTTTCTGTTCTTTTTATATGGTTCTAAGAGAATTTAAGTACCCTCCTCTAGTCCTAAGTATAAGGCATCTCCCCCCCCCCCCCCCCCCCGATGGGCTCTTCTTGCTGCTGGAACCCATGGTGGTTAGACCAAGGAGATAGGCACTTTAAACTAACTCTTCCTGGAAGGGTGGTGGAGGGGAGGAGCATAAAAATATTATGTCCTGGTAGCAGGTTCATTTCTTTTTGAGAATGCAAGCCAGTGAGTCTGTGATGTTAGAAATGAGTGAGCAGAATAAAAGAGACTTCTCCAGGTCCTTAAGTTGCCACTCGGGGTTCAGTTCTGCATTGGTACTGCAAATGCTTTAAACCTGAACATGGGGGCTTATTTATTTCAGGCACATTTGAATGAAGCGCTTCGTTAATTAAATACATGAAACATTGCATGTACCATATGTGAATTAATAGGTAGATTAATAATATTAGTAAGAATGTACACCAGTAATACTATAGTTTAATGGTTATTTTTGTTTTGGTTGTGGAGGACAAGTGAGGAAGTGGGGCTTAATATATTTTGTGCTCCAAAGAGGCCAAAGAGAATGGGGGGGGGGGGGGGGGGGGGGGATGAGACTTAATAGAGGTAAGGGCTAAACCCTTTAATCCTAAATATCAAAATACAAATTCTCCTTTCCTTTCCCCATGTTAAAACGTATCATATATTAGAAGTGGTGGGGAGAAGTTGTTAAAATTTCAAGTTGAGAGTTTATCTTGGGTGATCATGTCCTTGAATCTCTCTGATTGATTAAGCATTGGTATTACAAGGAGAAATTTGGTGATGATCACTTTTGGGGCTTAAAAGGTTTATAGAGGAGTTACAGTAAAATTATGCTTTTGGAGCAATTGTGGAGGCACTGATCTGAACAGTGTAGTGGCTACAACAACAGACTTTCAATCAGAAGGTCAGTGGCTTGAGCCCTAGTCTCAACATGTTTTGTTTCCTGAAGACAGTCCTGACGTTCTTTGCTTTGTTAATGACAATTATCATTTGTAATAAATGCTGGGGAGTGGGGAGGAGGAGGGGGGAGAAGTGATAGCCTTGCATTGGAGAAACATCCCATCTGAGGGGAACTGTTGTAAAACGTAGTCATGCAGGTAATATATACCTGCCAACTTTTTCCGAGTGATAGGCATGAGAATTTTTTCGTAGGAGTGCCAGGATTTCCGAGGGCAACCCGACCAAATCCGAAGAGAACCCGATCTATTCCGAAGATGCCGAAGTTGTCAGAAGATTTTCCGAAGAATTCGGAAGTTTCCATGGACCTCAGCCACCTCCGTTTAATAACATCCAGCTGTAATTGTAATGTTCAGAACGATATAAACCTACAGAAAAGTGCCATATTTTCATGAGACGTAGCTATATTTTTAATTGGATCATGCGATCAGTTAAGGCTGATAGCTCAAATCTGTAAATCAGGCGTGAGAAATTGCTCCATACGTGCGAGTAGGCGTGAGATCAAAGGCGTGCAACTCACGCCTAAGGTGTGAGACTTGGCAAGTATAGCAATATAATATATTCACACACTTAAGCTTCATGCCATGAAACCTGGGCTGAGCTCTATGATAGTTGTAGGCCACAGATGGCTTGTACTCAAGAAGACTTTACCTAACCTTGCCTTTTTGAGCAGTAAACTCTGAGTTTGACTCTCTAACCTGATTTGTGTTTTTAAAATGAATCACGACAGGTATCATCAATGTCTTACAATGGATATTATTTTACTCTCTGCATTTGGAATCCAAGCTGATGCACAGAACAATCCTGATGGACCGGCTATAACTGCAGCAAAGAGACTCGTCAATGGAAGTGCTTTGCAAAGAATCATCCTTGCTATTCTTACGTTGATTCCATTTGGAGGCAAAGTAGCTGAATTATTCCCAAGTCTGATATCACGTGATATGAAAGACCTTATGGATATATCAGAACAAATTGTCGCTGCCAAGAAGTCAAAAGGAAATACCTCAACCAAAAAGGTGAATTTCTGCTTTATCAGATTCAAATTAAGAATTAGTTAAAATATCTTTCAGCTGGGTATTATATCAACAGATTAATTTTGAATAAAGTAAAAATGGTGGCTATCTGAGCATGTTAAAATAAAAACAAAAAAACAAAAGAACAAGCAAGTGATTACTTGAGTTCAACCCTCAAGGGGGACTCTCATATAAAAGTGACTGGGGTGATCATTGTACCTAACCTTTAAGGGATTTAAATTTGTTATTTGGTACCAGTTAGGGTGTTTGAATAAAGTCAGAAACATAGGCTGATAGGAATCTGTTGGGGGCCCAGTGGGGGTATTCAACAAAGTTTTGTAGGGGATGCTGTGCCCCAAGGTCCAAACCCTTTGCCTTTCATATACCGTTTTTGACAGTAAAGGTACCCCTTTCATATACCTTTCATTGAAAATGGTACCCCTTTCATATAGCCTTTATGCGCATCTGTTTGATATTATTTTGAAAGGCGCTTTATACATGCAATATAATAGCAGTTTTCCCTACCTTTTTTATACTTCAACTTGTGTTTTCCCTACCCTTTCCTATACTTCGTGAATCC
>JAJGOT010000313.1:1035000-1037181 GCA_022457155.1 Cladopsammia gracilis | reverse complement strand
TTCAATTCAAAAGAGAAAAAAGAGAAAAAAGAAAGCTAAAGATTCCGAGCAAAGAGCGAAGACTGCAGATGCAGACCTGCCCCCCGCTTCCTCGACAGTAAGTAGAATCCAATTAATATTTGTTTTAAAAACACTTGACTTTTAAGGTTTGTTGAATGAATGAACACAGTGGAAGTAACGTTGTCTACAAGTTTCCTCTAACATTGCTCGAATTTGAACTGGATGTTAATAAGTGTTTCATTGCATGCAAATTTAACTTGATTTTATCTTAATAGTTTTTGCACTCAGCTTCCCTTTAAGGTATGAGATACAATATAAAGGAAAAACCAGGGATCGCTGTAAGGAGGATGAAACTCAGCAAAGTTTTTGCGTACGAGCACTTTCGAGAGACAGGGATGAATTTGCTTGTGAGGGTTTGTCTGTACGCGTGTTTGTAGAAATATGTTTACCACTTAAATTTCAGGAAGAAGAAAAGAATGACCACATAATAATTGCTAACCCTTCACAACCGAGGGAGGTTTCAGATGTCCGGTTACAGGTTTTCTCCGCTTCCACAACAGTAAGTGCAACATCTGTAGACTGTACAAGTTCTTGGATATAGTAAAAGATATTTTTGAGTTGTTAAAATGGTCGGCGATTTTCAAGTGACCTGCATGGGTTGTTGTTGTCCTCACATGAAAATGTTAATTTATATGACATAATTTTAAAGAATATTATATTAAAGAAATGGCTCTCAAGTTATGTGGAACAAAAAGTTAAGTGATGGTCTATCGTCTTAGCAATAAACCAGGTAAAACTTTGAAAGCTTAATATGTTTGAAATTTCAGTTGTCAAATTTAACCTCCATGACGTATGGAAATAAGGTCAGATAGCCCGTCAGGGTTATTGTTAGCTCAAAGTTGGCTCCACTTTTTTGTTATCATTCTGTAGCTGCAGTCATTAGCGTTGTAATGCTTTGCTTGCTAGGTATATTTTTTCAATGCTCCGAGATATTAACCCTCGGAAGTATACGCAAACTTATACCCCCCCCCCCCCCCCCCCCCACCGTGGTACAAGGCCCCTCCTTTGGGTTTTTGCGATGCTACAATATTTCGGAAATATTTTAATTCTAATATATGTCCTGTGTTATGTTCACCGAAAAAAGGTGAAAAACACGCATTTTTATTGAACAAAATGACTTAACCTCATGCTACTTATGACATCATATCTCGTTACCATAGCAACCGATTGTCCCTTCTACATTCGAGGGTTAAGATAATCAAATGAAATATACCACAAATTGAACTATTTTCAAGAGGGAACTGGCCACTAGTTCACCCCCATCACCTTTAGGTTTTTCTACGATTTTTTTAAAGCATTGCTTGTTTGCTCATGTTTTTTCATCAGCTGTTCGTTTACCCTTGAAACACATTTTGCGTGTACGTCCGAGGGTAAAACCATTTTTGCTGAAATGTTTTTTTTGACAGTAATGAGGAACGTTCCAAATGTGATGAATATCTGGATAGCAAAATTTTCAAACATATCAAGCTGTTAAAGTTTTACGTTTATGTGGCTTAATCCTTTATCCCTTCCTTAATCCTTCAATCCTTTATTTTTTTGTTATTATCTTTCTTTCTTTCTTTCTTTTATTTCCTGAAATAAGGCCGGAGAAAGTAGTTCAGGGTCTGAAGATTATAAGGAGGTACGTAGTGATGATAATGTTTAATTTAATGTCTTATTATTTAATAAGCACGATTTAAAACAATCCGGAAAGACAAGAAGAAAACTGAACAAAATAGGCCATTTCCGAGTTGCCTTTAGCCTCTCAATCAATGCGAGGCTAGGTGCGAAACCTTTCATATGAAAATTAGTTTTCATTCACATGCAAATAAAACTTATTTGCATGTGAATGAAAACTCATTTTCATATGAAAGGTTTCGCACCTAGCCTCGCCTTGATAGCGAGGCTAAAGGCAGCTCGGAAATGGCCTATTAAGCCGCAATCTAGACTAGACTAACCTAGACTACGAGCAGTCCCTCTTACCCAGCTTATTCCAGCGAGCGAGAAACAAGAAAACATTAGCCAGTGGAAAAACTGGGGCGAGGCGAGCGCGCTCGTCTCGCCCCCGGTTTTTGCGCGGTCATTTTCCGCTCGCTTATGGTTTATTTTGTTTCTCGCTCGCTGGACTAAGCTGTGAAAGAG
>JAJGOT010000313.1:770000-1030000 GCA_022457155.1 Cladopsammia gracilis | reverse complement strand
GAGGAGAAATATTAATAATTTTTATCTCGTGAATACGCGAAGCGTTGAACGAGATATAGTATACGGGGACAGATATGCAAATTTTCACTCGTTCCACCATCTGTAAACTTTTGTTAATTCCCCAGTGTATTTCGTGTCAATGATAATTGCTGTAGTAAACTTGGTTTAATTCTCTCGTTTCATTAAGTCATCCAGTTGTCTTATTTATATTTAGTTATTCGTCCTATTGTTTTAGTAATTTTAGTTTAGCTAGATAACAAAAATGTCATGGTAATGTGAAAATAAAGTATTGTTGTTGTTGTTGTTGTTGTCGATAGTCTCGTTTCACACAATGCATATTTGTGTCACGCTAAGATGTTTTGGTCGTTTTAAATCTGTTTTACTCTTCAATTATTTAACTTCAAATTCAGTATGGAAAATAAAAACCGATCTGTGAATTTAACCTTACGTTGTTTCGTATTCACGAGATGGCTCATAGAGCCCTTTAATCTTTGTTTTGTTTGTTACCTTTTCTACTTCAACGTTTTTATTTATCATTCCACAAAATAAATATTTCAATTACCTTTAGATAGTATCGGTATCTGCGTGTTACATTTGTCGCCAGTGCAGCACTCGATTTCACACTCCACCTGGGTCCATGTTCGAAATGCCTTCAGAAAGCCACCCAAAGCTGCACAAGCTGCTTTCTTATCTGTAACCATCAATTCAGATGAAGAACCCATTAACTTAGTTCCATATAAAAAGAGGCAATTGGAAGCAAAACCCTTTTTTGGTTACGATAAAACAAAGGGACATTTTTTTCCCTTGCCTGAGCTGACAGGTTAAAGGATCAATTTACCGGCTGATATATCGTGTTTTCATGATGGCCAAGAGCTTACTTTGGTGGCGCACAACATGCAGTACACTAGTTTCTAGTAATTTCCAGAACTTACACCTGGATGATCAATACCACATCGAAATTACTAGAAACTGTTGTGAGCCACCATAAGCTTGCTTTGATATCTCCAAACAGGAAAAATCACCAAAAGTGACAAAAGTAAAGAAATATTAACTAAAGTGATATCAAAAGTCAACATTTCACAGAATGGCAATTACTTGACTGCCTGTCACGAAATCAAATTTGATGAACTGTAACCCACTTCCATCATTGCAATACTGCGCTTTGTCTGCTTCTGTTTTGCTCTAGACATATTTTAATCTAATTTAGTTGTATATTTAGTGGCATTTGATGAAATAACATGGAAATAGGATAAGTCGCGAAGCGATGAGGGAAATTTCTGCAGCTTGTGAAAGACAAGTGATATTAATACTTACTTTTACTAGAAAACATCCGATTGCTTGGTTATAACATTGAGGGCAAAGTTCATCTTACTCACTGAACGCGTGTACTACTAAGGAAACCCACAGACCGGGCTATTTTTTTCAGTTTTAGTACGTAATTCTCAAAAACGGTATTTGACCGTCTGTGTGCAGTAGATTTAGAGTGCAAAACAACTTTTTCTCAGTGCAGAATAACTATTGTGATTGACTTCCGAATAAAATATAATAGTTGGGTATCGAAAGTTGCTCCAGAAACTGAATTGAAAGTTAATATTGCAAAAAATACGCAGACAGTACATCTTTGCATAAGGCGACGCGAGTGAAGTTAAAACTATAAAATGTAAGTCTTGTTTTGTTTACATGAATCACTTTTTTCGCAATGTAGTGAATGAGCAAACAAAGTCTTGTTTTGAAAAGTTTTATTCCGATATCTGTTATTTTATCATTTAAAGCGAAAAGCGTACCATTAGAGCATCGAAAAACCGTCCTCGTAAACAAAATTGGCTAAACACATAGTAAAATTCAAGATATCAATCCGACTGAATTTGGGCACGTTTTATAAACATTTCCCAAACACTAACGAAAACACACAAAAAAGTCAATCACAAATTTATATCGACATAAATTATCATCGAAAAATGTAATTTCCTTTATCCTAATGTCCGTCAGTTGCTTAAAAATTCTTGAAAACTCCGCTTCTTCGGTTCTGACTTCCGAAGAAAAAAATATCGCCCCGCATTGATCGATATAAACATATGAAGTTCCTTGAAGAAAGATTTCATCGCTGGAAGCTCTTCTTAACACCATAGTAGCTTCTGAGCTTTTTCTTTCCATTTTGAATATTTTAAATGTGTTTATTGAGTCTTTATTACGCCGATAATGCGAAACTGTACGGTTTTGACCAAAACCAAGCACATGCCGAGTCGAGTATTTTTCGCGTCAACCGTTGCTAAGCAACCTGAGAGCCAATCATTTGCAAGTAATTTGCCCTAAATTAATGAAAAATTCCCTCTTCTTCAGCCAATCAAAATTAAATAATTTTGGTGCACTCTATGTTATAAGTAAGGAAACTAATTCCATTGCTATCAATGCTTGTGTGATGTTGCTCCAATGATTTCTAGTTGACCGTTTCATTTATTTACGTATTTTGAAAATAAGTTTGCTTACCCTCACAGTTAATACATCCTCGAATAAAGCCATCCACGACATTTCCTTGGCTGTCTCGATACCTTCCCACCGCCGAACCACAGTGAGATGTACCTAGTGTAGTTGGATCTGTAGCACAAGTGTGAGTTTCCTGATTCTTGGAGCAACTGGTCGCATTATTCTCCAGACATAAATTACACTCTTTTGGACCAGAAGCTAACAAACGGAAAGGAAATATAAATAAAGAAATAAGGCGGTAATACCATATAAAGTTCCAACAGTAACGACGCCCCGAACATAACGATAAAACTCGAAGATTGTTAGTGATTCCTGAAAGTAGCGACCGCCCCTCCCCCCCCCCCCCACCCCCCCCCCCCCCCCCCCAAAAAAAAAAAAATTAACGATCCCCCGACAGTAACGAGCGTAAAGGTAACTTGAATCACTGTAGGAAACAAAACTCGAAACCTGCGGAAAGATCACAAGACTTGTACCTTAAAGTAGGCCAATAATGTTAGAGCGCAGTGTTGTGCTAGAATATTACCATGATTTCACATGACTTTTCCCTTCTTTTTCTCGTCATCCGATCACTTAATCTTGATTTTCCGTTGAGATCACTTTGGTTCCATTAAACAATTAACAAGGCAGGGGTATTTAATTTTATATTGCAATCACCAGTAAATAAATGTCAATTCAAGTAGATTTCACGCTTCAATAAGACAGTCTTGTTTAGAAATGTGCTTGGGTTTTGTCCATTGCATTTAAAAGTAAATGAATATTTTCTGTCATTTCACCTTTTTAGACTGTACTTGCTTCATAATCCGGTTTTGTCATTTCACCTTTTTAGACTGTACTTGCTTCATAATCCGGCAAACAAACTTAAGTTTAATAGTTGAAAAATAATGTCATACTGAGAGTCTATATTAATTACCTGCTGGTGTAAACACCTTGATTGCATTCCCTGAATTGGTTGGAAATGGAGCGTTACAGTTGCTGCCAGTGCAGCAATCGATCTCACATTCCAGCAGAGTGTCTTGACGTGCTCCTTTTAGAAATCCGCCAAGAGCAAAACACGCCGCTTTTTTATCTAGATCAATAATTGAAAAGATTAAAATAAATGAATTTATTGTTATCTTACGAGAAATTTAGCATCTTTTTTAATAAAGTGAGATAAATAGTGAACTTTACACAGCAAAAAAACCTTCTGGATTCAAGATTATATAACAAATTAAAAAGGGATAGAAGGTACTCATGACATCTCGTAGTCTGGTCCCCACACCCACACCCTAGTAGGTAACTTTATCACTGAGTACGTTGTGTGGTCAAGCACGATTCGTACTGCGCATGATAATTTAGTACCCGTATTTTGATGAGGGACTATTAATTAACTTGCAGCGGAAACCAATAAGCCGGAAGTCATAACGCAAACACGGCATCCATAAATAAACTGGGATAGCAAGTTATTAAAATATTTTAACGTTTCCAGATAAAATAATAATCAAATTACTGGAATCCGAGCGTGAATTTCAGAAAAGTAATTCATAAATGGGCGAAATTTTGATTTACCCATCAAAACATGGCGTTTTCGCTGTGATTTTAAGGGTCAAATTGGGGTCTGGGACGAGTTAAAAATTAGAGGCAAATGTCATCCAAATTTCCACCCACTTGCAACTGCTCTGTGGTAGTAGCCAACTCGAAAGCTTGGCTCCTTTGGCTACTACACACTCTTCTTTTGTTATGTTTAATTCAATGTATAGTTAGCTCTGTTCTTACTTTTTTTTTATTTCCTTAATGTTGGTATATTGTAATTGAATAAGTGTGAATAAAATGAACTTGAACTTGAACTTGCCATGTATAGAGAATAAAAAAGCTAAACCGCACACTTTTTACCCTGTTTTTTATCCTTCTTCCCTACCCTTCAGTTCACTATTCCCTTGTCCACCCTGCCCTTTTAAACCCAATTGTTTTTGTTCAGTTCTCCTCCGGCCCACATACGTGGCTTGTTGTGCCATACCTAGACAAAGTTAGTTATTTATGGACGCCATGTTTGTTTTGCCGATATACTTTCACTTTTCAAATTTCCGGAAAACTAAATTATCATGCGCAGTACAAACCGTACCAAACCCCACACTATACTGAGATTATGGCGTGTGGCTGTAAGCGTTTACTTACCCGCGCAATTAAAGCATCCTCGATAAAATAAATCCTCAACATCTCCTTTACGGTCCCGATATTTACCAACAGCAGAACCACAATGAGTTGTACCAAGTGAACGAAAAGCTGGATTTAGAGAACAGACCTGGGGACCATCTTTATTGGAGCATCGTCCGAAACAAGCAGGACATGTCGGTAAACCAGCAGCTGACAGAGAAAAATAACACCAACAAACATGTTTTTTTTGTTGTAATTGACCATGTTAGTGACCTTTTTACGTACGCCACGAGTGATATGATAAGCACACTGAAGAGAGCTCAAGAATCTAAAAGATTTAACTACGACGACGACATTTGCCAAACCAGAAGCGAAAGTTTCACTTTTAAAGGTTGAAATATCTTCGTAAGAAGCGTCCTCGCAATCTCGTATCAAGCTCCAGTATTTTTACCTTTCTGAATAAACGGACCTAAATGACCAAGTTATTTCGTAGCGAGTGCCACGGTTTCGTGACATACTTTGTGACGACAATGTTTGTGATTTATTCGGGTTTCAACGGCATAAAACTAATACCGACCACGTAAAATTTCGATAAATCGTAAACAAAATTAAATTGTTATTTTGGATCAAACGAATTCCATCTTTATGACTACTAAGGTAAAAGCTTTTTAATAACCCCATATCAGAGAAATTTATTTTTCGAATCAAAATCATTGGTCGTTTCTAATAGAGACAGCCTCTTACGTTTCAATAAACAGTTTTGGTCAAAATGGGCGCAACATTTTCTTTTTTTCACATGCATTTTTAATGACATACTAAAAGTCAACAAAAATCAGCCCATACGAAATGCGAAATACGGAAAAAAAAAACACGCTTTAATGAACGCCATGTTTTTTATTGAAACTACAGCTCTGATCGATTACCGAATTGATCGTGTATTTTTAGCCTCGCTTGGCACAATACAGACATTCATTTCACATTCTCTATATTGTTGCCTCGAAAACCATACAATCAAAAATCGGATGTTGACGCGGACTGTCAATTCATGTGAAAAAATATTTGAGACTGTGGCACTCGTGGTTATTATAACGCGTTGAAAAGAAGCGGGGGTGTAAATTGATCCATAAATTAAGTGTGTGCTCGTTTTCAGTACAGTGCAGTCCCTTCAGTGTTCACTCTTTTCAGGATAATGCGCCCTCGTTCCTTTAAGCTTTGCCGCTCACTGCTGCCAGATCGCACTTTCAATCGATTAACCGAAAGACAAATAAGATAGTTCGCAATCTTCTTTAAATTATTATTAGTCCAAATCCAGAAGATTTGTGCTTTTGATCACTGGATGCCGCTGTCGATTTGTAAAAAGAAGATAATAATTAAAAAAAAAACAGGAAGGGATATGATTTTGTTTAATACAGGGTTACACCTTAGGTTCGAATGTTAAGTTAGGATATATTATTATAATTAACTGTTTTATTACCTCCATCATTACAGTTTTTGCCAGTGCAACACTCGATTTCACATTCCAGCAGGAGACCTCCTCTTCTTGATTTAACAAAGCCACTGATCGCTGCACAAGCTGCCATTTTATCTGAAATCATTCAAACAGCAACAAGTGTCCTCACTTGCGTTGAATCATGATGTAAATATAATATATAGGCAGGCTATTTATAGTACTATATATATTTATTTAGTTGGGTTTCAAATTGAGTTATAGTATAGTTAGGCTTCCCTTACCCTGTTACCTTGGGAGAAAAAATCCCGGGAGGCCCACGTCCGAATTCACTGACATAAATCACCTCTTCGATTGCCATGTCGCCAGCATGGTTGTCCTGAAGGAGTAGTGTTATCACACTTAACTAATACGCAGGAGGACGTGGGTTCAAATCCCACTTGCTCAGGGAAAATCTTCTTTCCACATTTATTCAGTATATATAATGAAGGAGCCAGTTTAATCAATATACGAACTATTCAATTTGTGAGCACATATGGATTTTAATGCAAGTCTGTTTTGTAAAGCGACATTATGTCGTTCCACTCATCAGTTAATCTCTACACTCTGATGAGTGACGAGTGGACCAACATCATGTTGCTCTAGTACGAAACAGATTTGTATTAAAATCCATATGTGCTCACCAATTGGTCCAAATTGAGTAGTTCGTATATCGATTTTATATTGATTATATATGTTGTGGTGCAATTTTGTCCTTGGTGCAAATTTTATTTTCCTTTGTTCAAAACTCATTATCATACATTATCAGACATTTCCATACCCAAAAACAAAGGAAAATAAAATTTGCACCAAGGACAAAATTGCACCACAACATATACATGGTTCAAAATGGTTGACGTTTCAGAAACTATTTATAGCGCGAAATCCCGCGTGATATCGCCTAATTCTTAGCCGACGAGGCCGTAGGCCGAGTCGGCTAAAATTAGGCGATATCACGCAAGCTTGAGCGCTGTAATAGTTTTATAATTCAACACATTGGTAACAAAGCACAGTTTGAAGAAAAAATATCGAGGCCGGTCCGTCATTTTTGCATTCTCTTGTCAAAATGCGAAATTTACCGCCATCGTTGGATATACGTCATGTAGACATAGCGTATATCGATAACTTTTTTACCATATTTGGGCAGTGTATCAATGTGTTGAATTATAAAACTACATATACGTTTTGTATTCCCATCTAATAGGTGACGTTTTCGATGGGAATACAAAAGATATATGTATGATATATGTTTTCAAATAGCTACGTTTTTGAAAATCAGTGTATAAAATAACTTTGAACTTGTATATATATATATATATATATATATATATATATATATATATATATAAATGTATATAAATTCTTGTTGCTTGAGTAGAATGGATATCGTGGAGCGCTCAACTATAGAGGAGCATTGACTATAACTTCACGAAAATTCAGGCTTCAGGAGTAATCGTCGTTTTATTGCGACAGTTCTGTTTCGTATGGTCCTTAATTAAAAGGACCACATTCATCAGGCAACTTGAACGAATGACCGGTAAAATTTGAATGCTGGAAGTAAAATATAAAAATTCAAATGGTTGCTAGGTATCAAATGCGTATCGACAAAATAAGATGTAAAAGCGTATCCGGTTTCGCATTTTTACGGCTACTACGGCTACTACAGATCTGTTTCGTATGATCAAGAATGACAACACTCTTCATGCAATTACATTCAGGCAATTAGATTCGTTGTAACTGATCGATTACCATTCTTAAAGACCCAGTATTGTCCATTACGCATTGCGTGCTGCGAGCATCGGCGGCCATTTTCTTGATGTTGAAAAATCCAGTAGGTCTTAATTATAGCTCTTTGTAATCCGTTTGCATTGTTTATAAGGGAACACTTAAGAACTTGTGGGCGGCACGGTGGTCTAGTGGTTAGCGCGTCGGACTTTCAACCTGAAGGTGGGTGGTTCGAAGCCTGGTCTCTGCCGTCGTGTTCTTTCCTTAGACAAGAAACTTTACTCCACACTGTCTCTCTCTCCACCCAGGTGTATAAATGGGTACCGGCGACAAAATGCTGGGGGTAACCCTGCGATGGACTAGCATCCCATCCAGGGGGGAGTAGCAATATTCCTAGTTGCTTCATGCTAACAGAAACCGGGTTAAGCTCCGGCCGTGTTGCCCATCGTGGCTCGAGTGCGACTTTACCTTTTTTACCTTACTTAAGAACTTAAAGGGAACCTCCATTGTTATAACAAATTGACGTTAAATCGTTGGAAATAAAGTCTAAATTAATTGTTTTTAAAAAAACAGGTGCAAATATAATATTAGTGTACAAAAAAATGGATATGAATATCGCCTATTTTCGCTTTTAAATTTCCCGCGCGCCGCTATTTTGAATATTTATGACGTGTTACGGTTGTCTAATTGTTGCATACAAAAGAACTTCGATTCTTAACAATAGCGGCAACCGTAACACGTCATAAATATTCAAAATGGCGGCGCGCGGGAAATTTAAAAGCGAAAATAGGCGATATTTATATCCATTGTTTTGTACGCTAAAATTATATTTGCACCTGTTCTTTTAAAAATTTTAAATTTCGAGTTTGTTTCCAACAATTTTACGTCAATTTGCTCTGACAATGGAGGTTCCCTTTAATTTAATATAAAACGTTTGAACAGAACAGAAGCATGAGACGATATAATTCCTTTCCACGCGATAGAATGTTTGCCGCGAGAAAAGCAAACCCCCGGAAAACAATAGAAGCCTCGCTCCTGTGCAAACCAAAACAATAACAGAGGCGCGTGAAGCATAATGGACAATACTGGTCCTTTAACCCTGTGAAAAAATCATGCGGCGGAGGACCACCAGCGGACCGCGTTGAGTGAAGGGACTTCATTGACGCCTTTAATTTACTGGATCATTAAAATACTCCAGCAAAGAATGAGTGTTGAGTTTGATCTAGTTCGATGATGCCAACAACTATTTTAAAATAAATGTTACATTACCTGCGCAATTAATGCATCCTCTGAAAACACCATCACGGATTCCAAAAACGGACGCATATTTAATTTTCGCGTGGCCACAATGAGTTGTTCCGAGTGAACGAGAATCTTGGCCACAATCTTGGGGAACCTGTTTCGCGATGCAAGAGACGTCATCGTCATCGAAACACTCTTTGCATTGTGATGGACCAGCAGCTGTCAGAAAAAAGAAAACAAACAAACAAAAAAAAGATAATAATCAAACAAAACTTATAAATTTGCATCGTCTTAAAGTAATGTTCTCTCAATTAAGAGCAGAACACATGGATTGACAGCGTTATAACATATTGCTATGTCTACTCTTTTGCTCTTAACGCTCGGGTGCACAGTGGAAAAGGGGCAGGGTTTGATGTCATGCTCCTCTAACCTTAGAAGTCTCTTTAAAATGGATTTTAATTTTTGAATGCTTAGGCTTTCAGTACCTTAGCGTTGTTCATTTAGACACAATTTGATGGAGGGGAATTTTTGTAGCGACATGTGACATTTCCATGGCAACCAGGTTTTGATAGGCATGTTGAGCAAAACGTTCAGTTTTGCTTTGCAATTACAGTAGTAGTGGAAGGCTGTTTTACTCCCCGTTAGTGTCTTTCCTAGGTCTTCCCTGTCTTCCCGTTTTAAGCTATGCTTAATCATGACGTCATTAAGGGAATCCCTTTTGTGTTTCTGCATACTAATTTTGTCTTCCTGCATACTAATTCAATTGGTTTTCTTGCATTCTAATTTGATTTCCGCGTCCTTTTCAACACAATAGCAACAAATAGACAGGTCTAAACATGTCCGCTCTATTCCAACTCACTTCACAACAAAACACAACTGACACAGATATCCTTTACAGACATACATGAAAGAGTTGGTATAGTATTCTTTTATTCCTTTGGTATTCTGTGTCTCACCGCACTGCAATTATCGTTTCATCTAAGAATGAATACTTATAAAGTTCGGCTATATTTCTATAACGCGGAGTTCACCGTTTACGTTTATCATACAAGAAATTGAATATTCGAGGCTGTTTTCGCTAATCCATGATCATATTTATTTAATAAAAAAGTAATCAGATAACCGTGTTTACTGTTGTGATCAAATATGATAGGGGTACAGGACGGGTACAGAAAGGATACAGAAAGAGCCCACATCGACCCCACATCGGGTTAGGCTGGTAATTAATATAATGGGCAATTTTAAAATCATCGGCTCCGGGTAATAGTTGTAATATTATTATTTCATATTATTGATAATTCTGTTGCGCTAAATTATTTGTACATATGTGAATTTCATTATACGTGATGAACACTGAATTGTTTTATTACCTTCTGGTGTAAACACAGTTATTGCATCTTGTGTCACATTTGGGGCCTGGTTGTTACAGTTGCTGCTATTGCAGCACTCGATCTCACATTGCAGCAAAGTTTGCCCACTTTCAGTTTTCAGGTAGCCGCCAAGAGCGAAACAAGCTGCTTTTTTATCTGAAATAACAAAGTTATGATAATGATAAAGATAATGATAATGAGTATGGTTATGCACTTATACAGTGCAAAATGCTGCGGTGAAAAGTTTCAACTGCACTTTAAAACATTACTATATATGGCAGTCCATTTATGAATCAGGATGTGAAAAGGTCAGTCCACAGCATGCACCGGAAACAGCGGCCATTACCTTTTTTTATTATTATTATTTAAATGGCTATAGCGGACAAAGCTTATGGTTTGAAGTCACCGCCTAATGACGGTAGATTCTGCATGTACCGGAGCACATATTACGTAAAACAAAAGGAACAAAGAACGACAATAATACAAATGCAAAACAAGACCAAAAATACAATACCTCACAAACAATAGAAGACAATGAGTGGTTCATGGGTACCGGTACATGCAGAAAGACCCCTAATGACGCAACCATCTGAACCAACTTATCAGTTATTGTTGAAGTGGCCGAGGCATAGCAAACTATATTACGATTCGACACAAATAGGCCAGTTATTCCTAATGCCGTTTCTACGCGGATAAGCACCCGGAACTTTCTTAGGATCTTGTTACGTTAGAAGGGGCGTTTGTTTGTATAATGAATACGCTTTTTTGTAAACTGCAAACTGAGAACGCTAGTAGATTTATACCAGCTAGGAGGATAAGTGATCTAAAATCCATCCAATGTTAAAAAAAGAACGTATATTTACCCGTGCAGTTTAGACATCCACGAATAAGACCACTCTTGACGCTGTCTTCAAACGAATCACGGTATTTTACTGCCATCGAACCACAATGAGTTGTACCGAGGGAACTCCGATCTGTTAAACACGTTTGGTTTTGCTGAACTGAGGGTTCTGAAGTGCAAGAGCTTAACTTACGAAACTGATCGACACACACGTTACACTGTCCTGGACCATCATCTGTTAAATTAGATGCAAATAAAACCTTGGTAAACAACGAATGCACTTTTTTAAATGCTCCATTTTTAAAACAAAAAATCGTGTACTGGTGGGAAGGCTTATCAATCACAAACAAGTAAGTTTCATTCCCTACATCCAGTAAAGATAAGATTTCCGGTAACAATTAAACCAGAAAACTAATTCTGCTTTATTTTGCTCCAGTGAAGTCTGCTATACTTTAACGCCATGTTTCGTTCTCACACGGATATCTGATGCTTTTCTCATGATTTAATTTTTGTCACATTTGTGGCAAATGTCTATTTCTTGTGTAGAAATGTCCTCGAGGATAGAACTTCTCAACTAAACAAATTATATATAAAATAAACAATACTTTTCTCTGACTGTTCTTTTTTTCGATCTTGGGGACCTATATTTAAAGTAAAATAAAGGTTTTCTGATGTTATTTAGCCATCAGAATTTATTACCTCCATCGTTACAGTTGTCGCCAGTGCAACACTCGATTTCACACTCCAACAATGTGTACGATCTATCTGATTTAAGGTAGCCACCAATTGCCGCACAAGCTGACTTTTTATCTGTAAGGATCGTTTCAACAATAAATTAATTTATTGTTTTATTTATAAAGCTTATGCTCTATAAACCCCCACTTAACCTTATCAAAAAAAGATATAATACTGAATCATATCATGCAATCCAACTCTCTTTGCAAAAAATATTCTGCAACGACATAGCTACAGGAAACAATAACGAGCGCAGAAAAGACCACTCGCTGTTTTAAAATGTGTGCGCGATAACGTAAAAAATATATTAAGCTTTTACGCATGAGGTTTTACTTCCGGTTAATTAAAACAAAATTATAAATACGTGGCACGCTTTTTCTGTTAATCTGGAAACGTGACAGCTGCGCCAACAAAACAAGCGCTTCAATTTCCACGCAATCAATGTGTTGCTTGTAACAGAATTATAAGCAAACAATGCCACTGAGTTTTGTTGTTTGGCTTAGGGGGTAAAAACACATCTGCTAAAGTTTATAGTGTAAGAGGATCGTTGCTGAATGTGAGCGATTCTTTTCTTAGATTTGCTACAGGGCCGGGTTAAGAGGGGCAGACTGAGCCTGAAACAAGGAAACCGACAGACGCACCAGAAGGTGAAGAACGCTGCTCTATTCAAGTTGTGCGGTACAGAGCTATTTTTCTGAAGAACACAATTAAATGAAGAGCCTTTCAACTGAGATACTAAAGAACAATATATACAGTCAACTCTCCGCTAACGGACACTCTCGTAAGCGGACAGCTCTACTTACGGACACCTTTTCAAATCCCCGTTTTATCTCTCAGTCAAACTCTGTATTTACTTATTCCCGTAAGCGGACACTCTCTCGTAAGCGGACGCGGACACTTTTGAAAATGAAAATTGGATTTTTCTTTTGTTTACGCTCTCTTGTAAGCGGACACCCTATGTATAAAAAGGTATTTATAAGGAATTTGCAGGCCGTACCCAGCTCCTCTGTTGACACCTTCACCCATTATGATGGCTTTCCCTTTGTTTGTTCCGCGCTTTAAAAACTTCGTGATAAATACAGCCATCCTCAAACTTAAGGAATGTGACCAAGTATCTCATCTAATCCAGTAACTGTGTTAGCGTGTTCCTTGGCTGTGGTTTCAAAACTGCTTCTAAATTAGGCAGCAACCCGCGCATAACTCCGCATAACTCTCCCGTAAGCGGACATCCACCCTATTTTTCTTTGGTGTCCGCATATGGGAATAATTCTCGTAAGCGGACAGCTCTACTAACGGACACTTTTCTCAATTCCCGAGGGTGTCCCGAGTCCCGCTTACGAGAGATTTGACTGTACTAAAAAACACAGCTATAATAAACCAAACGTGAGTGGGCAATATTTTAAGAATTTGGTTGAAATGGATACCTATAACTATAAAACTATCATGGTTTATAAAACAAACCTATAACTATAAAACTACCATGGTTTACAAAACAAACATTTTATCTGGAGCAGGGAACGTTAAAGAAACAAAAAATATATATAAAAAGAAAAGGTCATACCCACTATGGCTTGTACGCACGAAATTAACTATTCAAAGCAGATTTCCTATTCTTCCCAATTATGTCCACTCACCTGCACAATCAATACAACCTCGAAAAACGCCATCATTAACACCACGATCGTCCCGATATTTAATAGTCGCGGACCCGCAATGAGTTTTTCCGAGTGCACGTGAATCTTGGGCACAATTTTGGGGCGGAGTCGGACGAAAATTGCAAGTGTATGGATTATCTTCTCTACATTCCTGACACTGTGTAGGACCAGAAGCTGCAAAAAATGGCAAAAAAAAAAGAATGAACGTTTTGTATTTCCTGGATTAGTAAAGTGCGAATATTTTATCTCGGCACCAAGTGACCAAGCTTTAAGCTGAGAAATCGTCAACTTGTTTTAGAAGGGTTGAAGCACTTTTGCTTGTACCACGGACATGTTTTTACCAAAAACACACATGTCAACATTTGGATGAAGGACAATACTTGAACAGACTGCACGAGGTTTGTCCATGGATTACGATCGTTCAATGTCACTGTTCATTTCATATACTTGAAACAGCAATTAAATATTATGCTCTAAAAGAGCGTTAAGGCATTTGTGTGGATAAAAAAGTATAGCGCTTGGTTTATTTTGTTTAACCCTATGTCGTACAAGGGGGTGGTGGGGTTCCTCCCATATTTTCAAGACCATTTAAAATTAGCACATGCCATTTATAGGAGCTGTTCGTTTATCCTTGATACACATTTTGGTGAAATTTGGCGATAACCGGTTCCTATGGTAACGAGATATGATGTCATAAGTAACATGTGGTCAAGCCATTTTTGGAAAAAAATGCCTGCTTTTCCTTTTTTCAGTGAAAAAACATATAAAATGCTACCAAAAGCATCAAAATGTTTAATTGTAGGTTATCTTGTCAGTATCGCGATAGCCTGCATGACAGGCGCTTTATGAGCCAAGCGGAGCGGAGTGAGCGAAGCATTTCGCGTGGAGCGCGACAGGAGCGCGAAGAAAAAATTTCCCCTTCCCTCGTCTCGCGCTTCACGCTCGTGTCGCGCTTCGCGTGAAATGCTTCGCTCGCCCCGTTTGGTTTATAAAGCGCCTGTCGTGCAGCTAGTATCGCGATCACTAAGCAGCATTAGAATGCTCGCATTAACAGATAATAAGTGCATTACCGTTTGGTGAAAACACAGTTATTGAATCATTTGACAGGGTTGGGATCTGAGTGTTACAGTTGCTAGCAGTACAGCACACGATCTCACATTGTAGCAAGGTTTGCCGACGTCGATCCTTCAGATATCCACCAAGAGCAAAACACGCTGCTTTTTTATCTGATTCAACAAGAACAAGAAAAGAATGTAAAATAAAAAAAAAAATACATACTTTTTTTCCCTTCAGGGGAAGTATTATTACGAACAAAAGCTTTGCTTTTATTTCATCATATTTTTAACATCCTGACTCATCGTAATATTGTTTCTTCTGGTTTGCAACTGAACGCTTAGTCAGCTTTTATACTTGCATGTGGTCTAAGTGTCTGACTTTTAGCCATACTAGGTAGCCAATTAATATTTTCTTGTGATAACTAGATAAATTTAAGAAGGTGTTAGCTCAAATACAAATTGGTTAACTTACCTGTGCAGTCAAAACATCCTCGAATTATGCCTTGCTTAATGACATCTCCAAAATCTAAATATTTTATTGCCGCGGAACCACAATGAGTTGTACCAAGTGACTCTCGATTTGAGACGCACGTTTGATTTCTTTGTATAAAGGAACAAGTTCCATCACAAACATTGCACTGTGTTGGACCAGCAACTGTTAAAACAAAAATCACGAGAAACATGTAATATTGATCGTATCACGACCGTGGGACAAAGAAAAAAATATGAGTGCCCGACAACATGAATCGAACGTGTGACTTTCCGCATACACCGGTCGGGTGCTCTAATAATGGAGCCGAGACTTGGCGTGCGACCTAGGCCATTTAATTTATTAGGTTCAAGTCCTAATGACACGTACGCGTCTTGCTTACTGCTAGCATCATCAATGTGTGATGATAAAGATAGATGGTAACTTTTAAGCTGCAATTCTCTCGTAGCTCAATGGTAAAAACATCTGACCGGTGTACGGAATGTGATGGGTTTGATTCCCGTCGGTGACTGTACATTACATCTTAACACCACGTGAATGCATCTAAATCAATTTTTGCCACCTAACTCCCACATTTATACACTGTTAGGTAATACTCCATTTTGTCTTCTACATTAAAAATATTACTGAATAACAAATATTTCAAACTTCAACCTGTAGGTGGAAGAGTGGGTGCATGAGCACATGTTTTTAATAAAACGGTCTGTGATGTTAAAGGAATTGAGTTGATTCCAACTCACTTTTGGTAGATGTACTCACTCTGAACCAACGGATGAAAAAATAAATGGAACAATCTCTGATTGTGCCTCTGTTTGGGCCTCTGTTTGTGTATTCTGGTGTATTGAACTTCGACAAATGACGCAGCATTCGGTCTTCGTCAAATAAACCAACTAACTACAATCGCCTTGAAAACGGTTTATAACAAAATACATAGTCGTCTCAGCAACCGTTCGTGAATTGCAGAAAAGGGAGAATGTCTGATGAATGCAGATGTATATAGAGTCGGCATTATATGCTGTGATGTTGGGTTAAAGGGATGTGAGTCAATTCCAAACCTTTCCGACACTAAAACGCTTTGAATTCCAAGTCGTATATAGATAAGCAAGAAGTAAAAGAAAAACTGAAAGAAATTAGTAATATTTGGCTCGGATTCTTTCACGCAAAAATGATGTTAACGGTCTCTGGTTGTGCCTCTGTTTGCGCTTCGTGTACCACAAAATGACAAAAAGCCATTCAGTGCGACTTTTTAAATTCCGGCTAAAGGAACCTGACAGGAAGTCCGAAAGTGGTATTTTGAAACAGCGATAAAAGGAGCTTCCATTCAAAGCCAAAATGGTCAACTTCGAATTATTGCATGTTACACCCTCTTTCGGGGGAGAGGGTAAATGCGTGTTTGATGAACGCACATGTAAATAAAGCTTGCGTTAGAGGCTATGGTGTTGGATATGCGAGTCGATTTTAAACTACACTAAAACGCTTTGAATCACAAATATGCACAAGAAGCAAAAGACGACAAGGATGTTAAAGGTCTGTGTTTGTGCCTCTGTTTGGGCAAAAACATGTGCAACAAATATCACAACCCTGGATCTTCTTAGTATAAATTGTTTACTCACCAACCACGTCTACAACGAGGAAAACTAGCGCAAGAAACAACCTCATGCTTCAAACCTAGAAAATAATCGAATGTTAGATGAGATAGTGACTGCCAGTGAAACTGAAGTTAGGGACTGTGCCTCGAGGCATATAAACTTACCCGAATATTTTGAAAATAACATCTAGCTCATCAGCTGTGATTGGTTAAAAGTTGGAACTGCCATTCAACGTGGCTTTTAATAATTCCGGATAACAACGAAACCTGACAGGAAGTCAAAGCCCAAAAGTGCAAGGTATTTTTATAGAAAGTCCAATATCTAATTGTTATTGTTACTGTCTTGATGCTTATGCACACGTGCAGCCAAGTTTTCATTTTTTCCCTCTTTTTCACCCTGATCGATCCGCAACAAAGCATAGATATAAAATGGCAAAATATACCAAAAGAAAAGTTGTCACCAGATCTATTCAATGTCGAATTTGAAAAAACATGGTCGAAGGTCTGCCAAAAAATTAAAATTGTGTAGTTTAACTTAATTAACGGTTGAGATAAATATTCCAATCATATCACGTGTTAGAACTTAAAATCTATATAAGATTCAAGTTTATCATCGCATAGTATATATTTGAAATGTAGCAAGATAGGCGAGGAGACCACAAGGACTAAAGGAGGACTAAACTCAATGAAATAAGGAGTTAGCCACGCGGCAACGTACACTCGGCTTGGCGGAGATTCGAATTTTCATTTATTGCGATAAAACCTAATTTATATAGCAACACTAATAAAAGTGAAGACGTATTTCTTTGCTGATCGGCCTCCTATAACTTGTTAACATGCAATGTCGGCTCATAAAAAAAATCAGTTATATTATTTTCCAAAATTAGGCAGGTAATGTGCTTGCGTCAAAGTTACATGTATCTGTGCATGCTTCCCATCATTCGCAGTGGTTAAAGGTGTTTTCTTTGTTAAGTTAAACGAGTTGTTAAATGGAGCAATCGACTGGAAAACTTGCACGAACAAGTTATGGTTTAGTGAGGTTTCAACTTCTTGACAAGACGTGCAGATTTCGTCGTGCGCCCAAAGTCGACAGCCACCTGTGAAGTCACAAGGCCGTGTCAGTGCTTTCCCATCGCCCGGACGCTGTCATCGACGGGAAAATGACGAATATTCAATTTAAAAAAAAACTCTAAGAGTAGTGAAACCGGGATTTAAGGGTCTGGATTTCCCTCTGGTTTACTATCAAAATATCGAACAAGAGCCTCGTACTAAAAATGTGTTACTGTTAGCTTATAAAAAATTGCTAAGTAATATACGAAATTGAGGCTTGAATTCAATTTTTAGAATAATACTAATGTTGTTAGCGGTAGATGTTATCAGAGTGATTCTGCTAGCCCGGTTTAATAAAATTTATTCCTTGTGCAGAAGGTTTTACTGTTACACGACTGCAACACACGTCTGCAGCTCCGAAGCTTAGTAGTTTTACATAATAGCTGCAGTTAACAGCCAATATACATTATATACCGCATGGTTGAACACGATGTATATCATAATGTAGTGAAATTAATGGGACGTGAATTTACTCATGTTCGTCATATAATTGGAATTGTTGTTATAAACAGTGCAATGTCTACTAAAGAGCACTTTCGTGAAATTATTAAGGACAGAAGTTGAGTTAGTTCTGGTGATTGAGACTTAGTAAGTGAAAATAACTCCTGCTCACTACAGATGGAAAACGCGTTGTTTTTGGTGACATTCATATGTATAATACTTCATTACGATCAAGATCATTGTGGGGGCATCAATGCAACATACTATTTTCATTTGAAACTCGCAACCAATATTATGAGTTATTGACACAGGATGCTGTCTGACACAATGCATTGAATTGTTCATACTGCAAAAAGCAAGTCTACTTCCCGTTTAACCCTATTCAGCCTGGGCTTTTTTGAGTTTCTGAGCCTGGCGGGGGGGGGGGGGGTGGCACATTGTGTGCCCCCCCCCCCCCTTCGTAACTTCCAGAAAATTAATGCTATGACAATGAAACCTAGAGGGTACATAGTACGTCCAAAACTGTCTCCTTTGCCGTCCCCACAATGGAACGATGACGTCATATGACATAGTTATTAGGTAATTAGTTATGCGACCGCCATCTTGGATCCGCCATCTTGGATTTCTGAATTTTTTTAAAACCTCTTAAAAATCGTCCAAATGCACCCAAAATTAATGAAAACCAATAAATAAACGCTAAATGACGTAAAAATAGAAAAGTTATACCAATAAACATTGTTTTTCTTCTTTCAAAGGTATAAATATGCAAATTTCAAAAAACATGGCTGTCAAAATCTTGTTGCCATGGAAACATCAAGTCACGTGATCAAAAAATTGTCATATCAAATTGTTGCCAGATAAATTTTAGGAAAAGCCACAACGTTTGATGGCGTTTGAATACATATCAAGGAAGTTATGAATGTTGAAAGTTAGCGCGGGCACTTTGTGCCCCCCCCCCCCCCCCCCCCCCAGGCCGAATAGGGTTAATAGACCGTATATGTTAGAATATCGTAGTCTAAACAAATACAGCAAACGAAACAATATACTGGAGTTTTTTACAAATCATTTGGTGACGCAGCGGTTTTTTTTAACTAGTTTCTTACGGGATTCGACATTATTTTGTGCCTCTTCTGTTGGTGAGTCATATATAATATGCCCTTCCAATAAAAAGAAATGATCAGGGTTTTTTTTGGCGAAACATTCAACCAGTATTATAACAGATTTCTAAGTTGCCCACTGGTGGGTAAAAGCGAAGAACAGCTCACCTCCACCGACTGTCGGTCGACTGTCGGCGACCTGTCAGTAAACTGTTGGTTATCTGTCGGCTGCCCATGCCCCTGAGTCATGTCCGCGCAACATTTTAATGTGTGTGCAAACGCTATGATTTCGTTTCTGCTACATATCCCCTCTACACGTCCCTGCTACATGTCCCTGCTACATGTCCCTCAGTGTGTACTACACAAATGTTTGTCGCTGCTACATGTCGCTGCGACATGTCCCTGCTACATGATCCGTGTCGATAAACGTTCATAGCTTTAGAAGCTTTAAAAGATACCAACCAAACTAAATGATTTTTATTCTGAAGTTTGTCTGGGAACTCTTTGATGTGACAGATTTGTGTTCAAGACATTTGACGTTTCCTCCTCCTTTTCCCCTTGCTTGCTCGAGCTTGCTCGAGGGTTAAATCCGCAACACCCCCAAGAGACCAATACACTTACGGTCTGAATATGGTTGAAAGCCAACTTTTTTTTAAAGTTACATCGCTATTTAAAAAAACAATAATCATACACTGCAGTTCGCTTGTTTCCCCCTCCCGATCGCCCAATTGCCATATGTTTCACAATTAACGCATGGGGCACGTGTATTTTCAGGTTAAGCACTGGCATTGTTAGAGAGCACTTGTTTAACACAGCGCTCCGTTCAGAGCTCGTACAGCACATTTTGCTGTACCTAACTGTACCGAAAACCGGAAAAAGAACAGAGAAGCAGGTATTAAATCCATTCCCTTGTACCTTTCATTTTTAAACTGTTATCCTTACAGAAAACATCCCACTGTCGATAACTTTTCTTGAATGCTTTTCAGAAAGATCACGCCTATTCTTGAATAAAGCTAATATAAGGTAACGCCGAGAGGCCAGGTAATCTCCATCCCTATGGGTAATCGAAATCTATTTTGCTTTCCCTTCGCATGCGTTTAAAAAAAATACACAGATTGCATTGTAACATCAATCTTTAATTCATATCAACTGCCTTTGACAATATTTTCTTCAAAAGTTTCATTATTTTGATCCCCACTCTTAACCACTTTTTTTTGTAACAATGTTTATGTTAAGACTCGTGTGTTTCCCCCTTATCACTTAACAGCTAGATTCCTGCAAAGAAAAAGTAAAAAAAAAGGATTAAAAGATTGAACTTCTCTTCTAATTGGAATAACTTTCTGACAACAGAACACTTCAAAAAATTCGACAAAATTAAGTAAACAGTGCAACATAGTTCATACTTATAACACGAACCCACAGCTGTAAAAGCTTTAATTTATTGTCGTGTATAAATAATAGTCAGCTATCTGAATATCTATTCAAACGCCTTTATGTTTTCCAAAAAACTGCAAGTCCAGAGGGACTTGTGTGAAGATCATATCCGTGAGGCACTTTTGGCGAGTAAATACAGGTACCTGTGTTGGCTGCTCCCGAGCAACAAAACTAGGCTCGCAATGCGTCCATATGCCCATCACAATAGGCTTCTTTCGATGTATCAAACTTCAACTTGATAGTGGGAATATTGAAATAAACTGAGGACAATTGAAATTTCATTACTTCTGTTTGTGGCTTCTAAGCCTCGCTATCATTCATGCAAACAGAAATTCATCGACGTGCCTTTGACGCATTTTGATATTTCTTAAGTGCTCTAAATTTTGGATGCAAAACCTATATTGTATTAATATTTAACACGTTATTAATTGCATATTGACTTACATATGTGTGTCAGTCTACACTTAATGGTTACAGTTGTCGCCGGTGCAACAATCGATATCACATTCCAACATAGTCCCTCCTACACGTGATTTTAAGAAACCACCAACCATCGCACAAGCTGCCTTTTTATCTGCAATAATAAATTAAGGCACGGGTAAGGTAAGGTGAGGTCGCACATGAGCCATAGGTATGGCCCACTAGCGCCGGTACCCAGTTATAAAATATCCGGGTTGTGAGACACAATGTGGAGTGAAGTTTCTTGTCTAAGGAAATAACACGACGGCCGAGTCCAGGGGTCGTATTTACGAAATCCTACCTAAGATATATCTTAAGATATAACTTAAGAGAAAATTAGGAGCTTCCTAAAATATGCCCAAAGTGCTATTCACGAAAGAAATCTAATGACCATCCTAAAGGCAGATTTAGACGGCACAACTTTGTCGCATGCAATTTTTTTGTAGCGCGCGCTGCTTGCGTCAAGCGAAAATTGTATACAACTCGCATCACATAACATTGTATGTGGCTACGATTGTCGTAGGGTTTTAAAACATGTTTCAAAATTCAACAACTTTTTTTGTGTTGCATGCAGCAGTTGTGAGCGAGTTGCAGGCTGATTTAGATGACGCAACTCGTGTCGTATGTTTGGCGTGAGCAGGTTGTATGCGATAGTTGTAGGCAAAAGTTGTGCCGTCTAAATCAGTTTCAAGGTAAGCGTAACTTGGCAGTCTCCTAAGTTTAATGGTTTCGGCCAGTTATCGATTAGTAAAAGTAAACCGGCCTCAAGAGTCCTCGTGGGCCCGAAGAGGATAAGTAGTAAGTAAGTAAAAGTAAACCAATCAGAGATAGTTTATATGGCGCGCTCTTATGAATAATAGTAGTACTAAGTTAGTAGGTCTTCGTGAATACCAGTTAAGACATGTTTTAAAAATTTAGGAGGTTTTAAGTCTTGGAGAAAAAATAAGACATTTCCTAAAATAGGAGGTCTTCGTGAATACCAGTTATATCCAAAGTCATAACTTAGGAGGCTCTTTGGACTTAGGATGCTGAAGTTAAACGCACTTACCACTAAACCACCACGCCTCCACTAAGTTTCAAAATAGTCGATATAAACCCTATTCAGAACTTGAAGAGGGGAGGGGTGAAAATTAACGTACTCGATAATTTACTTGTATACATACAAACTTACTTACCTAATTTAATATGTTAAAATGTCTTGTAAAATGTTAACTTGCCTGCACAATTTATGCATCCTCGCACAATGCTAGCATGGTCACCAAACACATCTCGATACTTGACTGTGGCTGAACCACAATGAGTTGTTCCGAGTGAACGAGAATCTTGGCCACATGATTGTGGTTGCTGTTTTCTTTTGCAAGCGTCTTGGTCCTCTCCGATACACTCTTGACATTGCGCTGGACCTGAAACTGTTCAAAAAAGGTGGTTGAAATTTATCTCCAATATTGCTTGACCTCGTGCTACTTATGGCATCATATCTCGCTACCATAGCATGTGATTCTCACCAGTGTCAGAGATAAACGAACAGCTACTAGTTACTGGAAAACAAAGTGTTTTTATTACCGTCTGGTGTAAACACAGTGATTGCATTTTCTGTCAGAGTTGGGACTTGAGTGTTACAGTTGTTGCCAGTGCAGCAATCGATCTCGCATTGCAGTAAGGTATACTCCTTTGCGTCTTTTAGAAAGCCACCAAGAGTAAAGCACGCCTTCTTTTTATCTGAAACAAATAAAAATATCATTTGTATACACCTAATTCAATAAAGGTTGCTTTGGTCATTGGTCATTGGGCATTGGGAAGCTATTGTTTGGGGGTCACTCAAGCAAAGCATTGCATTGTGTTCCGTGTGTCCAAATGCCAAAGCCCAATTACCAATATGACCAATTCCCAAAGCAACCTTTATTGAATTAGGTACTTACTTACTTATCCTCTTCGGGCCCACGAGGACTCTTTATTGAATTAGGTAATATATAGATAATAGTCTTCTTGTTTTCTTTCACTTTCGGAGTCCTTTTTTAACTTTCTGATGTGATGCTATAAAAGTTTACCCAAGGAAACCTGGTCAATGTTTCCACTAGGGTGGCTTTTCACGACACGTGATTCACCCGCTCGTTACTTGCCAGCTCGCGGAGCCAACCATATAAATAGAAGGTGCAACAACAACAACAACCAAATCATAAGACTAAAACCTAAACTACAATGTGAAGTAACTATAGGCATGGTATTTTTTGTATTATTTGTATATAGATAATAGTCTTCTTGTTTTCTTTCACTTTCGGAGTCCTTTTCTTTAACTTTCTGATGTGATGCTATAAACGTTTACACAAGGAAACCTGGTCAAAGTTTCCACTAGGGTGGCTTTTCACGACACGTGATTTACCCCCTCGTCACTTGCCAGCTCGCGAAGCCAACCATATAAATAGAAAGTGCAACAACAACAACCAAATCGTAAGACTAAAACCTAAACTACAATGTGAAGTAACTATAGTCATGGTATTTTGCGATTCATAAAAATTATAAAATCAAGGGGTTTCTTAACAGGTAAGAATTAGTGGTATAGTCTTATCTCGTTAAGTAATCCGCTCTGGCTTTAGCTCATCGTGCAATTGACATTTTTTTGGTAACTAAAACACTTACCGATACAATCAAAACACCCTTGAAAGACTCTTGTTTCAATGGCATTCCAATGAGTGCGGTATTTAATTGCCGCAGAACCACAGTGAGTTGTTCCGAGTGCTCCAAGATCCGATCCACAATTTTGCTTGCGCTTTATGTAGTCGCAAACGACAGCGTGTTTGGCAGGACAAGAATTACACTGTGCTGCGTGAAGAATGGTAAAGTAAATACATGACTATGCTGATCTAAATCAGGGCACGTTTTAAAGTACTTTTTAAATGTTAAAACATTTTAGCTTGACTTGATGTTATATTTCCCAGGGATGATATAAGAGTTGTAAAAAGAAAAGAAGTATTTTACAATAACTGTGTGAATTCCTGCGCGCTGATTGGCTCATTTCCATGGTCGATGAGAGTATAGACCATGACAATGACGTAACAGGTAACGCAACGCGGTGAGTTTTGACAAACTTTTGGCGCTGCGGGTTCTTCAAACAGCGAAAAATGGACTTAAAACTGGAATTCTTCAATGAAAAGAATGCTCTCTCATCATTTAAATTTAGTTTTCAATCACCTAAACTTGCCTGGAATTAAGTGCGAAGCAAAAAAGACAAACAACTTGTCGTATCCACGGAATCAGTCGCCGGCGCCCGAAAGAACTAAAACTGAGCCGAAAGCAACTTGGAGCAAAGATTCATCTGATTATTCGAAGATATTTCAAATTTGAAAAAGGTTAGCTTTGAAAACTGTGTCTAGTAATTTTATATTTGACTTTGTGTGAGGTTATTGTGCTCTATTTTGCGATTATCGCCGAGCGCGGCTCTCTAAAATTTGCCGAATAACGGCTCTTTGTTGTGCTGTGTTAATATTAAAAGATTCTAGCAATGATTTAAGCTGAAGAGAATTTTTGTGTGAGCCTTTTTCGTTACATCATTTATTCACATAAAAAGTTAAGGCTTTAAGTTTAATTATTCCCCACGCAAAAACATTTTGCAGCAGTTTGTCAGTGTTAGGTTGTTTATCTTGATTTTCTAAAATGATTCCCGCAAACTCGTTCGCTCGGCGCTCGCAGTTATTCAAGTTTGTTATTGTAAAAAACAAATCGACCGCATTTTTCCATGGTCTATACTCTATACAGTGAAACCACTCGCCTAACGGCTCGTGGTTCCACTTAAGTTTTGAACATTTTATGACGTCATTTCTATGGTCGATGAGAGTATAGACCATGGAAAAATGCGGTCGATTTGTTAATTGGAATAAAAGCATAAAGATAGAAGCATGAATTCTCTAAATCCCCCGAACCTATGATGTCAACTAGTTAACAGATTTTAATGCAATAAAAGTGAATAATTTAGTGTGAACAACTGGAGTCTTATAAGTAATATCATTACTTTACATTAACCCTCGGAGGTTCAAGGGGGGGGGGGGGGGTTTGTTGCCACTCCCACCCCTCCCTTAAGGTTTTTCTCCGATATTTTCAAGACCATTTAAGATTAGCATATGCCGATTTTAGTAGCTGTTCATTTTTCCTTCAGACACATTTTGTTTAAGTTTAGCGACAACCCGTTGCTATGGTAACGAGATATGACGTCATAAGTAACATGTGGTCAACCCATTTTTTAAGAAAAAAAGCGTGTGTTTCACATTTTTTCAGCGAAAAAACATAAAATGCTACCAAAAGCATCACAATGTTTAATTGTATGTTATTTTGCAACTCTAGCAAACAATATTTGCAATTTTCGCATTTTTCTGATAAATTTGAATTTTTAGTAAAATCCAAGATGGCAGCCGTCTTGGCGGCCATTTTGGATGACGTCAGGGACCTCCAGCAGCGCCCCAACCCATAATATTCACCTTATCTTGTAGAGCACATCGCTGGCTATCTATTAGATGTAAAATATTTCGGAAATATTGCAACATAGCAAAAACCCAGGGGGGTACAACAACACCCCCCCCCCCCGTACCATGGTGTGGTATAAGTTTGCGCGTACGTCCGAGGGTTTATAAGCTATCATTTTTTTAACGTTTGGGCAAATAGCGAAGCGCACAATTACTATTTATAGAACCAACCAAAACTCAGACAAACAAACCAAAAGTGACTCTCAGGGGATTTATATTCCTAATAACGAATTTCTATTGTCAGAAATGCAAGAATAAACAAGAATAAATTATAAACTCAGACAAACATGAGTACTGACGTCATTTGTGTGCTTTGCTATTACATGTCATACCATTGTCACACCGGAATAGTAATTAAATTTATAAATGGTGGAGAACTGACGAAGTCATAATTTTTATAACACTAATTAGGTGATTCCCTAGTATTGCATTGCGCATCACAACTGTGCATTATAACGTAATTACGTCATTTGCGCGTGAACGAGCGCGCGCGCACTCCGAAGCAACAGGGTTTCCTTTGAGGATTCAGTTTCCTTAGTAAATAAGTCGTTGTTTTCTTCTAAACGAGCATAGTGACCTATTTTTTTATTCCATACATTTGAAAATACTGCTCTCCATTATATATCCAAATTTGAAGAATATTTCATCAGTAGATTTTCGAATATTCTCATGGAATCACTTTTACAATCTAGCTTTTAGCATTTCACTAGGAGCGTGCAGAAGCTGAAATTGCCGTATTATCACAGTAGTTTCTCTTTTTGAGTAACTGAAAGGCTTTTATGATGACTTTGTTCTTCTATCATAACAATAATACTACATATTTCATTGCTAATAATAACTTTCTAGAAATAATGATTACCTCGCTCAAGGCTAGGAATTCTAATATTGCGTCACAAGCTAGCAAATTAGTTATATACCGGCTACAGCGCTATAACGTGAAAAGGGCATGATGACCCCTTCTTTTTATTATATTTTTTGATGTACAGATGTAATAAATAACTGTGCAGAGTTTTAGAAAATTGTCATTATAACTTCCTTTTCGATGGAATCGCCTTTAGTGTTGATTGTGTAAATAACAAAATTCTCGATTGTGATTGGTCATCCGTAATTGACGACCGGTCATGTGGCTGACGGCAATTAAAGCTATTTAATTACAAGTTTTGTAATTGGAGAGCTGTAATTGTACACCTACGTTGTTGTGCGTCAATCAATGTGCTGCTTCTCTTCTGTTTTCAAACGGGAAGAAAATATTTACGATGGCCTATGGCTATCATTCGAAATCTGCTTCAAATTTACAGACAAAACTTGTAAAATAGAACACAAATTAATTAAATAACAAAAGAAGAACGAAAGTAAAATGTTATTTAAATCGAAGGTAAAAGGCACTGAAGGTCAAAGTAAATATCAGACAAATTGAGAATGGAAATGGAATTTTGTCAAAACAAAGTATAATGAAAATGAAGTAAAAATCAAAACTAAAAGCAGTTGAATTTAAAATTAAATAGAATTAAAATGAAAGTGAAATGCCGTAAAAACAAAAAACAAAAAGAAAATCAAATTAAATTAAAACAAAAACGAAAGTAAAATGAAAATTTCTAAAAACCTAGAGCTATCGTAGTATACCAGGATACTCTGCACGAAACACAGTACCGTCCCGTCGTGCTTTGTGAATCTCGACAACACAAGATGGCGGCCTGTAGAAATGATGCTTGGCGCGACGACCTCGCGTTAAGCGTTAAAGGAAAACGTGAAAATGTATGTACGGCAGGGCATGCAACGGAAGGAAACTTTATTAAAAAAAAAAGAGAGAGAGAGAGAGACTTTCCCATGTATGTTTGGAGCATGCCCACTGTGGATAGACGGCTTCGTCACTTTTTTACACGGACATTCAAATGGGACTGTCGATGGAGTTATGGAAGCTGTTGGTAAAGAACTTGGTAAAGAACTTTAATTTGTTCTATTTTACAAGTTTTGTCTGCTAATTTGAGGCAGATTTCGAATGATAGCTTTTGGCCACCATAAATATCCCTGGCGTTTTATAGTGGAATAAGTCTTCATATAGTTTTTAATTTCTAATTTTGTTATTGGGGCGAAAATTAGTAGTTAGACTTCGTGCAATACAATAGAGGTTTGGCACGGCAGCCATGTTGCATGGCAGGAAGAGTGAAAATGTTTTGCATTGGAAAGAACATTCTTTCCCATAGTGAAAAGAATCTATTGTTCCTGCCATGAGGCTGATGCGGGGGAATATCATTAAAAATATTTGCATGTGAAAAGATTGTCCCGCATGAGCCTCGACTCCAAACTAGTTCCAGTTCAATACCGAGAATGAGAAAATGGTCTATTTAGGGTTTATCGTGCTCGCACTTTCAAATCGTCTTAAACTCAGTTCAATTACTAAAACACATACATGTAATTTGCTTTATAACCCAGATGTTTCGTTTGCCTACCTTTATTATTACAGCTGTCACCATCGCCGCATGTGATATTACATTCCAACAAGGTGCCCCATTTATAACTTCCAAATGACTTGAGAACGCCACCAATTGTCGCACAAGCAGCTTTTTTATCTGAAAACGATAAATGCAACAATTATTTTATTTTTTTCCCTGACATAACTACTTACCCAGACACATACTTTTTCATGAGCTAGTACTGTAAACACAATAAGATCTACCATTTATGCTGGATTTTAATATATTATTAGTTCGATGTCATACTGCGTGGGGTAGCGTGGTTTATTTTTAAGGCCGACGCCTGATTCGTGAGTTTGAATGATGTCATGTAATTTTATAGTTGGCGTGTTTGTTCATTTTCACAGTCTCGCACACAACACGCGATTTCCATTCGCTGTACAAGCAAAAATGAGAGATGGAGGGTCCATAATCGGGTTCTCAGTTCCCGCCTTCCCGCCCATTTTTCCCTAGTCATCCCGCCATCCCGCCTCTTTTTACGTCGAAATCCCGATCCCGCCGTCATTTTCTTTTTAAATTACCTGAAAGTCGATACAGCTATACACAAAGGATCCATTTGTGGACCTTTGCACGCTAGCCAATTAAGTCAATTCATGGGTCACGTTCACATCGCAATCCCGTATCCCGCGATACTATACCTCACGATTCCCGCATCCCGACCCCTCAAAAACGCGGAATCTCGCTCCCGCTCGTAGTTAAAATCCCGCTTCCCGCTGCTGTTTTTAACTCGCATCCCGAATCCCGTCCTCAAAATAGGTCAGATCCCGCATCCCGCCAAAGGTATTGTGTACCCTCGAGATGCACATGATGCAAGATGCAAGATGTACATGATGCAAGATGCATTATGCACATGATATCTGTGGAATAGAGAACGTGCGGTCATGAGAGCGAGAATGTAAATAACCGGCTTCACAGCATGGGCCGGGCTCAAGCTAATATTAGGTTGAAAAAATAATTATCATGGCACACGGGGTTCCGTTTATTTTCTTTCGATAAACATTATTATCATGAAGATTGAACATTGAATCATTATAAGACATTCCTCTGTGTGGTGTGGGTTTTTTGAATAATTTAACGCGGATTGAGGCAGACTGTACATAAAGTGATCACCTAAAAAGAAGCACAGGTTTAAGCAGGATCCACGAAGAAATTCGATAAAAATATCAGGAAAAAAATCAATCCAGTCACAAGATGAATGTAAAAGCTCGAAATAAGAGCTCGAAACGTTGATTAGAAGTCATCCGGTAACCAGTTTGATCTTAACCCTATTCAGTCTGAGCTTTTTTTGAGTTCCTGAGCCCGGGGGAGGAGCACAATGTGCCCCCTCCCCGCACCCCCCCCCCCCCCCCCCCCCCTCCCCCGTAACTTCAAGAACATTAAGGCTATGACAATGAAACCTAGAGGGTATATAGTACGTCCAAAACTGTCTCCTTTCGGTCCGAACAATGGAACGATGACGTCATATGACGTAGTTATTAGGTAATTAGTTATACGGCCGCCATCTTGGATCCGCCATCTTGGATCCGCCATCTTGGATTTCTGAAATTTTTTAAAACCTCTTGAAGACCGTCCAAATTGACCCAAAATTAATCAAAACCAATAAATAAACGGTAAATGACGTAAAAATATAAAAGTTATACCAATAAACATGTTTTTCTTCAATCAAAGGTACAAATATGCAAATTTCAAAAAACATGGTTGTCAAAATCTTGTTGCCATGGAAACATCAAGTCACGTGATCAATAAATTGACATATGAAATTGTTGGCTGAATAGGGTTAACTGGCGTTCTTTTCCGTTAGGGAATGGATTCTTGCACTTCCGAAAAGTTCTTTGAGAGATAGGATCTGTTTTGTCAGTATTGCCGGAACACTTTCCAACTGAAGGCCTTGTGACGTCGAGTTCCGCCAGGTAGAGTCTAAATGCTATATCTCAGAAGGAGGTCGGACACCTTAATGAGAATATATAACGGAGTAATTGGTTGGCTTTCCGGCAGTCGAGGTTGGGGTCGGGTTGTCCTGCACTTATTCAAACGTTGTCTGTGATTCGCTAAGAAAACAATAGATTTGTCCCGCTGGGATAGGGATTAGGGATAGGCGCGTTGTTCAAGTGATATATCAGTTGTATCGTTCACCAATCACAGACATCGTTTGGACAGCTCAGGGTTGTCAAAAGTAGCCGGCTGCCGACTACTTTTGACAACCTTCTTTGTTATCTCGGCCGGACACTCTGTTGGGCTGTTCTTTAGAAGATATAGTCTTTTCCCCAACCTCAGCCGCCTACTCCAACAATACAGTCGGCTACTTCGAAACATTATGACAACCCTGTGACAGCTACGACCCCGCTCTTAGGGTTAGCAGTTTATATAGTTACATTTGGGCCTAAACATCCCGAAAAGCTAGGTGGTACCCTGTTACGTTAGGCTATGAAAGCCTAAGCCTAGCTGAGGTCACAGGTTCAATCCTGAGTGGGGATTTTAGATTTTCTTTTTTACACTTAAATATTTATTGAAAATAGAATTCTAAGTGTCGACATTACGTTATATCATTCTCAATAAGGTGTCCGACATCCTTCTAAGCTATAGCAGGTAGACTCTACCGTTCCGCCAAACGTTGATAAAGAACTAAAAAGGTGTCGGTTTTTGTAACTCACATAGTCTGCATCGAAGACCTAACTTAACATTTCAAAAGATTAATCATGCACTGCTAAATAATAGCCATATTTGGAGCCACGATTTATCCACATATTTATCCGCAACCAACCATGAACATTCTTGCTTTTTACCAGTGACTACACTTATACATTATCATAGCATCCTTCTATTGGTTTGATTTTTTAGTGTGCTAACTTGCCTGCACAATCAAAACATCCTCCATAAACGGCATCATGGACACCATAGTGATCTTCATGTTTGATTGTCGCGAAACCACAATGAGTTGTTCCTAAGGAGTCTTCATCTTGGCCACATTTTTGTGGTTTACTGTCCTTACGGCAAGAGTCCATGTCATCTGCAAGGCATGCCTGACATTGCGGTGGACCAGAAACTTTCAGGACAAAATATGCAAAAGAAAATAATGTATAAGATGATCCTGCAACAACTGAGTGGAAACAACAAGGGTCAGTCATATGTGATTCGAATATATATGGTATTGATTTCTGGGTATTCAAGTTTTCCCTTTCTTTTCCTCCTTTTTTAGACTTTTTCTTTTCCTCTTTCAAGAAATCAATACTATTACAACAACCCATTTTCGAGTTGTTTTATAAGCTTGTTTTTAAAGCGAGGCTTTGGTGCACAATATTTCATATAAAAATGAGTTTTCATTCACATAAAAATAAAATTCATTATCATATAAAAGGTTGTGCAATAAGCCTCAATTTGAAAAGGATGCGAAACCGAGCGACTCGAAAATGGCCTATTATATTTAAGTGGTGTCCCAAGTGGCCTTAAATGAAAAACTGGTCCTGATGATCCTATTTCGTCTCTAGAATTCAACATGACTAGCATGCTTAAATCTTGTCCACCCACGGATTAATTTAGATCACGTTTCGTTTCTGAACCAAAATGCGCTTCCACATAAAACATTCGCTCGCATGTTTGATTTGTAAATCACATAACGTCTTATGGTACTTTTGCGCCGTTCCTTTTAGTGGAAAGAAATCATTTTATACTGTTCTTACTTATTTTTCTTTATGAACTTGCAACTGACTTTTTATTTGCGTCTTTTTGTAACTTGTTGTAGTTAATATTGTCCTACCAAGATGTATAAAAAATAGTTGGCAACGATCAACATGATCTTTCGATGAACTCCGATGTTCTTGAGGAAATATATCAATACTATGTTGGCTTTATGGTACATCTTGATCAAGTGTTTGGCTCGATTAAAATTACACGCATACGGGATACAGAATAATATCTGATATGCAGCTTATTTGGAATGACATTACATTACCATCTGGTGTAAACACTTTGATTGCATCTTTTGTCAAGGTGGGTTCTTGACCACGGTTGCAGTTATCGTCCGTACAGCACTCGATCTCACATTCCAGCAAAGTCTTCCGGTCTTCCTTCTTCAGATAGCCAGCAAGAGTAAAACACGCCAGCTTTTTATCTGAGGCAACATAAAATTTGGGAATGTTACGTATATTTTTTTTCTAAAACGCAAAAATATGAAACTTGGCATGGAAAAATTGTTATTATCATTTACTTTCATTTCTACGATAAACAGCCGACTTATATAACTTTGTGATGTTCCCATATCTTCAAAAGACTTCAGTTGTTTTCAACTGAAAGTTTACTTACCCGTGCAATCAAAACATCCGTGAAATCTGCCTGTTTCAATGACACCTGAGTAATCAACACGGTATCTTATTGCCGCTGTACCACAGTGAGTTGTACCAAGTGAATTCCAACTCGAGGCACAAACTTCTGCCGTCCGCGTATTCTTGCACCCATTTGCAAAATTCGTTCGACAAGCCAGGCACTTTGTTGGATTAGCAACTGTAAAAAAGTAGGTAGGCGATTACGTTCGTGTCTGCTTTTGTCAATTGCGTTGTTTGATTGTATTGCTGTATGCCGTTAATTTTTAAGCTTTGACACCACTAGAGAATCTACAACTCTCACTTTGAAAAAAAGTCAAAGGGGCTCTAAGAGCAATCTCGTGAATACGTGAATCGCAGCCGATTGCGAACGGCAATTCTGCTAGTAAAAAACCGAACTGTCTAATTTCAAAATCCAACACATTAAAAAGTATAGAAGCCAAATAGTGGATTGATACAATAATTTTATTGCAAGCAGCACACATTATTTCATTGTAAGTACACCAGTTCAGCAAAACATGTTTCTCCGAAACAATTAATATTGTAACATATCAAAACGTGACGACCTTGCCATCATCCCGTGTTTGCTGTTATTAGAGTTTTATTTCTTCTAGCTTTTAACTGGTTTTCGTCACGTTGCCAAACTATAATAACAATAATAGTAACAACAAATATTTAAATAGGGGTAGCCACTTCAGTTATACAACTGTTATCAGTGTGGGTCCTGTCCATTATAACAATAAAGGATAGGAGATAACTTATGAGACAAAGCTTGTCAAAATGGATGGGGTTAGTTCCTAGAGAAACTGTGCTGAGTCGGTGGGAGTGAAGCACAAGAATGTGGTTTTATCGACTGAGTCGATAAGGTAAATTAGCCACCGTAAAAAGATTCGAGAAAGCTGACGTTTCGAGCGCTAGCCCTTTCGTCGGAGCGAATCAAGGGATTGTGGGTAGTGTGTGTTTTATATAGTAAGCGTAGTGGGTTTTATATAGTAAGCGGTGGAGCTACGCTATTGGTAGAAATTTGGTGACGTGAAAAACAAATGTAAATTAGTTGAATGAAAAGCGTTCGTTGATTCCGTGGGGTTTGAGAGTGCCGATTTGAAAGATGACTTTTTTGTTCTAAGTTTTTACTACGGCTTTCTGTGTTACCCTGGTGTAGGGAAAGGCCGCAGATTGTCATGTGTTGTTTAGAATGGTTGGTAAGATTGAAATGACGCGCGACTGGTTTGGATGCGTCTTTGTCACTTTTTTCAACGTCTCAGACTAAAAGTAAAAATTTAGTTTTCTCAACTGAGTTGATAAGGTAAATTTGCCACTATAAAAATGTTGAAAAAAACTGACGTTTCGAGCGCTAGTCCTTCGTCATAGACATAAGGATCATTAAATGTGCTTATGTCAATGTTCGTTTTCATTCGACGAAACTTCTAAACTTATGTTTCTGCGTATGCGTATGCTTATAGATATATATATATATATATATATATATATATATATATATATATATATATATATATATATATATATATATATATATCGCTAGTGAAAACCAGGCATAATTCATTTGATGCTACATTATTACACACTCACCAGCAACGTCAACAACAATCAAGAAGATGGCAAGAATCATCATGGCTCAAAATCGACTCAGGTCACCTTGTTAGATGAGAAAAAAAGATTGTTAGTGCAATTAAACATACATCGACTTGAGTCTCGCGGTGTATAACTATACCATAAAAACTAAATATAACTACAAGCCAATATATGGGATGCGATAAAGCGCAGTTAAGGTTAGATGTGGCTGGTCAAGGAGGAAACTATGTTTTTTTATACTAAAAATGCTAAATGTGTCTTAGTTAAAAAGTGGTTAGAACAAGACCAACTTTGCTGTTATTAAATTATAAACAACACAGTGACTACAATTTTATTAAAATATGTCCTAAATAAGGCGAGATCATTTCACTTAAAATAGGCATTACCTGAGTTTATTCTCCTTCGCACTCAAACTTAACCTAAAGACTTGTCGGTGCTATTTAAACGCAGTTGTCTTGAATTTAAACCTGTTCAGACTCAAATCAAATTATTTGTTCCTTGTGTTCCTTTCTTATCGGAAACAAACAATTAACTAAAACTACATGCATGATGCCTGACGTCGTCGAACGTTAGTGACGGGAGTTAATAATTGTAGCTTTTGATTACACTGCGCACGGGGGTAATTGCATTCTTTTTATTCCCTAAAGTTGCGGTAGGGAACAACTTGTAGTCTTTCCTGATGCCATTGTTTATATTTTGACCATTAGCATACGAAAAACGTAGAGAAAGCATAGTGCTGAATACGAATTTACTTCAAAATATAACAGAGCCTGTTGAAATATCAGCTTTTCTGCGCATGTCATAAAGCTGTAACACATGCGTATAAACGATCAGAACTTTCAAAATGGAGGCCGCAGTGAAAACAAATGTCCGAGAAAGTTGTCTTCGGAGGAGGCAAGGAAGCTGTTGAACTTCTGGGCAGAGAAACTATTCAACTAAACATTCCGAAAGAAAAATTAACTATCTTTGAATAGTTGAACATGATTAACCGCCGCGATTGTTGTTTCCTTCGCATTTTACTCCGGTGCCTAACTGGATGCTCTTGTAACTTTGACTTGACTTTCTCAAACTCATTAATAATGCATGATGAAAATACAAAGGAAATTAATGTTTAATGAGTGTTTGGAAATCCGTTGAAACACTCCTCATTTTTTGCATCCTTAATTTCTCCTTCTAAAATCATTTTGTTTCAGAAGTAATATCAAACATTCGACACAGTATTTTATCAGATTTCCAAACACCTTGAAGTGGGTTAAAAAAAAATTCGGCTGCGCCTCATTTTTCAGCCCACTTCACGGTGTTTGGAAATCTGATGAAACGCTGTGTCTCATAGTTTGATATATTACTTCTTTTATACTATTAAATTTTTCACGTTGACTTTTCTCCTTTGTTCCTTCAGTTTCGTTCAAAAAGAATAAATTAAAAAGAAAATTCACAGAATCGTCGACACCATGTTGAATTAGCAATTTTTTCATGCTCACTTCCAATATAGTAGTGTTGCCGAAAAAACTTGATATATCCTCACCTACAATAAAACAAGCGAGGTAAAAAATACAGAGTTGCGGAAACTGTCCTTGTCTCACCCAAAAGTAAGTGACCCTTGCTGATTTTCAGCCTTCTCTGCCAATTTGTCTGTAGTACTAGTGTGAATGGGGCTTCATTGTTATTTATTCAAATGATGAAAAGGTTCAAAGTTATGTGGTGTTTTGGTATTTAATTTTCAAAGGTAATAAGCCTTTGGGTGTTGAACGAATGAGCGAATCACTTTCAGTTTGCATGAATCCGCGAACAAGAACCAACACGGGAAAAGATTGTTCTTATTTGAAATATAGAAATATCGTCTTCTAAGAACTGCTTCCAGGAACCAAATTAATCCTTAAAAATATCTTAATTTGGTATGCGCCTAAGAAATAACAGCTGTATTCACACCTATTAAGTGTATGTACATAGGTCTGGAGTGCTGATTATCATGTAGATTATTCAAACTGTTTTGGCAATCAGCATTTTTAACGGAAAGTGGAAAGAAGTTAGTTTGAACCGTTCTTTTCTTGTTAACGACGTTTGGTTTTGTGCTAACTAACCAAATAAGTCGGTGTTTTTGGTGGTTACGCAAGAGAAGCTACATCAAACGGCAGTTGAGACACTTAATAAACAGTAACTGTCGACTGATAAATATAGTAAGAACTGTTTCCAGGACCCAATATTTTCCTTTAAAAAAGTCTTTTAATTTGGTATGTGTCTTAGAAATGACAGCTGCATTCTGACGCCTAGGGCCTGTTATTTAAACGAAGTCTAACTTACACCGCAAATTAAGACAATTATTGGACCCACACAACCTGTTTGCTTTTCTAGTCTGTACTATATGCTTTCTGGGCACTGTTTACAGTAAATAACTAAATAACATTCAACCATAGGGTGCTTTCGACTGACCCCTTTTCAGCATATTTTTTAATATACTTTCCTTACCTTTTGTCGGGTGCTCTTTGATCTGTCTTCTAACGAGCGTTGTACAGTTACCCTTCAAGAAAAGTGAAACATTTCATCGGGCTCTCTTTTTTATATCATTTCGGTGACGCCACGTTTAAAAGTTCATTCATTAGTTGCGCCTTTGTTTTCAGCCAAGTGTGGGCGGGAAAACATGTTTAACAATAAAATTGTTGTTTATACAAGTCGTGAATCAAAGACGCTAATTTGTTCATTGTACAGGCAAAAAGTACGTTGGTCGTGTAGCACATTTATTCTTACATGTAGTTTAAATATGTATGAGTCCATACGACGTGCCTATAGGCAGTTCTTGTAACTTGCTAAGTTAAGTGCTATCGTGATAAAGTAATGTTCAATTCTCCGGTGTTGTTTTGTTGTGTTTTAAGGGAGCCGGTGTCTATACTTTTCAAAATGTTTCTGGGAGCAGTTGAACGAAATTTAATGTTCCACATCGAAATATCAGTACAGATAACTGCTGATTATCATATATATTGTTTTGTCAAGTTTATTTTTAATTAAACGTCTTTTAGCAAGTTTTGAATAAAGGTTCGTTAAAAGTTTTAGTAATTGTTGGCCAAATTAAACACCCTTCAGTGTTAAAGGCCCTCACAATGGATACCTCGTTAAGTTTATTTGTACAGTTTATGGTCATCCAGCCCGTGGAAGAAAATATCTTTTGTCTTGGATTTTAAGCGTTACGACGTGACAAATACATATTTTCTTAAACTTTAAAAATTGCTCTGCTGAGACTTTGCCCCAGTAAAGATAATTATGTTCACGTTCTGTAAAAAATAACTGGCATGTAACTGTCGATCAATGCACTAATATTGAGAAGTCGGAAAAGTTTACACAATTTGCAGTCAGATCCACCTGCGTGTAAAAGACGTTTGTGCTATTGTTTCTTTAATAAAGAAGAGTTCCACAATATAAAGAAGGGTATCAAGGTAACCGTCGCTATACTTTTGACAGCCGGGTTAGAATAATAAAAAGGAGCACCTAATTAATGAACCGTACTGTCACTGAGGCAACAGCTTGGTTGACAAACACTTCGCAAATTCACAACTTTTATTGCTCCAAATGACTATTATAGCTGTACGTACTTGTATACTCAATTGGCCAATCTTTCATTTAAAATGACAAGCCTGTTTTTTTTTTTCAGTTTTTGAAAGTCGTGATATATTCAAAAACCACATGACATAAATAACAAAATTGATGGTCATTTTTGGCTTGTTGTCCATAAAAAAAAAAAAAAACGCACACGTGCAGAGTGCAGACAGAAACGCTTGGTAATCGATTTTATTTGATATTTATTGCATTCTTTTTTATCGCTGCAACCTTGACTTCACCTGTATCAAGAGAATTTGACGAATATATTTTTGGGATCGTATGGTTGGGATTTATCCCATCCCAACCGTGGCCAGTTATGTCAGTATCTGTGGTAACGCTCGCAATATTTTATGGAAAAAGCAACCAGTCTCGTGAGCCCTTGCAAAAAAGTGGTAGGGCTATAGCCCTACCTGCCCCTCCCCCTCCGCGGTGCCTGTATTAAAATTCAAACGATGTGAGAAAGATTTTCAAGCTGGCCCGCGGGCGGGTTGTTCAGCGAAGACAGTTTTGTTTCATTCCATAAAGAATTTAAACTAAATCGCTTTTAATTGGAGTCAACAGAATGGCGTTTGACTGTGGAAAGAACTCGGTTATAACTTTATGTTTTCACTTTTTTCTTTTCTTCAAGCAAGGGAAACATGCACGCCAGTGTGCTAGAATATTGACTACAGAAGCCAATTTTGTTAGACACTTGCATGTTTACCTCGTTTGCAATCTAAGACTGGAGAGTAGCACTTTTAGAAACCTTCATCCGAAAATTGAAAAAAATCTTCATCCGAAAATTGAAGTATTCCCAATAAACATTGTCAACTTGCGAAAGTAAGCTAGCCTGCGTGAAGACATCACCTATTTACGGAAATATATAGTAGACGTCTACACGCAAGCTAAAGTAAACTTATGCTTCGTGAGTCAGATATCTATTGTAAGAGCAACTTTCTAGCAATAGAAATCAAATCTGCAAAGGACCGCAAACGATAATGCTGTAAACGATACGTAGGATCTACTTTTTTACGTAGTCAGATCAGCCTTGCAGTTTTTCAGTTATGTTTGTTCATTTTTTTTTTGGCTGATTAGGTCTTTCATAGAGCCTACGTATCGTTTTACAGCATTATCGTTTGCGGTCCTTTGCAGATTTGATTTCTATTTCCATATATTGTAGGACCGTAGGTCCCGTAGGTCTTTACTAGATCCAATATGCTGTGTTTTCTTTCAGCATATATAGATAGCGTTTGAATGTGTACATTGGCTTGCCATGTGCATTCTTCTCTGCGAGACACCATTGTGACATCTTGGGACGACTTGTTCCCCGCAACACGTGATACGACACGCTTGATGCGGGTGACAAGTTGGTTCCAAGGTACGGAACTTGATATTGTGAACGGATCATTGTGCAATCTATTTACGACTGCATTCTTGTAGTCGTTGTTAGTTTGCTACAAGCTACACCGTGCTGAAGAGTTCCAACAGAGCGAAACAGCTGTCAGCGGTTGCTACCCTGCTTTATCGGTTTCTGTCGTATTGGTGTCTCGCAAAGTCTACTTTTTTACGCAGTAAATTTCTCCCGACACCTACTTGAAAAGCGCCCTTTAATAATCAAGAACAAATAATTTATGAAATAATGGATTTACGAATTTAAATTACTTATGAGCTTGAAAAATGTTAACAAATATGACAAATTATGAATTTTAAAATTTACAACTTCACATCAGGGCGTGGTTTATTGAGTTGAAAACGAATATTATTGGGTCATTTAATATGCGTTAATTCGAGACTGAGAGAGTTTTCAGTAAATGCGAAAGCTCTCCTATTTCAGTGGATTTCATACAAAAATTGTCAATATAAATTTAGCTGTGACTTTTTTATACCATAACGAACACTAGCTACCTACTATTTTTAATTTCAGTGATGCTATGAGCTTCCTTTGGAAAGAACGAGCTGTTCGTTTGTCTGTATTTTTTTTTTTTTTTACTGGCTGAAAGGTGAATACCGTAAATTCTCTATTAAGCACCCGGGGACATTTATTTTAAGCATTTTTGAGGAGGGGGTAGGGGGCAATTAATGGAGAGAGAGGACTTAATAGAGAGATGCCAAGGGCTTATTATAATTTAGCGAAAGGCCAGAACTTCACCACTTATTTTTTGTCCTTCGTAAATTTCAATAGGTTCCCACAAGTAAATAAAAAACTTCCCAATGCTCGCAAGTACTGTGTGTGACTTTGTACACGGATTGCTACGGTAAAACGTACCGGTGATACATTGTCTGTCGTTTATTGTTTTGGTTGTGAAGGAAACGGGGAGAAGGGGGAAGCTTAAAAAAGGAGGCAGAGGGGATTAATACACTAATTGCTACAAAAATGGGAGGGTTTATTTCAGAGGGGGACGGGGGCTTAATAGAGGATTTACGGCAGGGACCGACCCCATGAGTCCATATCGGAGTGATATTAGTGACCATATCGGAGTGATATTAGTGTCCATATCGGAGTGATATTAGTGTCTATATCGGAGTGATATTGGTGTCCATTTCGGAGTAATAATGGTGTCCACATCGGAATGATATTGGTGACCATATCGGAAGGATATTATGGCCATATCGGATCGACATTAGTGTCCTTATCGTAGTTATATTAATGTCCATATCTAGGTGATACTGATATCCATATCGAAGTGATATTAGTGTCCATATCGGAGTGATATGATATGGACATATCAGACTGATATTGGTGCCTATATCGGAATGATATTGGTGTCCATATCGGAGTAATACAACCAATGTAACTTGACGTGTCCGTCTTAAATGACGCGTTTGGCTACGTCCATGTAAGGAGACGAAAACTATTACCGAGGTACAGCAAGGAGCAACTCCACGTGCTCGTCTTAGGCAGCTGTGTTCGTCTTTGAGAAAGAAAGCGAAGAATAACGGCACTGAGGTACCAACTTTACTCGTTTTTTCTTAGATATGTCTTTCCAAAGGATATTATCCTCATTCGGCTTTATTCATAACCGCAGGAAAAGTCACGATTTTCAGTTCTTTCCCGTAATCACACACAACAGTCTTGTTATCACACACGTTCACGTATCGCACGAACACGGAAGTGTCGTCATCTCCCAAAAGAACTGTCTTCACGCGCCTTCCGGTTAGGACGTCCCAAACAGAAATGTGCCCCTGTAGGAAAGAAAAACACGTCGACTGAGTAAAAAAGTGAAAACCGAAAGCTACCCGATTACTGCCGACACAGCCAAAGGCAACCGAAAGCCACCCGATTACTGCCGACACTTAGCAGATTGCTACCAAGAGCTAGCCGATTACTGCCGACACAGCCGATTGCTACCGAAAGCTACCCGATGACTGCCGACACAGCCAAACGCTGCTGAAAGGTACTCGATTACTGCCGACACATTTAGGCGATTGCTACTGAAAGCTAAACTTGTCCATATCTGTTATCATTTGACTACAACAACGCCCCAGTGTTTTATCAGCATTAAAGGGGCGACTAGAGAAAAGCCTTGCAAAACGCAGATAACGTGACCTTAAAGTCCCACTTTGGCAAGCGGTATTTTGCAGAACAACGAACGCCAACGCAGAATAAAGTATTTGGGGTTAAACACTCATCTACAATATTAAGGGTTCAGCACTGATCGTTAGAATTTAGGAGTAAGCACTCTTGCACATTATTTAGAGTTTAGCACTAATCCTAAACAAGGTTGGCCTTTAACAATTGTTATGGCAGACACTTGATAATTACTGATAAGACTTGTATGGTTGCGCTAGATAAGGTAATGGGGGAAGGGGGGGGGGGGGGGGGGGGGTAGAGATTCAAGCGAGCGCGCGAGAAGCGCGTGAACGAGTGCAAACTATCCACGACTTAGAAACTAAAATCTGAGAACACTAACCTGTCCACCCGTGATAAACAGTGTTCGGGACAACATGGCTACGTTGGAGCAAAGATCTGGAAACTAGAAAAGCAGATTGAACATTTTAATTAGGGACTGGTCAAAAAGTATAGAGGAGGGTGGGTCGTCAGTTTTTGAGCCCTTGCAAAGGGGTGGGTTGTGTAAAAGCAAGGTAAAATGAGTCACACGGTGACTCTAATTAACCCATTGACGACGGTGACTTTTTAAGTTTTTGACTGATTTTCTGCATATAAACGAGCCATAGGATTTCGTGACTCCATATTTGGGGTTACCATGGAAAGTGCTGCTGTTCTAAAACACTGAAGGCTCGCGTTTACAAGAAACGTCATTCTGACGTAGTGTTTTTGCTTCGTTAAGCGATACGAACAGATCAAATATGGTTTGTATGCGATTTTTGGTAAGTTTACAGCCATTTTTCATCTTTAGTAGCTGCCTGATGAGCATCATTAAGCGTGAAGGTAGCTAAGAGTCCACTTTCTCAATGAAGCGAGTTAGGTGTTGTACTTCGTCTAAAAATTTGGCTCGTTGTTCGTTGAACTGGAAAAATGGCCGCCACAAAACGAAGCAGCTTTGGGACTCGACTCTGGATGAATTTCTCGACCTACCACGGCATATTTTGGAAGTTGCGACCACTGAAGAACACAACAAGCGTGACATTTCGGTGGTAGGTCGGAGTGGCTGTGGACTTAGTATAAATATGAAATATGTGGGGGACGGAACGAACCCTGTCAAAAATTCTCGATATTTCCCAGCATGCAGTGCGGTCGTGATGTTGAAAATCGAGGCAAGGCCAGGATGCACAAGAACGAGAGGCTGCAGCTCGGCCTGGCAACGAATAAGAGCATAAAAAAATCACTTCTAAGGTAGGACTAGGACTGAAGTTTGCTGTGAATGTTGACTTTTGGGTTTGCAACGATGATTTCAATAAAAACAACTGATGGCAAAAACGTGATTTTTGTTGTTTTTCTATGACGTTAAAAACGGACATTTTTGTTCTTCTCCGAATTCAAACGCTGATATTCTGCGAAAATCGCTGACTTTTTTGTGTTTATTGGGTGTCTCATTTTGAAGGACTTTCTAGTCAATGCACACAACTGCAATGTTCGCGCGATTGAGAAAGTTGCAATTTTTTAAAGCAGTGGAGTCTTATCGTTCCATTAAGAACGATTTTGGCCGGGACCGTCCTCAAAGGGTTAACGTTTGAGATAGCAAGTCAAATCGCGTAAGCCTTGCTTCCACTTTCCTTCATTTTGTCCGAGATTGAATTAAATTATTGCACTTACGTTGTCAACTTCGTATTCTGCCATTCTAACACAGTACATTGAGAGAATCTTACCTGCTTTAAGCGATGCAAACACTCGCCACGTGACCTGTCCCAGATACAAAGCACACTCTCCAAACTCACGCTCAGCAAGTGCTCCGCTGTACAGGTGACTGCAGTCACGGACTTCACGTGACCTCGGAGGTGCTGCAAACATTCACCACTTATCACATCCCAAACGCGCACGCCTCCGTTGGCAGCGCCGCTGACCACTTGACGGTTGTTCGTCTGAAAATGAAAAATATGACGATTCAGGGTAAATTATTAATTTAAAAAGTTAAGTTAAAGGGGAGAAATTCAATCAAAGATTAATAAAAATAGAAATTGATTAATTAATTAATGGAAATAAAATACTCGAAAGCCACAAACTGTTAATATTTCATGGAGGATAAAACAAAGGAAAACACTACCGTGAAGGGAATTTGCATACGTGATACTAATTACCATAACATTTGGTGAAGTTTTGCTGTTAACTTCTCCCAAAGTTATTAATAGTTTGGGAAACTATATCAAACACAAGGAAGAGTGGCTCATCAGATATCCAAACACCTCGAAGTCGGTTAAAAAAACTGGGCTGCGCCTCGTTTTTCAACCCACTTCTCGGTGTTTGGATATCCTGATGAAACACTCTTCCTCGTGATTGATATATTACTCCCCTCCCCTCCCCCCTCGTTTTTCAACCCACTTCTCGGTGTTTGGATATCCTGATGAAACACTCTTCCTCGTGTTTGATCTATTACTCCCCTCCCCTCCCCCCTTGTTTTTCAACCCACTTTTCGGTGTTTGGATATCCTGATGAAACACTCTTCCTCGTGATTGATATATTACTCCCCTCCCCCCTCCCCTTGTTTTTCAATCCACTTTTCGGTGTTTGGATATCCTGATGAATCACTCTTCCTCGTGTTTGATATATTACTCCCCTCCCCCCTCCCCTTGTTTTTCAACCCACTTTTCGGTGTTTGGATATCCTGATGAAACACTCTTCCTCGTGTTTGATATATTACTCCCCTACCCTCCCCCCTTGTTTTTCAACTCTCTTCTCAGTGTTTAGATATCCTGATGAGACACTTTTCCTCGTGTTTGATATAGTACTCCCCTCCCCTCCCCCCTTGTTTTTCAACTCTCTTCTCAGTGTTTGGAAATCCTGATGAAACACTCTTCCTCGTGTTTGATATAGTACTCCCCTCCCCTCCCCCCCTTGTTTTTCAACCCACTTTTCAGTGTTTGGAAATCCTGATGAAACACTCTTCCTCGTGTTTGATATATTACTCCCCTCCCCCCTTCCCTTGTTTTTCAACCCACTTCTCGGTGTTTGGATATCCTGATGAAACACTCTTCCTCGTGTTTGATATATTGCTCCCCTCCCCTCCCCCCTTGTTTTTCAACACACTTCTCGGTGTTTGGAAATCCTGATGAAACACAGTTCCTCGTGTCTGATATACACTTACCAAACGGCAGTTAGTGTTCTGTAGTTGTCCGGTTGGGAGTTTCAGGATTTAGCTGCTGGATACCGAACAGAGTGAAGCCATAGAAAGTTGTGAATGGTTTGGGAAGACTGAATATTACTACCCCTTAGAGAGTAAGCTGATATGGAGCGTACATGTAAGTTGACCTTAGAATAATGCTCCAAGTGGGAACATTTTGGCCGATAAGTCACATGACGTCAGTTTATGATTAAAATTAGAAAAACTGAACCGGCTGAGGGAGCAAACATGACTCGCCGTGTAAAATTCTGTATGGAAATGCTTTATTAAGATGTTGGGTAGGTGATTTATTGCTTAGCCAAGGACTTGAAGTGCGTCTATTTGATACTTCACCTTATCTATAGTAAGAGCAGTGATACTGTCCGCATGTCCGTGTAACGTGTACACACAAACACATTCGTCTGTTCGAAATACCTACAAACAGGAAATGAAAATTAGGTCAACACTTTAACTCCCAAGAGTGCCAAATTAATATCAAAATTCAAGAAAAATCCCAAATTTCATTTTGTAAAATATTCAAAAACAAATTATACTATGCAAAAGTACTGCTGAAGAGGTTTCATTTGAATAGTCACACCATAGGATTTCATCAACAGACTCAAAAGTTAGAACAAATGGTACCATGCAAAAGTACTGCTGAAGAGGTTTCATTTGAATGGTCACACCATAGGATTTCATCCACAGACTCAAAAGTTAAAACAAATGGTACCACGCAAAAGTACTGTTGAAGAGGTTTCATTTGAATGGTCACACCATAGGGTTTCGTCCACAGACTCAAAAGTTAGAACAAATGGTACCATGCAAAAGTACTGCTGAAGAGGTTTCATTTGAATGGTCACACCATAGGGTTTCGTCCACAGACTCAAAAGTTAGAACTACACTACATGTCTCCATAATTGACTCTGGGAGTGTGTCAGCATAAAATAAAGATAAAACTTGACGGTCCATGTTTGTCAAGTTTGATACTAGTGCAGATAAATTACTTCCCTCTAAGGATGGTCAGGAAATGGAGATGTCCACAAGCGAGGAATTACTTTACCACTATTACTTTGTCCCCAGTCCCTTCTCCGCTTTCAGAATTGCGGGCTGAGAAACCTCTGGACAAGAGTCAAGCCCAAATCATATCGTCCAGAAGGACGTCGGACACTTTATTGAGACTTATATAACGGATTAACTGGTTAACTTTCAGTTGAGGTTTGGGGTAGCAGTTTATGTAGTTAAATTTAGGCCTAAACAACCTGAGACGTTAGGTGGTACAGTGGTACGGTAGGCTATGTAAGTCTAAGCCTAGCTGAGGTCACAGGTTCAATCCTGAGTGGGGATTTTAGATTTTCTTTTTTACACTTAAAAATGTATTGAAAATAAAATTCTAAGTGTCGACATTACATTATATAAGTCTCAATAAGGTGTTCGACGTCCTTCAGAGCTCAGACAGAAGGTAGAGTCTACCGGTCAAGGTTGCCAAAATACTTCAAAAGTTGTGGAGTATTTTGTCACGTCACGACACACACAATGAAATGGCGTTTTAGGAGGTTATTTCCAGCAATATGCAGTCGTGTTTATTTCCTGGCAACTTGAAACAAACAAAACAAAGACATTTCATCTTTTATTACACGACGAAATACTCTACAATATTTGGAACATTTTGGCAGCTTGTCCAGCGGTTTCTCCTCCCGCCATTCTCTAATTTCGAATTGCTCATAATGCACTTTGTTTGCCCCCATATTTTGCATAAACTATTGTTTGTAAATGCTCTTGGGAGGACTGCATATTCCCAAAAGCATTTCAAAACAATAGTTTATGTAAAATTTGGGGGCAAACCAAGTGTATTATGGGCAATTCGAAAATAGAGAATTTTGAATGCGAAGAAGAGACTGCGACGAGGTTGATTTTTGTCAATACTCTGCCGCCATTCATTTTTCAAATTTCCACGTTCCCCAAACGATCCCACAATCCCTTGTTCGTGCCCAGTACCTCGTGCTAGTACCTCTGTATTGGGAAAAACAAAATCAAAATGTTACAAGCATTTTACTTACTTTTAGTGTTCTATCATGGCTTCCTGTAATAACGCGACCATCCATAACATCCAAGACACTAATAGGCTGGTGATGAGCCCGCAGTTTGTGACTTATTCTGCACAGCAGACTCTCTGGCAAACCACATGCGTGAGAGTCATTTACCGTGACTGATGTAGAATCCTCATTGTATGTCGCACCCACGGCGGTATTCGATTGGGGATGATTTTTTCGGGTTACTCTTGGCGAGGAACGCTTTATGGGAGAGCTTTCTAATAAGGGTAGATTTAAAACGGGTCTCGCGGGCACCCCAAGGTTTAGAAACTCTAGAGTGCCATCTAAACGGGCCGCCACGATTTGAGGTCTGAAATAAACAAAACAGAGTTACTATTGGGTGTAGAACAGTCAAGTACGCGCGATGAAATCCTACAGTGTGACCATTCAAATGAAAGCCATTCAGCAGTACTCTCCTGCGATACTGTTTATTGTGCTGTACAAGGTGGTTCTAACTTTTGAGTCTGTGGATAAAATCCTAAAGTGTGACCATTCAAATGAAAGCTACTGAGCAGTACTTTCCTGTCGTACCTTTTATTATGCTGTACAAGGTGGTTCTAACTTAGAGTTTATGGATAAAATCCTAAAGTGTGACCATTCAAATGAAAGCTATTGAGCAGTATTTTCCTGTGGTACTGTTTATTGTGCTGTACAAGGTGGTTCTAACTTTTGAGTCTGTGGATAAAATCCTACAGTGTGACCATTCAAATGAAAGCTACTGAGCAGTACTTTCCTGTAGTACTGTTTATTGTGCTGTACAAGGTGGTTCTAACTTTTGAGTCTGTGGATAAAATCCTAAAGTGTGACCATTCAAATGAAAGCTATTGAGCAGTACTTTCCTGTGGTACTGTTTATTGTGCTGTACAAGGTGGTTCTAACTTTTGAGTCTGTGAATGAAATCCTAAAGTGTGACCATTCAAATGAAAGCTATTGAGCAGTACTTTCCTGTGGTGCTGTTTATTATGCTGTACAAGGTGGTTCTAACTTTTGAGTCTGTGGATAAAATCCTAAAGTGTGACCATTCAAATGAAAGCTACTGAGCAGTACTTTCCTGTGGTACCTTTTATTATGCTGTACAAGGTGGTTCTAACTTTTGAGTTTGTGGATAAAATCCTAAAGTGTGACCATTCAAATGAAAGCTATTGAGCAGTACTTTCCTGTGGTACCTTTTATTATGCTGTGCAAGGTGGTTCTAACTTAGAGTCTATGGATAAAATCCTAAAGTGTGACCATTCAAATGAAAGCTATTGAGTAGTACTTTCCTGTGGTACTGTTTATTATGCTGTACAAGGTGGTTCTAACTTTTGAGTCTGTGGATAAAATCCTAAAGTGTGACCATTCAAATGAAAGCTACTGAGCAGTACTTTCCTGTGGTACTGTTTATTATGCTGTACAAGGTGGTTCTAACTTTTGAGTCTGTGGATGAAATCCTAAAGTGTGACCATTCAAATGAAAGCTATTGAGCAGTACTTTCCTGTGGTACTGTTTATTATGACGGTGGTTACGTTCTTTCTTTTGAGTCCGTGAATGAAATGAAGTGTGATGATTTGACCATTCAAATGAAAGACATTCAGCAGTGGCGCTGTTTGTTCTTCAGAGTTTTTCAAAAAATTAATTAGTAATTTTCTTGAACTATGATTTTATCGCTCTTTGAAACTGGGAGTGAGCGATTAATGTTATTTGGTCGGACAATTTCAAGAAAAAATGGACTGATCTGCAGTCTTTTGCAAGGTACAATTACGTTGCACAGTGGAGAGCCGGTTACGTGCAACTTGATCAACGAAGCGTTTTGAGAGGAGTTCTACAAACATTACACTCTGTATCCGCCCACAAAGGAAACAATTAAAACTCGCCTTCCTCATTGCAGGACAGAACAATCCAAACTAACTCGGTCATACGACCATCCCTGTAATTTGGATTACCTAAATTATCTCCAATGATCATCAGTGATCAGAAATCGTCCCGATCTTACCTGTTGGATAAGAAGCTAAGTTTAGTAACGCCAATGTTACTATCACGTGACACGTACACCAGCGCACCAGTCAACACGCTCCAGATCTAAGTAAAAGCACAGTTAAACATTAGAAAGCGATGTAAGTATACCTAATTATAAAAGTTTGTATGATCATTCAACGAGTAAATTCTAGAAGTATGGAATGAAATATATATTGTTTAACAAAATACTTTAATATTTCCAGAGTGAATGCCTTGTTGTTGTGTGGCAATTTGATTTAAAGTTGATATGCAGAAACTCCAGCGAGTTTACTTCAACGCTCAATTTATCAAAACTTGAGCATTATCGTTAGCTTTCCATTGATACAAATGTGTTTTATGGCTTTTCACGAGTTATGCCAATCAAAGGGCTCTGAGAGCCATCTCGCGAATGCGAAACAACGTAAAGTTAGATCCGTTTTATTATTTTCCATACTGAGTTTGAAGTCAAAGAATTGAAGAGTAAAACAGGCTTTTAAAAACGACCAACATATCTTTGCATGACATAAAAAATATGCATTGTGTGAATCGAGACTATCTAGACAACTGGATGACGTAATTACACTTGAGAATGAAAAAAATTACAACAGCAATCGTCTTTTAACACGTAATATCCTGGGGAATTAAGAACATTTGCAGATGATGGAACGAGTGAAAATTTGCATATCTGTCCCTGTACACTATATCTCGTTCAACGCTTCGCGTATTCACGAGATAAAAATGGGTGTCATTGCTCCTATCTAAATTATCCCCATATGCAAGTATTCCATACCAACATAGATATTACCCTACCTCAATTATACCGTCGCTACAGCCCGTCACCAACAAATCACCTTTACAATCAACGCACCACACCGAGGCTCCGAGAGATTGGTTGTCATGGGAATTGTTTGACTGGATTAAGGCCTGCTCATCACCAGACCCTTCTGAGCTCGATAGCCACCGTGGGTCTTCTCCGTCGGCACTTGACCAGGAGCTGGTAAAGGAACCTCTTGAGCTTACTCTGGGGGACCAGGCGGGGATTCCCGCTAAATTAGCATACGGGCTGAAGTCATAGCCCGCGGACTTTGGACTCCCGCCAGATTCATTGACTGGACAATCGTGCTTTAACACCTAAAAAACAGAAAGCAAAATTTTTATTAACTAAGAAATAAGCTGTTGTTACATGCAACACGACACCGTTAAACACGGACCCGCGCTATAAAAGGGATAGCTCCTCCCCTTCTTTGTCACGTTATCTCTGTTTCAACGGCTTATTCAAGATGGCGGACGTTAATCGTTCCCCACCAATGCGTGACGCCACAGACTATTCGATGTTGACAGCTCGGTGTCAACAATGAAATGAGTGACGGCTTGGCCAGGCCAAGGTTCCTTTTATAGCGCGGGTCCGTGTTTAAGAGACAAAATCGGCCCCCATTACTTTCGGAATTAGCATGCCTAAGGTAGCCGCTTCTTTCTGGTAGACAGAAAGAAGCGGCTAAAATATATAGATTAGTAATTGAAAAAAATTGTTTATCAACGTGGCATCGCCCTCTCAACGTCTGAGAAAGGGATAACGAATTAACATGAGTGAGCTGAACAACTAATGTAACCAGGTAACAGGATAGTAAACACTTAAATTCCTGTCGGTTCAAATTGAAAGTTCCGTTCGAATCACTGAACTCGAGACTTCAAGTCACTGTATAGAGAGCTTTCATGAATTAAATGCTTGTTACAGTTCGAGTCATTTCCGTTTACTTTGTTTTGGAAACGTCACCATGGTATTTTCGATTGAACCGTTGCTTTCGGGGAGGGGGGAGGGGAGGGGAATTACGTTTGGGGATTACTAGAAACCCAGAGTCAGTTATGGAGACATGTGGTGTAATTCTAACTTTTGAGTCTGGTGATGAAATCCTATGGTGTGACCATTCAAATGAAACCTCTTCAACAGTACTTTTGCGTTGTACCATTTGTTCTAACTTTTGAGTCTGTGTATGAAATCCTATGGTGTGACCATTCAAATGAAACCTCTTCAGCAGTTATTTTGCATGGTACCATTAGTTTTTCAATATTTTAAAAAATGAAATTTGTTCTTCAATTTTGTTTTTTGGCACTCTTGAAAAAAAGGTTTAACGATATTTTCGGGCAGCCGTTACTTTAGGAACTATTCGGTATTGCGAGATACGTTACAGAATGCAACATGTGTTTTGCTATTCGCAATACTTTTCTTAGTGTTGTTTAACAGCATCTTCAATTCAAGTCAGTTTACAAAATGTATTGACGTCACTTTAAGTTGCACTTATTATTATTTATAGCTTGCACCCCGGATAACTTGAACCAGAAGTCCTCTTATAAATTTCCGCTCAAACGTATCGCTAAGTTGAACCTAACAAAGTAGGTCGAGAAGTAATGTCCACAAGCAGTGGCCTTTGTGCCCACTTTAGTGGCTTATAGCATGCCAGCGCACACACTTGAACGGTGTTGTGCTTCACGTGACGGTTAGAGTCAGTCAAGACTTAACAGTGAAATTAGCTAGAATATATTGACGTTGTGGCAAACGTTTACATGTCAAATGCGAGTTAGCCAACTCCAAAAAGTTGCAAGAATAAAAACAAGTTCTATTTGTTGCCAACAGTTTTAAACATGTTTGTCAACTGTTGATGTCCGGTTCACACGCAATTTTGAGTTGCCAACACAAGTTTGCCAACTTATGTTTGTAGTGCGAAGGCGCCTTAAAATATACCTCGTGTTCTCCTTCGTGTTTCGGTGATATCAACACACCATTCGTTGCCTCAGGTCCATTGTCGTCGACACTGAAGAACTGAGGTGATGTGCACTCGGAGTCTGAGGGAGGTCTGGGACTGGGCAGGTGGTCAATGAACCGTTGAGTTGTGTGACCGCTGTCCATGTCTAGGCTGCGCCTGGGTTTGGACTTCTTTTGTTTTGATTTCCGTCGTTTGAGTGCGTCGTTTGTCTGAACAAGGCTGCGAAAAAGACATAAAAATCACTCCGTGAATTCATAAAATAACAGGTATTCCGTCAAATGCTCTACTACGTGGACAGATTTGCCCTCGGAATAATACTCCGCACAAATTTACTCCCTTCAGTGAAATAAAGAACTCTGCTTTTCAATGTACTGGGACGATATCGGAGGTAAAAAACAACAGTTTTTTTTTTCAATAGTAATAACATGTTTGTTTGTTTTTTCTTTCTGTGAGCATAGCAGTGGGCAGGAGTAGGCGTTTTGTTTGATTTTGTTGCAGTGTTCTCAGTTGAACCCGTAACCCGTAACACCTGTGAGGGGTGTCACTACTAAGTGTTACGGCTGTGAATTAAGGTGTTTCAATACAATGTTTACTAAAACCTTTTGGTCATGTGCCACATTGTTACGGCTGTTAACAGAAATGGAACAGTTGATAAAAAAAGTTATTGAGAACCCGGTGTTGTTGCGTCAGTCATTTAAGACAGTCCTGTATAACCTTCGAAGATTTAATAGAATTCAAAAATAAGGTATCTAAGTCGAGCGTAGCCGTATCGTAGCTCCACGACAAGTAATAAAAGTTGAAAATGTTAAGTTTCTTTCCTTGTTAATGTTCTGCTGCTTGAACAGGAAACCACAAAAATTAGTTTCCAGCAGAAATTTCATTCATCTCGAAACCGCATAAAATTGTTCCCGCAAAACACAAAAAATCGCCCATTCGCAAAACTAAAACTCCCTCAAAAAATTTCATGCTACACCGTAGGCAATTTCCAGTTTTTCAAAGTTTTATTCGAAGTAATCATGCTCATAAAACAAACTGACCTGTTTCTGTTAATTTCTCTCAAACGATATCCCGTGGCTGTGTCCCAAACGCAGATTTGCCCGCTTAAACAGACGCTAATTATTGACGACATCGTGCACTTTAAATGCTCCACGTTCTGAAATGAATAACAATGAATCAATCCAACACGATGAATCTCTGAGAGCGGTTTGACGGTGACTGTCCTGAGGTAAAACTTAAGGTTAATACATCGGGCCAATTAAAACAAACTCAAAAAGCGAAATGAACCAATCAGACATCCATAGGGCGGTTTTCAATAGAGTAACCGAAAGTAATTTCGCAATTGCTTTGGTTTTGCATTGCTACGCTTTGTGATTGGCTAAAAAAAGTAAAACCAAAACCAATTGTGAGTTGCTTGCACGCGTTTTCCCGCGCTTGGCGCCGGCTACATGTATTTGCTTCGCGCTCTGATTGGTTAATTGGAATTTCTGCCTCTGCTGTGATTGGCCAGAGTATTAACTTTGGTTTTGGTTTTACGATACTCAATCGAAAACCGCTCTATAAAAGCGAACGACCTGATCCAAGCGTGAAAAACACAAACGGTTGTCAAGCCCTGAAAAACACTCGTAAGCTTCTCAATAGTTGGTTTGTGACTGGCTTAAAGAAGCAGATTCCTATATTAATATTGACGAGATTATCTCTAAAGTTAAATCAAAAAGTAATTAATTAATATTTTCACAAATCTTTTTTTTTTATATCAATCACTTGTTTCTTCCTTTTTTTTCCTTTTTTTTTTCTCTTTTTTTCTTCTATTGTTTGATCCTTTCTTTTTATTTCAACAAATTGGTGTGTGTAGCGATTTCTAATCATGTAATTAATTTCACTGGCCTGCCAAGATTAGCTTTTGCTACCTGCAGGCCAGTATTATAAATTCTATAATAACTAACTAATAAAGATTTTTGTTGTTGTTTGTTGTTGTTGTTGTTGTTAAGTACAACATCATAGGCTGACACACTTTAAGTACGATATCAAACACGATAAAGAATGTTTGATTAAGTATCCAAACACCGAGAAGTGGATTGAAAAAAAAAAACACAAGGTGCAGCCGAGTTTTTTCAACCCACTTCGAGCTTCTCAAACAGATCATTAAATGCGGAGAAAACGAAGGAATAAAATAGCTAAAATTTATGCAAATCTCTTTCACGGTGGTGATTTCCTTTGTGTTCTCGTCTTGAATTATAAACGAGATTTAGAATCCAAAGGCTAAAACGGTTCCAATATTTGCACCAACAGTCATCCAGAATAACTTAACGAATGACACAATAAACAAAAAACTTACAGTTTTTTAAACAGTATAAGATTCATACAAACCTGAGTGTGTCCCTTCAGACTGATAGGAACACTCTCCACTAATCCATCGTATCCGTATCCCGTCCCCTTCTGTCCGCGCCCCGACCTGGGGTTGACTTGAAGATCATTCAAAAATTTACAGACAAAGAAGAGAATGATCATAACGACTACACCGAGTATCACACAGGACAAAGCATTGTGGTAATACTTCGGGTCTCGGGTCTCTTTATCCCCCGCGGGCGTCTCCTGCCCACTCCCAGCGGACTGATCCAGTTTTACCGGTGGAAGCCCATGGCTGTCTGTCAATAGTTCACCGTCACCTTGGGATGTGTCCGTAACGAAGATGTCCGTGTCAATGTTGATGCCAAGATGAACTGGTGGTAAAACAGTCACGTATCTAAAGCCGAAAACAACGATTCACCTCTGTCAGTTTTATTTTTAACTAAAAATAAATTAGCATGCGAATACATCCGCCTCTGGATCTCGTCTCTCTCGGGAGCGACCGGATGATGAGAGGCGGCTTTATTCACAGGCTAAACGTAAATAGGTCTTTAGCAAACAATCTTAATGGGCCATCTCCGAAAATGAGATATTCACTCACAAAACGGACTCGACCAACAACGCGTTAAACCCGGCCGGTAAAAAGTCGTCCTGATAATGTGATCCTTGGATTTTCCCCCGGGGGAGTTTTAAATGGGGAGGGGGATGGGGGTTGGGGCAGGCCCCCGCCCAGGATACGCCACTGGTAACCACCCCAGGAATTTAACACTCTCGGATCAATTTATCATATTTACCTGCCAAGAAGACTGATATCGTAGTAATTCAACAGCTCAGGCCAATGTCGTTGATAAAGACCTTTCCACACCTCAACTGATGGAGGTTTGATGGAAAAATCTGTTGTTTTTAGCCATGATGCTTCACTCTTTCCATTTTTCTCTGCCTTTAAGTTGATCCTTTCCCCTCCCTGGGTGGATCTTATTTTGCTCACTCCGTCACTAGAGTTGTCGCCGTCCGGATTTGGTAATGTTTTTTCCGAGTTTAGCTGCTCCTGGGACATTTCCCCAGAATGAGGGCCCGGGTAACTCAGGATATATGTAAAATAAACGATAAAACAGATCTGGAAATTAAGACAAAGTTAACATGAGTTGCTGAAAAGATTTCCGGCTCTAAAAATTGCTGCTTTCTTATACAGTAAAAACCCGCAAGTGAGAACCTGAAAATTAAGAACCTGTTAGCCTCAAATTTGTCATTTATACCCCCTATAAACAAGAACCTATTTAGCCCAGAAAATGAAAAACAGGTTCTTATTTTCAAAAATCATCATTTAGTGATGCAGAGCTGGGTAAGAATCCTGTTTGGAAAAATAGGAGCTTGCCATTGCTGTGCAGATAAATCAATTAATGTAATAGGGTATTGTTGAGGGGGGAGGGGTGGGTGGGGTTGACTGAAAAATAGGCTGATTACCATTTTATCTTGTAGCTGGATTTTATTTGTTGTTACACAGAAATAAGAACCTATTTAAGAACCTAGATAGCCTAAAATTGTGTTAACTACCATTATTTTAAACAAGAACCTGTTTAGGCTAACTCTAAAAAATGTAGGTTCTTGCTTGCGGGTTTTTACTGTAGGGCTAACTTTTGAGTATGTAGATAAAGTGTGACCATTCAAATGAAAGCTACTGAGCAGTACTTTCCTGTGGTACTGTTTATTATGCTGTACAAGGTGGTTCTAACTTTTGAGTCTGTGAATGAAATCCTCAAGTGTGACCATTCAAATGAAAGCTACTGAGCAGTACTTTCCTGTGATATTGTTTATTATGCTGCACAAAGCAGTTCTAACTTTTGAGTCTGTGGATGAATTTTTTTGGGTCACCGTCTTTATCTTATATTTATCTTGTTCTCACCATGCAAGCCTTCTGTACTATCCTTGTTCTCGCCCAAAAGTAGGCAACATTAAGCCTCTTGGGCAGTTTCCTTGGGATGACAGGGCACTCCCTAGGGGGAGTGGTCTGAGTAGTCAGTGATGATGGCGGTAGAGGAGGTAACAGACCAAAGAATTGAACTGGCTCGGAGGAATGAGGGGGAGTGGGAACTGGTGATGGCGGCGTTTGAAGTGGCTTTGGGGATGTTCCTGGTTTGGAAAAGAGAATAATGCAATATCATTGCTTTTGTCCTTTACAGACCAACAAAAATATAAAGAGGACCATTAAGGGCAAAAAGAAGTGTCAAATTTGGCGAAACAGGGAGGAGACTAGGCGATCGTTTCCGTGAACATCTACAAGACGTTGAAAGAAATGACAAAGACGCATCTAAACCCAGTCGCTGGGCACTTAAAACTCCGCAATCGTTCCACCACCTGGCGCTCTACAGCCTTTCCCTACCTCCACAGCAGGGTAACAAGGAACGCCGTAAATTTTAGAGCAACAACTCACCTTCCAAATCGGCACTCTTAAACCCCACGGAATCAACGAACGCTTTTTAGTAACTAATTTATTCTTGTTTTTCGCGTTTTATGTACCATGTTTCCACCAATATGGACATAAACTACACACAACCCACAATTTCTTGATTGGATCTGACGAAGGGCTAGCACTTGAACTGTCAGCTTTTGAAAGTCTTTACGGTGGCTAATTTACTTCATCAACTCAGTTGATAAAACGAAACTGTTGTTGTTTTGGCAGCGTGTAGTGAATATTTTGGACTGCACAGGAAAGTAATCGTAATGCTTTTTTCATCACTTTCAATCCCAGAGTCGACAATTATGAAGATATGTGATGTGATTCTCACTTTTTAATCTGTGGACGAAATCCTATGATGTGACCATTCAAATCAAACCTCTTCAGCAGCACTTTTGCATGGTACCATTTGTTTAACTTTTGAGTCTGTGGACGAAATCCTATGATGTGACCATTCAAATCAAACCTCTTCAGCAGCACTTTTGCATGGTACCATTTGTTCTAACTTTTGAGTCTGTGTATGAAATCCTATGGTGTGACCACTCAAATGAAACCTCTTCAGCAGTTCTTTTGCATGGTACCATTTGTTCTAACTTTTGAGTCTGTGGACGAAATCCTATGATGTGACCATTCAAATGAAACCTCTTCGGCAGCACTTTTCCATCGTACCATTTGTTCTAACTTTTGAGTCTGTTTATGAAATCCTATGGTGTGACCATTCAAATGAAACCTCTTCAGCAGTACTTTTGCATGGTACCATTTGTTCTAACTTTTGAGTCTGTGGATGAAATCCTATGATGTGACCTATCAAATGAAACCTCTTCGACAGCACTTTCGCATGGTACCATTTGTTTTTCGATGTCTGACAACATGAAATTTGGGATTTTTCCAGTTGTCCCTTACCTTGCTGTGCACCGTCTGAGGGACTCCTTTGCCTCGGGGCTTGTTGCAATCGTTGAAGATCTGAAAGCTGATACGACAAAAAGCAGAATTTACGATGGCCAAAAATTAATGCATTTTGGTTTAACATTATCATTAAAGAAAGCTTAGAGATAAACACGCACATTTCCGGCAAATTTAAATGCTTCTAAGTCCACAACGTTCAAGCTGGAGCGATAAAATTTGCACAATACATGCATGTCTATTCAGAAGCCTGTTTACTCATAAAATCCAAACAAAGCAATCACATCGAACAGACCAGTGTCGTCTAGGCGATTTGCTTCTTCATCTGACCAATCGCAAACAAATAAATAAAAGACGAAAACCAATCATATTAATCTCAACAAAAAAAAAACAATAGAAACATGTACCTGGCGCCAAGCGCGGGAGAACATGCAACTGGCGCCAAGCGCGGGAAAACGCACAACTGGCGCCAAGCGCGGGAAAACATGCAACTTAAAAATATTCTGTGTAGGTACCTCCATTCTCCTGATGTCGATGGACAGAACCGTAACAAACAGCACCATTTGTAGGAAGAAGTCAGACAGCAGACAAACCATGGCAAAAAGACAAAATTCCTGCGCAATGAAATAATGTAAAATGCCATTGCTTTTACTTTTTTCATGGCATGATATTGGGTGAAAATGCCCAGTAATATTAAGAAATGTCGCTCCATCTCGTCAGCCCTGTAATTAAGCAATATATGCAGCATTTTGCATGCTTTGTTTCAATAGGGCGGCAAGAGTCAAATTTTTTAGCCAATCGCAAAGCGTAGCAATACAAAACCAAAGCAATCGCTTAAAGGTCCACCTTCACCCAAAAGACGTTGTGGTCGTTTGTTTTTGTCTTGAAACGCTCTATTGTTCATACGCGTGATCTGATTGGTTGCACGCATTCAAGCGTGAATTTCGTGTTGCACGAAATTCAGCACACAAAGTGATCACGGCGCGCACAGCATTTTGGGTGAAGGTGGGCGTTTAATTACTTTCGACACTCAATGAAAAACTGCTGTAGGCTAAGATTCCGCTGTAACAATACTGTTAGGACAAAAATGACGTTAAAAAATGACGTGGCGACAAGAAAATTAGAACCTACCTGAACTGCAGGAACAAAAGTAAAGTAACCAGATAACAAAACTGCTATTTCCGTGCACAGATTCTTGAAAATGTACCAGCCTTCCCTACTTAGTCCTAGAAAAAATAAACATTGCAATCTTAATCATATTTGGGTAATTTAAGTCATATTTCCGAGTGACTGCAGGGCTCGACACTAACTTTTTGGTGGACTGGACATACGCAAATAATTCGCAATTAATCTGAAATGTGAAGTCAGATTTTAAAGAGTTTCTTAAGGCCAAAAATGGCCTGTATTCCCAAACTTTTACTGGCCAAAGTGAGATTTTCATTGGCCAATGTCCAGTTGACCACCGTTAGTGTCGAGCCCTGGCACAGTGACTGTGCACCAAAGCAATTTAATTCAATGATATTAACCCACTGACACCTGAGGATTTTTACGTTTTTGAGTGATTTTCTGCATACACACGACCCATAGGATTTCGTGACTTCATATTTGGAGTTACCATTGAAAGTGCTGCTGTTCTAAAACACTGAAGGCTCGAGTTTACTGGAAACGTCATTCTGACGTTGGCATTTTGCTTTGTTGAATTGCAATAAAGTCTTCAATATGGTGTTTCTGCGATTTTTGGTAAGTCCACAGCCATTTTTCACCTTTAGTAGCTGCCTGATGAGCATCATTAAGCTTTAATAATAGTAGTAGTAGTAGTCCACTTTCTCAACGAAGCGAGTTAGGTGTTGTACTTCGTTTACGAATTTGGCTCGTGGCTCGCTGAACTGGAAAAATGGCCGCCAGGAAACGAAGTAGCTTTGGGACTCGACTCTGGATGAATTTCTCGACCTACCGCGGCATATTTTAGAAGTTGCGACCACTGGCGAACACAACAAGCGCGAAATTTCGGCGGTGGGTCGGAGTGGCTATGGACTTAGTATAAATATGAAATGTGTGGAGGACGGAAGGAACGCTGTCAAAAAAAAAATAAATAAATCTCGTTATTTTCCAGCATGCAGTGCGGTGGTGATGTTGAAAATCGAGGCAAGGTGAGTATGCACTAGAATAAGAAGCTGTAATTCGGCCCGAGCAACGAATAAGAGCAAAAAAATTCACTGCTAAGCTAGAACTAGGACTGAATTTTGCTGTAAATGTTGACTTTTGGGTTTGCCACGATGATTTGAATAAAAAAAAAATAAAGGCAAAAACGTGATTTTTGTTGTTTTCTATAACGTTAAAAACGGTAATTTTTGTTATTGTCCAAATTCAAACGCTGATATTCTGCAAAAATCGCCGACTTTTTTGTGTTTATTGGGTATCTCAATTTTAAAGACTTTCTAGTCAATGCTCACAACTGCTAGTTAAGGCAATGTTCGCACGATTAAGAAAGTTACAATTTTTTAAAGCAGTGGAGTCTTGTACGGGCGGTTCAGGTGTCAGTGGGTTAAAGCAATACAAATATTTTAATATATAAAAGATAATACAAGGGTGCATGAAGATGTGCAATTTCTCTTCTCTTGTTTATTATATAAACGACATTAATTGCGAAGTTTTAAGCAATTTTCCGAAGATGTTCGAGAATTCTCCGAATACTGTCCGAAGGTAGTACGGACATTTCCGATCATTTTCCGACATTTTTCGAAGATTGTGGAAGACTTCGAGGAAGGTCTGAAGTTGTTTCGATTGGAGATCAACACCTTTTAACTCGTTTGACATCTAAAAGGGCAAGCTTGGTGGCTAACGTGAAGACATTGATACATTCACTCTTCAGAGTGAAGATAAAACAAAGATATCTTCACATGTGTCAAGATATGACGAGATATGACGAGAAATCCTTATGGGATAGGGGGGAAATCCTTGTATTTCACTGAAGTTTATATAATATACGTTACATGTAGTAAAACACACACTGTAAGTTGCAAATACCTTGAGCAACTCTTATCTTGACTTCAAGGTCCACTGGTGTCGACACCACAGACTTCGTTATCACCAGAATGTTTTCAACACCAACCACAATCACAAGATAGGGAAAGATCTCGCTGTTGAAACAAATCGTGAAAAATTTAAAATGCGACAGCATGTTGCAGCAAAGGTAGCCAAAAGATAAGCTATCGATCAAATCGAACTTTCCACATCCCCTCCCCCGAGCAACCACCCAGGCATTTGAACTTCTGAAATTTGGTTTGTTCAAATTCCATTCCCCCGGAACAAAACTGGGTGTCAGTAAAACGCGAGGTCGGGGCCGGGGTCGAGGTGGGATTAGGTCTAGGATTAGGTATGGGATTAAATATAATCCTATACCTAATCCTAACCCTATGCCTAATCCCATACCTAATCCCAGACCTAATCCCATCCCGATCCCGGCGGCCCCGACCCCGCGTTTTACTGACACCCGCCAAAACTGTTGTTCAAATACCCCATCCAAGGCTCATATTAGGCGATCCAATGCCCCCTACCCTTGGGAAAAGAGATTAGCTTCTACATCCCATTTTGATGTTTTATACATCGTATCGTTTACATTTTTTTGTGTAGCTCGTAACAATAAAGTCAGCAGCCAGTTTGCACAGGGCTTTTGTTGTCTTTTGCTCTTCAGCCAAGAAGAAAATGTCCGTGAACGCTGAAAGCTGAAGGAAACACTTGTGGTTTTTACCTGCTGTCTAGTGTGGTAACAAGGCCAAAGAAGGAACATAATCCTGCAGCCATGATGAGGGATGCAATCACTGAGATGACAGCACTGAACGCCAAACCCCACTTACTCTTCACCATTTCTATCTTCCCTGAAAAGACAAAATGCATATCCCTTGTTGGAAATTTCGATGTGGAAATTATCAAAGATAGCAGTACTTATATGGTGAGTGCTGACTAAAGCTAAAACTGCTGGCTGTTCCTATAAAACAGTTTTCAGTTGAATGTCGTAAAACCAACACAAAAGTTTTACAATCACCCTGACCATTCACAGCAGGCTCAGAAATTGCAATGAACCAATCAGAACTCGACATAAATGCATGTAGCCGGCGCCAAGCGCCCGCGCAAGTCACGATTGGTTTTGGTTTTACTTCTGATTGGTTGTCAAAAAAGTGGCACAAGAGTTTTTTTTTTTGGCTAATCACAAAGTATAACAATGTAAAACCAAAGCAATTGCGAAATTACTTTTGACAGTGCTACTTGTCTTGCAACAGAACTAAACAGATGCACGGCAAAATGGAATATATTTGTTAAGTGTATAGTTTATAGGTGTGGTCTTTTATGATTAGTACTTACCAACAGAGAAGGCCAAGTAGAGAAATACTATAAAGTAAGTAACACAGAGGGGGAGTAGTTCTATGAATTCCCTGTCTTCGCCCTGTATAGGAATGAACAGAAGATGTGACAGATTACATTAATTTTGTGTACTGTACACTGAATTAAGCCTTTTACTCTCATAGTTTATTATGGAGGCATGTAGTGTAGTTCTAACTTTTGAGTCTGTTGATGAAATCCTATGGTGTGACCATTCAAATGAAACCTCTTCAGCAGTACTTTTGCATGGTACCATTTGCTCTAACTTTTGAGTCTGTGGACGAAATCCTATGGTGTGACCATTCAAATGAAACCTCTTCAGCAGTACTTTTGCATGGTACCATTTGTTCTAACTTTTGAGTCTGTTGATGAAATCCTATGATGTGACCATTCAAATGAAACCTCTTCAGCAGTACTTTTGCATGGTACCATTTGTTCTAACTTTTGAGTCTGTGGATGAAATCCTATGGTGTGACCATTCAAATGAAACCTCTTCAGCAGTACTTTTGCATGGTAACATTTGTTCTAACTTTTGAGTCTGTTGATGAAATCCTATGGTGTGACTATTCAAATGAAACCTCTTCGCCAGTACTTTTGCATGGTGCCATTTGTTTTTCAATATTATTCAAAATTGAAATTTGAGTTTTTTTCTTGAATTTTGATGTTTGGCACTCTTGAGAGTTCTTGTGTAGAGCTAAGGCCTTGTAATCCATTTGAATTGTTTCATTGAGGCAACCTACATCGATATTTCTTGGCGGAATAAAACCATTAAACCCTAAATATCGAGATGGCATCACTGTAAACATGCCTTATGCCATTTTTTGTCCCCCCTTCATGTATGTGAACGAATAACTGCAGTACAATGTCTGCACACCTGGAACTTACCTGGAATAAACTGCCTGGGAGTGGCAAGTAACTAGAGATGCCACTGCAAGTGGAACTTTAACCATACCTTATAGTAAATGTGAGCTACATTATCTCTGCCAGCACTGTTGTCTTTTTTGTTTGGGGAGGCAAGGGGGAATTCCTTCTTCAACTGACTGCTCAATTCATCTACATATCTGAAATAAATACAGTAAAAGAAGAAGGCATTGTCATAAATCTTGTATTCACACTTCACTGATATCACAACTTAAAGGTTGATCAGTTAATTGTACCATTTACATGTATGCTAATAAAAGGACATCAAAGATGAGTACATTCCTACCTTGAATCATGTGAAGACAGCACAAGTGTTACAGCATACTGTATGATGTGACTGGGCCCATCTGTGTGCATATTAGGATAGATTCCTGTTTGTTTAAGTGGCAAACCAAGTATGTACTCTGTTGAGAACAAAAGTAAACAAACACTGTTACATTACAATACAATACAATACAATACTTTATTTTCACATTTCCATGACATTTTTGTTACAAGAAAATATATATCTAGCTAAACTAAAATTACTAAAACAATAGGACGAATAACTAAATATAAATAACATTTGAGGAAATGCCTAGCGTCTAAATTAACCATACAGTTTTCTAGTTAGACACTAGTCTTGAATAGTATCAGTTCACATGTAGACATCTATTACAAACACATAAACACGCACACTGCACACATATAGCAAAAATAGCAAAAAATAGCGAAAATAAGAAGACGACTGGGGTTGGACAGTATATCTGTTTTGACAATAAAATTAATACCGTTTAACATTATGTTGAATAGACAAACAATAATTAAATCCAGGGTCATAACAAGACTGTATGTGGGATCAATGTGGTTGTATCTGGATGATAAGCCATGTGATTACGATAAACCCATATGCATTGATTATTGACCAAGCAACAACTCAACTGCTGAATCCAGATCTTACCTTTAACATCAATATTTAATGCTGGCCGGCTGTGATCTAAATGCAGATCATCTAATACTGACAGATCTTCATCAAACCTAAAAATGATAATTTACTGTATACAATAAATTAAAAAAATTTAAAAAATTTAAAAAATTTAAAAAAAAATGGATCTAAGGTACTATGCCACTACGCGCCTACGCTAGACAAACTAAAGACCAATTCACCGAAATTGAAAAAAAAAAGGCGAAATGTACAAATGTACAGGCGTATGACTACTACGTTTAACTCTACGGTCTCAATTTCATCCAAAAACGAGCCAGGTATAAATTTAAATCATGCTTGCAAGCAAAGCAAGAGTCCACTCATAAAAAATGTAGTTTGATTGCATCTTCGGATCAATTTCATTTTCCTTTGTTTGATATCATTTTCATATCTCAACATAGAAAAGAAAAATGGAACTACAACATATAATTATCCGACTCATAGTTTCATCTTTACATGTATTTGAAAGACTTCATCAGGACAACTAAGTTGGTTAATTTTGTCAGGGAAACTTCATCAGATTCAAAGTTGGCATAGCTACAATCAGCAATTATGTCATATGTAACAGCCAAGTCAATCAACATGTAACTTAATTTGCCCATTCATGTAAGTCGAAATTTAAACCTTCTGCAGCAAAACAAAAGATGAAGCAATAATTGCTTACAGGATAACAGGCTAACAAGTTCTTCAGTACAAAAGCTAACAAAAGTTATTTATTAATAATGTGCACTTAAAATTAAACACTGTGTATATGATGACTTGATTTGGTTTAATTTTTCCTTTGATTTGAAAGTTTTCAAACTAGTTTGATTTTCAGTTAGTAATGAATCTGAGGCAGTGGACATATAGTTACTTAGTCCAATTTCTACAGACCATAAATCAAAACTTTATACATGTACAAAAATGTATGACAGTTACACATAGTTTTCACCTTTGTCTGTTTCTATTCCAAAGATTAGCTGGTGACAGCAACAGACACCCTTTTGAAGGAAGATATCTCTGGGGTTTGATTCTGACACTCGGACCAGAATTCACTTGTAAACAAACATCGCTTAACTTCACATACTTGCTCCTGTTAACAAATTAACCAGTTATGAAAAGCAAGTTACAATAACCGAATTACTGTACATACTCTGTACATACACTGTACATATACCGGTACTGCCCATACACCTGTATGGGCCTCTGAGACTTAATTGCAGTGGTGATGCTGCAAACACAACTTGCTAAGTTACACTCAAATGCATATTACACATTTCTGATCACCATGTACATTATAGGAACATGACACAAGCACTTTGATTACTTAGCACTTTGATCACTTTGACCACTTAATTTTCAGATCATCTAATCTGAGATCTACATTGTGTACAGGAACACAAGTCACACAGCACAAAATTAAATATTATACCTGCCAAGTCTCGCGCCAGTCTCACGCCTGTGAGTCCAAAACTCTGATCTCATGCCAACTCACACCTATGGAGCAATTTCTCACTCCTGACTGACAGATTTGAGCTAGTGAGCCTTAACTGATCGCATGATCCAATTAAAAATATAGTTACATTCATGAACATTTGGCACTTTATTTTAGGTTTTTATCGTTCTGAACATTATGATAACACTGCTGGATGTTATTAAACAGAGGTCTGAAGTCCATGGAAACTTCCGCACATCCTTTGGAACATCTTCAGACAACTTCGGATGTCTTCAGAATAGATTGGGTTGTCTTTGTACGTGTATTTGGTCGGGTTGTCTTCCGAAATCCTGGCACTCCCATGACAAAATTCTCACACCTATCACTCGGAAAAAGTTGGCAGGTACATTGTATAAAATATGATTATTTGTGAAAACCTTGTACATACCCATGCTGATACTGAAAATCTGTAATAAACTTTGTGATTTGAAAGGCAGGTTTCAATGCTTCCTTTATTACCATGTTATTTTGAAGGTGTGGTCGCCAAGGACTCACATGTGCCATAAGAATAAACTGCTGTATATAAAGGACTGGGTCACCTACAAACTAAAAAGAAGATGAAACAATTATATTGTATCAAACAGATAGAGTTAAATGTACAATGTGATTGCCAATATGCATTTTGCCTATGTGCATGTATACCATACTGTATTTCCTTGAATAACAGCCATCCCTCAATTAATCGCCCTGTCAAATAATTGCCCCCATTGGTGAAGATCTTTGAAATATTGTAATCACCTCCCTTGATTTAGTCAAGTTAAAAATTCACTTCTTGTATATAGGAAAGAATCCTTACAATTACAGATAACCCGTTCATTACGCATGCACTTATTCACGGGTTAAAAAGCACAGTTTTCATATACATGTACATTGTAGCTTTTCTACAGCGACATTCGTGTTTTGATTCTTATTCTCTCCTAAATTCTTGGAGCTCTCTTATTAGCACATTAGCACTTTCACAAGCAATATTTGAAATTATCCCCCCCCCCCTTCAATTAATCGCTTCCCCTCTTATAATCGCTCAATCAAGGAAATACGGTATGTTGTGGTTCAATTTTTTTCTTTGGTTTGAAAATTTTGAAACCAGTTAAATTTTTGTTTAACTTTGTCTCAGATTTGTTACCATATTCTGAGACACACGAAAATAAAAATTAAACTTGTTTGAAATTTTCAAAGCAAAAAGAAATTGAACCACAGCATATGCATACATGTACATGTATGTTGTGGTTCAAATCTTCTTTGGTTTGAAAATTCTCAATGAAACCAGTTTAATTTTATTTTCCTTTATCTAAGATACATTTCATAATCTGCAACAAAAGAAAACAAGAACCAAACTGGTTTGAAATTTTTTAGCCTGCATGGCAGGCGTAAATGGGGAGGGGATTGGGCTCAAAAAAGGAGAGGGGAGAAGGGAAGGAACGCCTGCTATAACTGAAGAACCGGGCTATTCGGATTGCGCCACCAATTTCCTGGTTATCAAATTACGTCAACTGTCAATATGTTCACCAATCAGAAACTGGCACGTGCTTTTACTCATGGATGACTTCGCGCGTGAATTTACTATGTTTACCACCCAGCGTGAATTAGCCAATCAGAATTTGCAGCCACCAGCACAGAGGTTCCATTAGAAGCCGGCAACCGGCAAAATTTCGCCGGCTACTTCCTAAATTATCGCCGCCTACTTTTTGATTAATTTCACTGAAGTTGATGCCCAGAATGCTAGAAATGCCATTGCCACTGCCGTATATTTTATAAATATTGCCACTTACTCTTAATTTTATTAAAACCCCTACCAGCATCTGCAGAAACGAACAAAAGGGGGTCTTTATTGCAGGCGTACTTTCCCTCTCTCCCCAGTTTCCCTCTCCCTGACGCATGCTACACAGGCTAGAAATTTTTTAAGGTGAAGAAGTGAAGGCCTACACACTGTACATGTACATGTATAAAGTGCACTTAAGAGATGACATGTGTCAACTGAAAACTAGTACAGTACTTACGTGTAGATTGTATATTCTAAACATAACAATTACATAATTTATATTAAGTAAATTTACTATATTACTATGAAAAGAATGGAACACCTTGCTGATTTCTTACCCATCTAGGAATAGTGTTGTCATTTCCCTGTAGGATACGGGGTGTCTTGCCCTGGCTATCAGAAACAAACACCCCAGAAGAACTCAGTGTAATCCATTCTATCGTGGCTGAACCTCCAAACAATGGCACTGAGAGCAGAGGTGCACTAATGAGAAAGAAGAATGGTTAAGCACACATTATAAATTATACATGCATGTACTGTACATGTATTTTAGGATCTCAAATACTGTAGTAGTACATGTACTTACTGGTTGCATTACATGATTGTGTACCTTTCTACAAATTTAACACTTTCACTCCCAGACATGTAATGTACAGTACATTGTAGTTCCAACTATTGAGTCTGTTGATGAAATCCTACGGTGTGACCATTCAAATTATGACTCTTCAGCTGTACTTTTGCATGGTACATGTACAATTTTTTCTAACTTTTGAGTCTGTTGATGAAATCCTATGGTGTGACCATTCAAATGAAACCTCTTCAGCAGTACTTTTGCATGGTACCATTTGTTCTAACTTTTGAGTCTGTTGATGAAATCCTATGGTGTGACCAGAATGAAACCTCTTCGGCAGTACTTTTGGATGTTGCCACTTGTTTCTCAATATTTTATAAAACAAAATTTAGGGTTTGTCTTGAATTTCGATTTTTGGCACTCTTGGGAGTTTTATAATTAAGGGTGAAATGTACACGTTTTGACTCTAATCAGCGCTCAATCTCACCTGCATGTGAAGATAACCACGGCTGTAAAGAAAATCACTAACTTCGGATGTGTGGCGCAAAAGAGTCCATGCTCATAACACACCCGAGAAACCCAATCACCTCCAGTCTCGCCCCCCTCAACAACCTCACTGTCTTTCGTGCTAGTTTCAGTTTCCATCGTGATACCGTTTGTACTCATTGTAACGCTAACAATTTCGACAACCTTCTCGCTTTGATCCAAATAAACGACTGATCGACGCCCTTTTTGCCCTTTGCTCGATCAGTGCAAAGTTTTCTTTCCAGAGTTTAACTCAAATCGCCATAATAAGTTGTGACTTTCTTCTGGCGCGCATACAGACATGTCCCACCCAAGTCTGTCAGAATATAGCTCGTATCTTGTCCATGTTTACTTTAGCAGTTCGGCGAAATCCTGAAAGTCTTTAATACACGAACACCTTTACTGCCCTCACTTGTCCGTTTGCTACCATTGCGCTATTCCGATTGTGATATAACGGGCAAAAATAAAGTGGAGCTATAAAAGTACTCCATGTCTAAAATTGGTTTCGACGCCATTGTTTCCTCTTCGGCGCATGACCGCGAGTTAGCTTTCACCGTGGGCTCATAAGCAGATGGCGGGTGAAAAGCGGGAAGAAACAAAAATCAGACCACCACGATCGAACGATCGAACGATGAAAACTTCTTTTGTTCTTATGACAAACAACTTAAAATGAGGAAGTTTGTGGTCTAAATATTAATGTTTTGTTTTGAAGTTGTTCAAGTTTAATATGCATATTTAGTTCCGCGTTCAAGCGGTCACGTGACTTGACTTATACGCACCAAAATAACAAAGAAACGAAGAATTTTTTCCAGAAATACAGGAGCTGATCAAACTTAATATGACAGCCAAGTTTTAGCGCATTAGGTTGAAAAATGAGAAAGTAGAAGGATTTTATGGTTGACATAAAATACATGAATATAGATGACACGCATCAGTGCCACTGATTTCAATTTCCCCCCTCGGTCATTACGAAAGAGTCGAGAGTTAAAGGCTTCCGGTAAAACAGTTCACCGTTCGATGGCCAGCAAATTCAAAATGTGAAAAAAAAAACCAGGCGCATAAATGAGTTAAGAATGAATCGTCTGCAAGTTACAGGCCCGTAGCCAGACCAAAATATTTTCCGAGGCCCAGCAGCGAAAAAAAAAAAACATTGCATTTTTGCTTGACGCGGTGAACAAGCGGTTTTCAATAGACCTATTTCGATATATTACAACCCTTACTTGGCTCCGAGACTAAGGCGGAATAAAACAAAAGAAATCACTCGAGGCTCAGGGACGAATAATTAATTTCTTCTAAGGCTCGGAGTCAAGTTAGAATTTAATATATTGAAATTGGCCTGTTTAGCGTCAAAAGCAGGCGGTGTGCGTCACGACTTGCAATGCCCCATGGGTTAATTTGTGGAGCGGCTCATTTTCCCTTCGTCTCGACGGAGTAAGCATCTCCTACGTTTGCGTTATTTAGCCTGAATTTAAATCTAGCGCTTTTTCTTCGTAAAGGCTGATTTTTCTATTCATTGACGTTGTTGTTTTGCAGGGAACGGCAAAGAAATGTACCAAAATGTAAAACGCACATTCAACACGTGGAGAGGCATTGTTTCCGCTTATTAAACCTATTGTTAAATGTATTGTTACTCACCAGGAGACCTAGGCGAGTTGATGAACTTATCAATTTTGAACGGCTTCAACCAAAAAAACTAAAAGGGGTAGACCCGGGTAGACCCCGAAATTCTCAAAGAAGAAAAGCTAAATTAACTGTATGTCCCAAATTATTGACGAAAAACAAACGCGTAAAGGAATGAGAAGTCTAAGAAAAAGTGTGAAAGTTCAGTTTACGATAATGTGGCAACTGAACCGAGTAGGTTTACTTTGAGATCAGCTAAGGCAGTCATTGTGCTCGAATGTAACATTTAATTGTAGCCATAACAAAGAAGAGATATTTCTCTTTAAATCTGCCTGAAAATATTTTTAATTGACATCGCTGAAATCCTTGAAAAGGAACATTTTATTCAACTCCACGCGCTGAAATAGCTTCTTGTTTGCCACGAGGACTATTGTTTAAACAACGGCTTTCTATTGGTGAAATCTCGTGACGCACACCGCCTGCGTCAAAAGCTCTCTCCTCCGCAGAGGCCTCCTAGTCACGCTCCATGCTTGGCAAAAAACGCGCGGAGGCTGGGTAGAGGTAAAAAGTAAAGCGCGCGGGGAACTCTGGAAAGGGATAAGAAGGAAGGAAGACCCTTCTTTCGCTCTTCCCATCGCTCCCCGCTCTCCCATTTTCTCTTTTACTGTTCTTTACCGATAGGAGCCTCTGCGGAGGAGAGAGCGTCAAAAGTAGTTTTGTGATTGTTTTGGTTTTGCCGTTGTTATGCTTTCAGCTGTGATTGGCTAAAAAATCTCGCGCCACTTTCTCGACCACTTAGAAGCAAAACGAAAACCAATTGTGGATTGCACACGCGTTTTCCCGCGCTTGGCGTCGGATACATGTATTGCTTCGAGTTTTGATTGGTTGTTTGGATTGTCTGCGTCTGTTGTATTTGGTTAGAGTGATTACATTCGTTTTGCTTTTACGACAATCAATTGAAAACTGCTTTATACTACTACTTGAATATAATAATAATAAACTTATAAAACGCTATTTTCCGACGGTTAAATATAGAGGTTTACAATGTAAAATCATAAAAATCAATCAATCATTAAAATCTCTGTTAATGTCCACCAGATGTTTGCTTATTTGAAAGGAAACGTTTTCAGTTTAGATTTAAAATGATAGTTCACAGTCTTACAGTTTTTAGTTATCAGTCAGAGAACTCCATAAAAGTGGAGCGATAACCGCAGATGATCCGGTCTGCCACAGCGGGAGTTTAAGGTAAAATCGTGTTATTTTCGTTTAATACGCTACAGCAAAACGACTTCATTGTCTTCATTCTCCACAGCTACGCATACTCTCATGCTTCAAAACGAAAAGCGATTGTTTTGCAATCCAAAGTAAAAAGTCCCTTATAACGGGTTGTGCCTAAATCATACCGTCCAGAAGGACATCGGACATCTTATTGAGACTAACATAACGTAATGTCGACACTTCAAATTTTATTTTCAATAAATTTTTAAGTGTAAAAAAGAAAATCTAAAATCCCCACCGAGGATTGAACCTGTGACCTCAGCTTGGCTTAGGATTAGATAGCCTACCGTACCACAGTACCACCTAGCTTCTCGGGTTGCTTAGTCCTAAATTTAACTATATAAACTGCTACTCCCAACCTCAACTGAAAGCTAACCAGTTTCTCCGTTATATAAGTCTCAATAAAGGGTTCGGCGTCCTCCTGGACGGTATGATTTGGGCTTGACCCTTATAACGTTGCTCACGCACGCTCAGTACCGCCTCTGTATTGTGGTCTCGTGCCACAATAAAATTTGTGGTCTCGTGCCTCCCATGGGACAGGTCACTTGACAATCGATCTGACCACAGGTCGACGCAAGTCTAGGAGGGAACTCATATTTTTATGGTCTTTGAAGATGTAGTATAGTCAGTATTGGCCCCAGTTATTGACTATTCACTATCCACTAGATTAAGTTCTATCAAGAGTTCTATCCAGTAGATAACACTGCATTTTTTTAATTTGTTAACGCTTATCGACTGGATGGTGATTTATCCGATGGATAGCGTTATCTACTCTTTGCCGAAAAATCGAGGCAGAAGTGTGAAGAAAGGAGAGGTACCAAGGCAACAAGAGCGAGAGATGTTTTCAGTTATAACTCTCCTTAACTTTTACAATTCATAACCACACATAAAATGAAATAAATATAGAATAAAAGCCTAAGAGAAACTGCAAGGCTTTTAGGTGTTATATTTCAGAGAAATTCCAGGTTCGTGTCCCACATTAGAACTCGAGTTAATCGAGGCTAACAAATTCCTGTATATATTGAGATCATTGCGCAAGAAAGGTTATAATCAGTCAGAGATTGACAACCTGTATCTTACTTGCATCGTACTACCTAACTTAGCTTATATAGGTGTAGCCGCAGAAAAACCTTTGAATGCAGAGGTCCACACGACGCAGAAATTAAACTTACTGGTAGTTGCCGGATCTTCCTTGTGAAAGATCTCGTGCCAGGCGTCACTTGAATGTGAAAATACAAAACTGAATGCAAGGCTGGCACTACGGCAAAGGGCAGATTTATTAATGGCCAATATTTCGACTAATTGTACTAGTCTTCCTCAGGGCCAGGGCTATACTGAGAGAAAATATTGTAACGGCTCCTCAAATTTGAAAATTACATGGTTATAAATGATTGGCACCAGAAGGCATTAACCGAAAGGACGAACGCTGAACTCAGTTTTGTATCACACACTATATATGTCATATTTTATTTTTATCTTACGTCTACAAGTGCGCTGTCTACATGTCATGTATTAGCCAATCATTTATAACCATGTAATTTTCAAATTTGAGGAGCCGTTACAATATTTTCTCTCAGTATAGCCCTGGCCCTGAGGAAGACTAGTACAATTAGTCGAAATATTGGCCATTAATAAATCTGCCCTTTGCCGTAGTGCCAGCCTTGCATTCAGTTTTGTATTGTAGCCGCAGGCTATACCTAACTTAACGTATGGATAATCTGTGTATGGAGCTGCCCGGTTTCTGAGCTTGTTGTTGTGCAGGGTTTTTTTAAATCGCTGTTACAAGAGAAAATATATCTCCACGCCCTTAAATGTACAAGATCTGATTGAGTAACAATACCGGAAATGTTTTTTAAAAAAGTCGTAAACTCGATAGTCATCCTCTGCGCAGCATATTGCCCAAGGCCAAAGAGATAAAATACAATTAAGAAGGAAAGCTTGTCTTAAGCCTAAATATATTAATACCACGCGCGTTTCATAAACCTTCACTAATCGTATAATCTTTAAATATAACTTAAAACTACAGTATTTTTTTAAGATTGAATATGTTTTTAGGTTAAATAGTATAGTTAGTTGTCAATATAACATACGATATGTATTTTTTAATCATGTGATTGAAATAAAGAGGTATTAATTATACTATCATTATTATTTTATTATCATCAAAATATTTGTAGACGTCGTATTAAGTTTCTGAAGTTAATTGAAGCACTTTGGATTTTAATTTCGAGTCAGAGAAGACTGCTCATGAAATGATCGACCGCTCAAAAGTAATTTACACAGGCCCCGAGTATGGCTAGAGATTTATAAATTTAATGTTTTGCCATTTTTTCATTATCGTTAGCTGATAAAATGCAGCTAAATCACGCCCATATCGATGGTGAACGTCTCTTTACGTAAACAACACGAAACAGAGACACCCAACCGATCCGTTCCTTCTGTCCAGATAGCACATCTTTTATTCAAGAAAATATTTAATACAAAATGTGAGCTTAAACATTTTTACCATTTTTTCTTTATCATTCTGTAAAACACTTTTGAAGTCTGATAATATCAAGTAACACTATTTTCTTTATTCTGAGAACTGTTCCAAACAATTATTGGATTGGATTTTCGTTTGATAACGAGAATTCTCAAGGGTTCTTTTTTCGTTATCGGCCTCGTCCTTTAGTATTTAACAGATAATACATGCAAACCTCGGCCTTGATAATCCTCGCTAACGCGCTCAGTAAAAAATATAAACTCGCGGTGATAAAATTTGAAACGATAAAAATGACAATAATTTACTATATTTTAATTAAAATAGCGGGAAAGAAAACTAAGTGTAAAAGCTATTAAAAGTTGCCGTTTACTTTAGCTTTAGGTATTTGAAGCCCCAATCAAATGGTGCATGTTAGTCTTTGATAGTTGGGTTGACATTTTTGATCCCAAACTATCATCACCATCTACAATCGTTGACTATCGTGCTTTCGATCAAACGTTGCTTGATAGTTGATGAGTTAAACGTCACGTGAGCATTCACCTACTGAATCCTCACTTGACACGAATAAACAACTTGTTGCTCGACATTTTCTTTGTTGAGACTGTTGACGTTTTGCGACCTGATTTTGATAAAGTAACAACTGAGCCCACTACTCCGGGTGTCATCGGCCATCAATTATCACGCGCTCGGTCAAACGATCAAAACTTTCATTAACTATCATTAACATCATAAAAGTGAATGATAACGCCGGGGCGTGATAGTTAATAATAGTGCATGATAGTAGGTGGTCAAATGAGAGCGCGCCGGAGTTTTAACCATCATTGACTGTCATTAGGGAGCTTACGAATCGACGACTTTCGCACGACGACGCCGTTGGATTGCGTGACATGCCTACTGTGCATGATTTTGTGAGAAGTTGCCGGCGTCGAGCCAAAGTCGACGACGTTGTTTTGAGCAAATCGCTGGTGAAACGCCGTTTAAAACTCTGGGTCATTTTGAAAGTTGGAGATAAGATGTTGCACTCTGAGCAAGTCTAACACTTCATGTACAGCCTTCTTCAGACGGTTTTATTATAGTCGAGTCAATAGTGTAACACAGTCTCCTTCTCCTGCCTCATTCCCAGCGGTTTCTATCATCGTGTAAACTAACCGCAAATGACGGCGGGAAGGGACTTTCTCCTTCCCATGGTGCCTCGCGCTTCGCTCGTTTCCAGTCGCTCACACTTCTCACAATATGTCTCGCTTCTCGCGCGACCTCTCAAAGGTCCTGCGGAGGAGACGCTGGTGCTTCTCTGTGAGTTCCCCGCGTATCGCGGCAGCACGTTGGCTTTGCTTTGCCCCTAACCCGCCCATAATTTTTATCTCGCGCGCCACATTTTCACGCGGTTTCCGCGTTCTTGGAAAGAAAACGCCGACTGCTAGACAGGCTACTATGAATATAATTGCAACTTTTCAAGATTACATTTGCAATAGACAGAAACATGCGCTAAAATATAAAATATCAGCAAGACCACAGCGACAAACCGTTGAGTGGTGCCGGATCTCCCAGTTGTAGACCTGGATCAGTACAATAATTACTTGTATAAAATCAGAAAACGGCAAACTGATCCTTACGGCAAGGCGATGAAGGAGTAAATAAAAGAATAAAGCAAAATTTATATTTAAACGAATTTGCCCAAATTCGTTTAAATATAAATTTTGCTTTATTCTTTTATTTACTCCTTCATCGCCTTGCCGTAAGGATCAGTTTGCCGTTTTCTGATTTTATACAACCACTTATAAGTAGCTCAGTCCACATTCTAAAGGGTTTTTTCTAATAAATTGCAGTTCATTTAAAAAATAAACTTTATTCCATAAGAATGGCAAAGGAATATATGACAACGCTTAAAGGAGCAGTATCAAGAGGTTCCACGCGCGGCACTGTTAACTATTCTTGCACCGGAATTTTGGACATATCATTGTTAAAAGTGATTTTTTTCTTTCTTCCGGCTATCAAAACGGATTTTTTGATTCAACAAATGGATGTTACTAAAACAGGGAATGGGGAATGGGGAATGGGGAATGGGGAATGGGGAATGGGGAATGGGAAATTGAAATGGGAAATTGAAAATGGGAAATTGAATTTTTTTAGATTAATTGTTTATAATGCGGAATAATTTTTTTTCAGCGGCGATTATCGATATCCACGCTTTTTTTTTTAAACGTTCTGCTTCAAAATAAAAGAAAAGGAATAAATTGATGATAATGGGATCCGAGGAACTTTCGTGAAAAAAACAATAATAAAGAAATAAATAAAAATAAACTTAACTTATCAAGGCAAAAAACTTTTTTTCTTTCCACTTGTCCATTGAACAAGTGCCACTCAGATTTTGGTTGTCGGAAAGTGAAATTCGCTCGTTCAAAGAATGAATCAATTAAAAAAAGAATAAGTTAAAAATGTAGTGGTAAAACAAATTTTATAACCTACTAGATCTTTTGTGTTTATTTTTAAATAACAAGTTTATGATATCGGCCACCGTCGGGTATTTGCGTTATACAACGCAGAACATTTCGTTCTCCTCGTTAAATTCAACCCAGGGGGTTCTTTTTTCCCAAGCTGGCTGAAATTTCCGAATTCTGCGTTCATAGTTTATCAGTTTTTCACTGTTAGAATTTTGGTTTTTGGTGGATTCATATTTGTGTTTACTACCTATTTTCCACAGATGAAGCAGATTCACTGATATCGTGTAAACTGGCAGTGAAGCTTAGCATGTGATATGATTTCATTTCGCATTTTTTTTTCTTTTTTGGTCGCGTGGAAATGCAAGTGTCATGCTCCAGTGCCTTTCACTGAAATGCGTAGATCGAATGTTTACTTGTGAAATTATAAACTTTTACACGTCAACAAATTCTCAGAAAATGGGTACGTTTATGAGTAAAAAGAAACAGAAATTCGCGGAAACCAGGTTAGTTTACAAAGGCCGGAGATTCTTGGGAAACTCAACTCAGTGAAAAACAAGACAAACTTCTCCCTGTTAATACTATAGGCCTTATCACGGTTTTTTCCAAATTTTATATGGGCCTGATAGCAAAAATCCATCGACACTGCTGGGAAAAGCATCTCAAAATTAGTAAAGTGGCCGAGTTTAAAAGCGATATCTTGTCAAATAATGGAGATATAGCTCCGCAAAGTCGGCAAATTTCACATACGTTTGTATCGCGCGGCCAAATTTCTTGCCTACCGGTAGGCAAGAAAAGAAATAAAATAAAAGGAAAAGAATAAATTGATGATAACGGGAGAAGTGGCCCATTTCGAGGGGGTGGTTCCGAGGAACTTTCGTGAAAAAAAAATTAATTAAAAATAAAAATAAACTTAACTTATATCAGCAAAGTAACTCGCCAGCGGTTAAAAGCTGCTAAAAGAAATTTTAACACCCGAAGTTAAGCTTATAATTATAAAAATAGCATTTGTTAGCGATTCTCGCGCTCGACTCCGTACAAGTCACTTCCCAAACATTTTTTTAGTTTATAGCTGTAGCACTGATGTTCATTCAACGTTCTTTCAAAAATTCATTCCGTTTCAAGTCAATCTCCTCAATGTATTCGATTTATACTACGCTATCCTTGTTTAGTCGGCTGAGACGTTTACGATTATAACCGTCTATTTGTAGTGCGGATTTTTCTGACCGCTCGGCACTCTACTCAAATTTTAACATCCTCAGACTTAGAAATTTGAGTAGGGTGCCGAGCGTAAAGAAAAATTCGCACTACAAATAGACGACTATAATCGTAAACGTCTCAGCCGACTAAACAAGGATAGCGTATATAAATCGAATACATGAGAAGATTGACTTAAAATTGGTAATACTTACAGACTGCCGGTCACGGAGTATTTTTGCTTTGAACATTTGTTCAAAACGTGGATAGCGCTATCCATCGGATAAATCACTATCCGGTGGATAGCGCAATAGGTTTTGTTAACGTTTATCCACTGGATAGTGATTTATCCGGTGGATAGCGCTATCCACTCTTTGAACAACTGGGGTCAGTGCTACAGCTATAAACTAAAAAAAATACAAAACTGAATGCAAGGCTGGCACTACGGCAAAGGGCAGATTTATTAATGGCCAATATTTCGACTAATTGTACTAGTCTTCCTCAGGGCCAGGGCTATACTGAAAGAAAATATTGTAACGGCTCCTAAAATTTGAAAATTACATGGTTATAAATTATTGGCTAATACATGACATGTAGACAGCGCACTTGTAGACATAAGATAAAAATAATATATGACATATATAGTGTGTGATATAAAACTGAGTTCAGCGTTCGTTCTTTCGGTTAATGAAATGTTTTCACCAAAGTGAAGTGAATACGGAGTCGAGTACGAGAATCGCTAACAAATGCTATTTTTATAATTATGAGCTTAACTTCGGGTGTTAAAATTTCTTTTAGCAGCTTTTAACCGCTGGTGAGTTACTTTGCTGCTATAAGTTAAGTTTATTTATATTTATTTATTAATTAATATTTTTTTTTTCACGAGAGTTCCTCGGAGCCACCCCCTCGAAATGGGCCACTTCTCCCGCTATCATCAATTTATTCTTTTCCTTTTATTTTGGCGCAGAACGTTTTAAAAAAAGCGTGGACATCGATAATCGCCGCTGAAAAAAATTTATTCCGCATTATAAACAATCTAAAAAAAAAAAATCAGTTTCCCATTTTCAATTTCCCATTTCAATTTCCCATTCCCCATTCCCCATTCCCCATTCCCCGTTTTAGTAACATCCTTCAACAAATACCTCCACTTCTCGACGGCCTTTCTAAATTTGTGGAATCAAACTTGAAAATCGATGAAAACGTGGGCCGACGTTTTCAAGTTTCGACCTCGTGATACTGATACTAATAGCTTTGTTTGAACACTTGGGTTTCAACTGAGTTCATTCACAACAAAACGTTAAGTCTTTTATTCCTGCATTACAACACAGTATAGTTCATCCATAAAGAGCAAGAACTACCATTAATTTCATTCAAAGTTCTAGTCTAGTCGAGGAAGGAACTGAGAACTATAGACTGAATCCTAAGGTTACCTTCCCCCACCCCACCCCCCATCCCCAGCATTTTGTCACCGGTACCCATTGATACACCTGGATGGAGAGAGAGAAAATGAATGTCGAGAAAAGTTTCTTGCAGTCTAAAGAAACAACGCGACGCCGAGACCAGCTGGGGTCAATTCAATAAATCTTTTACAAGTGTAATAATATTTACAAGTGTAGCTATTGTTTTCAACCTCTGAAACAATGGCTACACTTGTAAACTACACTTGCAAAAGTTTTATTGAATTGACTCCAGGGGTCAATTTATTAAAACTTTTACAAGTGTAATTTACTAGTGTAGCCATTGTTTGAGAGGTTGAAAACAATAGATTCACTTGTAAATTACACTTGTATTGACCCCAGGCCTCAAACCTTCATCCGGAGATCTGAAGTCCATTAACGCTGGCTAACCTCTATACCAGCCGCGCCTTCTAACGGAATAAGGCTTGCACTTTTATAACGATACGTTGAAAAATGTCTTCTTCATTTACAATAGAATCGATTTCCTTACGCACAAACATTCTAATGCTATTTCAGGCTTTGTAAATATCCATTTTTGGATCTATTAAATTTCCGGAAATGTGCGATATATGGGGCCAATTTGTTAAGATCAATTCCTTCTTAAAGCTTTAAATCCGTTATTAAAACATATATATCCTAAAATGATCCACACCTTAATCGCATAATCCGATAAATCATATTTTTTTTTACAAAACCATATTTACAGAAAGTGTATTTGAATAGAATGAAGAGTATTTTTTTCCTGCGTCAGAAAAAAGTTTTAGCTCAGTGTGCAGTTAGCTAAGGTTTTGGCTCGTTAATTCATAGATGATTTTTTTTTTCTTTAGATGACTTTAAACCGCTTTGATTTGAAAATATGAAGAAAAAGGGCTGGAAAATGCCAGCTAATGGGGACTATGATTTTACGATACCTTAGGCCGGAAAGCATTTCTAAAACTACGTTCTTATTAAATTTCAGCTAAATAAACAATCATATAACCGAAACTGAATGTACCGGGAAAAAATATGCGATAAGTCATTTATCTCTCATTCTCAGGCTCCAAACGTCTTTTGCATTTGCTAGCAGTTCTTATAATTCGAACTAGACTATTCACAGTCCCATATTTTATAAATTTCCTGTGTCGGTTCTTCGAGTTCGATCGTTCAGTTCGTTTGGCCGCCATCTTGAATATCATGGCGCAACTTCCCCGCTTTCTACGCGCCTTTAAATAAATATTTTTCTCCTTCTTTTTCTGTCATTTTTTGCCATTCAAGACTTTCTTTTAGTGAAGGAGCGATGTGAAGTGGTTAGAGTGTTGGACTTCAGATATAAACGGGTCAGTGGTTCAAGGCCTCATCTCTGCCGTTGTGTTGTTCCTGTCGACAAGAAACTTTTAATTGCTCCTCGTTATCTCCCATCCCCCAGGTGTATGAATAGGTACCAGCGACATAATGCAAGGGGTATAACCCTGCGATGGACGCCATCCCATCCAGGAATGGGGTGGGAGGGTAATTGTGCTCCTAGCTAGTTGCTTTATGCCACAGAAACCGTGTTAAGCTCTTTATCACAAACAAAGGGCGCGTTTTTTGGGGATATATTCTGATCATATTCGGAAATCAGAATACGCTAAAAAAAAAACTATGTTGCTTTACATTCTCACAAGATACACATAGTCAAAGTAGGAATATGTGCAATAATTAGACGTATTCTGTTTTTGGAATGACCAGAATATGTCCCAAATATCGCCTTTAAGGTTTTAATAACCATAAGCCTGTTCCAGGCGTTCAGATAGTGGGGAAGGCGCGAATAGTTGGTGAGCGAGCGAAAAAATGCTTTTCTTCGAGCCTTCCCCAAATATTCGCGCTTTCCCCACTATCTGAACACCTGGAACAGGCTAAATAACCATTAGTACAGCGTGATAAATGTACCACAGGAAATTACTACACGATACTAGCTCAAGGAATGGCCCAGAATTTTGGTGTTTCATCTACACACTCAAACGTACGTTAGAACCCAATATAATGAAGTGTGATCCTAAAACCGACTAAGCTTCCCTGACAAACTGATTAGCCCCGGGCCCCAGAGGCAAATCAGAGCTTTTCGTTGCTTTTTATTCCATTTCATTGTGTCATATTCAAGTGGCTATATATGTCTTCTCGGGGTTTGCGTGCTACATGAACAGAAGTATTGTATTTCAATATTACCTGTGGGCATATCTCCACCACATACTAATGTTATTAAAAGAGACAAAATAAACACTTGTACTGACGTGTTTAAGTGCCTCTTAGCAAATTCGAACTGAAGAAGAAAAGAAAAACAATAGCTTTCAAGTTTGCTTTGAAAATCCAATTAAAAGGACTCATACCAAACTTTTTTTTCATATCATTTTGACAGCTCTTCGATCACGAGCGACAAAAACGGCTATCGACCCCTAAGTCTTGTTACTAGAAGCCGCACTCGTTTTGGTTATCAGCAGTAATGAATTTGGCTCTCTAGGTGACCCTCTGGTGAAATCCAATTCGAGCCCAAATGTCACGCATGCGCATGCAACAGACGTGTACTTGTCTCCCACAATGAAGAGAAACACATGACAGCTTTAACCAACAAGAAAATAACTTCGATACCAATAAATTTGTTTCGTATAAAAACAAACTCGATTCACTCGCATTAAGGGTGTTCGTACATTGTAAGTGTCGCAACTCCGACTAAGCCGAGCACCCTCAGGATCCATCTTTAGCTGTCCGCCTTAGAAAAATGACCGCCTTATACAGCGTTTAAGTTAAAGACAAACAAGTGAAATTCGGGCGGACCAACCAACCGATTCATTTGGTTGTCAAAAACATGACGTGTCTATAAAATTGATGACGTTACAAGTGGTATAAAGCGTACAGCGCCATAATGCGAGTTCAGGAGTCAAAGAGATTATTTTTTGCTTTTACACTTCATACCACAGGACAGAAGAAAGAAGTGGCGCTTTGTTACAACATGGAAGCGTTTAAGTTGGGCAGAACTTCAGGCCAAAAATGTGATATGTGGAGAAGCAGAGAAAATGTGATAATCTCAAGCGAGACTTGAAAAATCACTGGTGATTGCTATTGACTGTTTCGTTTCGGTAAGATAAGTCCAGTGACTTTCCTTGTTATGAGCAAATATATGGTACCCTTATTAATTAGAAGTTCACGAAAGACCACCCAAAAGCAGGAATCGCTGAAACGGAGGAGAGATCAAAGGGGGAAACTCCTTGACATTTTGAGAGAGGGCCGTCTCCTGGGCACAGCTTATTAATACAATCCTAACCCATTTTTTCCAATCTTTGTTCCAAATCTAAAAACTATCCTTTTGGAGGGGTTGGGGGTGGGGGCTAGGACGGCAAATCTCTACACCATACTTCACTAAGAACCAGGAGAACAAAAGGCAAAATATATCCAAGCGATTTAAGACTAAGGGTAAAGCTCATACTCGGCAATACTCTTAGATGTACACATAAAGTTATATAGCTGATACAGAGAGAACCACACTCCTGCTCAGTATCCGCGGACACCTTAGAGACCAGGATTTGACGTCGACAGTGATAAAAAGAAGCCGTTATAGCGGAAGTTAACTCCTCCATAATATCGAGATGTCATCAAGGTGGTTAGTGTGTAGCTGAGTAGTCACTTGGAGGGAGGTTAGGGGAGGGAATGCAGGGGGGGAGGGAGGGGAAATGGGAGGGGACGGGTGGAAGGAAAGGAAAGAAGGAAGGGCTAAACTCTTGTAATTCCATTTCAGTAAAAAGAAGAGAGAATAAAAGAGAAGGGGTTAATTTAGGCTTGTTGCCTGCATTAATGGAATTCGCACCTTTACCAGTTTAGCTGTGGCCAAATGAATATTTCCTAACATGTTCGTTATTTTACTGAATATGACTTTATGCATGTTTGTCATGTTAGGGTTGAGAAAACCGGAAATGTAAACTTTAAGCTTCTTATGAAACCAGTCATGCACGACAACAAAGCAGAGATTCCTTCAACTAAAATGTTTTGCGCTCACTTTTGAAAGCGATTCAGCTTTTGCTGCTGCTACATTGAGAGCGAAAAACGATGGAACAGCGCACGTTCCATTTCCGATATCCTCTGCAAGTTAAGAGAAACAGAAACAGAAATTGGATAAGAGTCCAGCAAGAAGAAAAAAATAATCGACAGTATTTAAAGACTTGTTATGGATGAAAAGATAGATGACTTGCAAAAACAAGCATTGATTGTATCATTATTATTTTCCACTCGCGCTATTCGCTAACACGACATTTAGTCCAGTTTCGCAAAATTCCGAAAATATCAGAGACGTTCTTTCAGAGTTTTCGATATGAACTTATTCCCATGATATTCCTGAACTGAGAAGGCAAAAACATTGTGTACCAGCGTACTCTATTAACTCTTAACTTCATTCATTAAAAATTAGAAAAGCACGTTCAAAGCTTAAACGGGAAATTACCTTACCCCACCCCCCCCCCCTCCCTCCACCCCCATACTCCCACTGATTTATAATTTCAAGGTAATCCGTTACCTTCCAAGAAAGCCAAAACAGAATTAAGCGAAGTACTAAGGTGATAATTTTGAATAATAGTATGCTGATCTAATTTTCACAACACGCGTACGCGTCCGGCTGGCTCAGCTTGTTTACAAATCGGTTGATTTTTCCGCCCTGATCCGAACTGATAAAGCTAATTTTTGGCCGAATGCGCGAGTTACTGATTCCAGGAGCCAAGTCCGACTATATTCGCTTCAATTTGTCTCAATTGTAAAAGAACCAGGTTTCGCCTTTTTTATTTGTTTGTGTGTTTGTTTGTTTGTTTGGGATAATGATGCATTTTTTGCGAAATATTCCTTTTGGTGATCTGAATAAAATGATTTATAGTGCTATTAATGTAATTCCACTTGCATCATGTAATTGAGGCACTTAGAGTAGAAAATATCATAACATACAACGGAACTCTATATCACAGCAGTAAAAAATAACAAATAGCTTGACAAAAACAAATACAACTTAGTACGCCCTGGCCAAGCGGCAACGCAAGTCGAACGCGAGTTTTAAAATTACCAACTTGCGAAAGGTGATTTGCGTTGGGTGGCCAAATGGACTCGTCAGGAAGGCGCAACAGATTTGCAAGTCACAAATTGAAATGCAGCTCTGCGCGCGCATTCCTATCAACGCAAGCCGGCTGGGTGGAAACAGCTTGCGTTCACATGCATCCTACTTGCGTTTGGGTGGCGAAAAGGTGAAAAACTTGCGGCTACTTTCGGGCAAGTTTGATCTCGTCCAAAGTGAACGCAAGTCACTGTAAGCACTAAGGCAAATCCTGGCCAAGTGGCTTGAAGTTATCATAAGTTTCCGATAATTTGCAACTCCGCTTGGCCAGGGATTTAGAACGAGACCGAGAATTTGTCAGTTTCAGTTATCATATAGCGAATTGCATGTATAAAAACGACCACAACAGCTTTCATTTGTGGTCTTATCACCGCATTTAGCACATGTGTGACCAAAATGAAAAGTCCAAGATACAAATCTACCGACAAGGGTCTTACAACAAACAGGATTTTGAGCGGCTTAGTGTCTTAGCCTGGTTTCTAGAACAAATAATACCCCGGGATTAGTGATAGGTATTGGACTGAAAATAACTTGCTTCACTGTCCTGGTGATAAAAAGATCTGCGCATAAGACTTACACGGGCGATAAGCAGGTTAAAACAGGCATATTTTTGTGGTTTTGTTGTGGTGTCGCCGAGTTGAGAATAAAAGACCTTTAACGTTATTGTGGTGTACATTTGATTAGAAACGGGCAGTAAAGAGTTTCGCCTGTCGGCAAATTCTCGCACGGAATCGTGACAATATACAGCAGCATCGAAATATTTGGGATTATAAATCAGAAAACGTGTTTCTTCATTAGTTCTCCAGCATTCGTTTGAAAGTAAAGCTGGATTGGTCTTGTTTCCAACCTCGGATGAAGGTAAGATTGCACCGTAGCGTAAGACGTCGTTGATTTCTAACGGGCGCCATTTCTGGCAAGGAAGCAGAAGTGAGCAAAGAAAGGTAATGTGACGTAAGCAAATTTGTGAGAGATCCCGTACATTATGGTGCCAAGTTTGGAGGGCAAGAATGGAAAATCAAAAAAAGCCGGCCCGTTAGCTGTTAGTAAGGCTTAATGTTACCGTTTAAAGAGCTTTCTTCTAAATAGACTATTTCCAGTGCTAGTAATTACGTGTAGTAATTTTTGTTTTTACCATCAACCGAACAGCTTTTTAATAAGCCCCGGTATTAAACACAAAGCAAGGTGTGAAAGCTTAATTCTGGTCTTTCACCGAAGAGTAGTTGAACTTGTTAAGCATATTTTTCTTTTCTTTTCTTTTCTTTTCATTCTTATTTTGGAGTGCCATCGTTCTTTAAAATGGCCACGGACAGTTCGTCAACAGGACGTAATGGAATTAACTGATTTTACCGTTACTGGCCCGCGACAAATAGACAAAAAAGAGCCGAAAGTTTTAGCGACAACCGCCGGAGGACAAGTGCGAGGGTTGGAGTGATTGTCTACATAACCGTCCGACTCACAAAATATCTTTGGCATCCCAAAAATAAACGGCTGGGTTTAATTCGTTTATTCATGTGGTGGGAAGTTTTCGGAAGGGACTAGTTATATCCGCCGAACGTCTTAAACCCCTATCCAGATGGCAAGAGACAATTCCGTGAGACCGAAAATCAGAGAGACTGTAAACTAGCTTAAATTATTTCCTTCCGATAGTATAGCAATTTCAAAGTCACTTCAATTTGAATGTCTACAAGTGAATGTCTACATTCATTACATCAAATATTTGTAGGGACCGAAATGTTTCGGGACTTACTTCTGGTCTCCGGTGACGGATCCGTAGCGGATCCGTTGAGGGTACAACCCCTCTCCCCCCCCCCCCCCCCCCCTCTCTCTCTCCGGGCCCTTCCTTCCTCTTCCACCTTGCTCCTTCTGCGGTTTACAGTTGTTTTCTAGATCTAGTGTAAGCAAGACTGGATCTCGACTCGACGTGTAAGAGACTAGGACTGTAAACTTGATTTTGAGATTTCCGACTGCATAATATAGCCCATTCGCGCGCATTAACGTTTTTGTTGCTATTTTAACCTGTATAGCTGGCGATAAGGCAACAAGCGACAAAGCCGCAGATAATGAACGACAAGCACGAAGCTACGAAGGGAATGGGAAGGAGGAATATTCGAAATACCGGGATGTTTCTTCACAGTTCACAAATCCACGAACCGTTTTCACGTCTTTGTTGCACAAATTTCGGCCTCCAAAAGACGATCAAAACCGTTAGCTACGTAGACCATTTCATTTTGGGACAGCGACCACTCCCTGTTTTTTTAAGCACAAAAGGCGGAGAACATCATAACACGCCGCAGGCGGTCAGTTTTCTCTTTTCATGCGTCTAATTCGCTCGAAAACGAGACAGCAAAACAAGAACCATATTTTCCACGACAAGGCCGCACTTTGTTATCCCTCTAAAAAGTTGAGAAGAGAACGCTGATGGCCAGCTCTCGAGAAAGGTTCATCAGTCTGCAGTTTTTTTCTCGCTCTCCCATATAAGTTTTGCTAAGTTTGCCGCTCTATCTTTGTACAATCTTTGCCTGGGTATTACCCGTATTTGAAATATGAGGGATTAAGTGTCGTATTTGCGACTGAGTGACTGTAACAACTGTTTAATATGATCATTTGCTAATCGGGAATGGTTTGAATAGGACAATACCATCCCTTTAGATAGAAACAGCCCTACCGCATATATCACTCTTTCAGTCCAAAACGGCTTCAGACATTGCGTAAGATAAATTTGACACGGCATAATATAGAAAATATACTTAAGGTGCATCACCCATTTTCAATTCAGTCACTTCAGTTGAGTTTTTGATAACTTTTTCCAAATTTTCCGTGCATTTTGCGGCAGTGAAAATGAACAAAGGGTGTTTGCGCAACTGACATATGATCGGATTTCAAATCGACTTCTATTGTTGAGGTGCGAGATTCAACAAATTTTCAACAAGGCGATAACTCGATAGGCAATATCTTTAGTGCAAATCTCGCACCATGCAATGTTTTTATTTGCTCTACTGTAAGGGAAAATATTTATACAGGTTATGTTCTAATTGCGAAATAAAAGAAATTGTTGATTTTTTTAGATGTGGCTTTTGTATTTCAATCCGTGACCACAGGATTTTTTAATGCACAAAAACCGCAAGATTGGTAATGCCTGTTAGATTCAACGAGATGGTGGAATAACAAGTGAGATTTTCGCTATCTCCATTCCGATCCGAGTAAAGTTTCCTGCGGAAATATCACGTCGTTCATCAGTAAAACCAAGATTTTCGCATCACGAAAATACTTTGATCTTGCGTGGTTACCTTATTTTAGACCGAGTATGCAAAATAAAATCTAAAAAAATTAATAAAAGCGCAAACAGCAACAAAGGAAGCACTGCCCGCTTTCATTTGAATAGTTGCATTAAAAAATTCGATCGTACGCAAGCTCAAAACGGGTGTTCGTTTAGAGTGGCTTTGGTTAATAGACCAAACCGCAATAAACAGTTCCACAGGAAAGTACTACAGCACCACAGGAAGATATTGCTCAAAAGCTTCAAATTAACCGACACACTTTTATAGGTCTTTATTCGATCACACACACATATACAAAGCCCGCACCACATTACTTTTAATTAATAGCTCAAGTGAACAAAAGCAAAGTGGCTATGAACTTCGTGTCCAGATTGATTCCACAGTTGACAGCATGCATGCAAACTATTCCCACAGCCAATAGGTGTCTTGCTTTCTAGTTTCATCGCTGTAGAAAAATACCTATTATCCAGACATAATACGAAATAATGGAGATCTTATCTCTAAGGCATTTGCAGCCGCTGTGAAATGAAAAGCTAGATGATGCGAGGTTTCAACGTGAAGTATAAAATTTAGCATTACGAGCGCGTCATTTTGATGGCCCATTTAACGCGTTTATTGCAGGTTAAAACTGCAAAGCAAACATTTTTGTTCTGTATTTAGCGTCTCAGACGTAGGAGCTAAAGCCCCGAGAAAACAAATATCAGCATAGAGGACATTTTAGGACATCTGGAGGAAGAGAGCAGCTAGATCATTTTCCCACACAACTGCGTCATATCTCAGCTGAGCTTTTATTTTTGGTGCCCGCATCTCGGTTTACTCTAAAAACAAGCTCGGTAGCTGATTGGTAGTTAAACAATGGTGATTAAAAAGAGCTGATGATCTGTTAAATTAGCCATCTAGTCAGCCAATTAATGTCAATTACGGCTAGAGATTGAAAGAACAAAGATCTAATCACTGGATCATACTGAAGTGACGCATTTTTTTGTGCGCCCTGTTCATTCGCCTTTGCTCGAGCTGGAAGCTTCGCTTTACCGAAGTACTCGAAAGCGCCGACACTTTGTGGATCACCGATTTGAGTTCAGTTGGTCGTGTGGCAATCTTATCATTTACTGAGCGATTTAAACAGTGTTTAAAGGATTTTCGAGGAAAACTGAAAACCCCGCAGGGATTTGCATTCAGCGCGATCGTATCGCAACAAATATTGGCATTGAGCCTGGAAGTACACCAGCCATTCTGTACCATACCAAGTACGAGCTAACACGCAGTTCATGCCTGTGGAATTCTTAAAGAGGGCTCAAACGCAAATCTGACTTGAACAAGTACCTGGGGCACAAGGTGTAAGGCTATGAGAGCATTTTGAGTAAGTAAAACAATCAATTATTTGTTTTTTACGTCGGGTAAAATCATTCATTGCCAATTAGACTCGTTAGGCTCTGGCTATTCAGCGACCACTACGATTTGCGAGGACCTCACGTACTGGAAATTTGGGCGAGAGCCGGCTTTGCGTCCGAATTATCGTTTTAATATGGGGCATATTGCGGTTCAAATGATTACGATTTTCATGGCACTTTCGCAAGTTGCTTTTTTTTTTAAGAGTCGAGGAATGTAAGCGCGCTGCTTGGACCAAGATCAATCTTGGGTACATTCATGGCATGTTGCGTCCAAGAATTTGATACAATACAGAGATTAAGCGAGTTAAATAAGCACATTCTTTCTTCTTCGCTTGTTCAAATTTGCTCATACCTCCTTGTATTGTTCTATCGTCAAGTTTGTTTTACTTTCCATTCAATGTAAGTAGCCATAACAACTTCCTGTGAGCATTAGTTCTTTGACAAGAAAAGGACAATGGTGCTTCTTCGAATTGACACCTCTTCGGCGACAGTCACTATTTCACTAGCGAAACGGAAATTTGCAACACGAAGAAAAAAATTATGTTTCGAAATCTTATTTAAGGTAACAGCTTTTCTTCCACGAGGAAACCTGTTTCTTCTTATTTATATGTTGTCTTTAATTGGTACGTGACTGGGCAATTTGCTGAACTGAAAGTCTGCGTTCAAATTATACAGACAAACACAAGGGTGATACTGTGTGTATTTGACACCTCGTTTGAAAAATAATTATGCAAGAACAAAGAAAATAACTACAACAATTGTTGTACGATGGATTAGCTATGTCACCAAAAAAAATACGTCCATTTGATTTTGCGGTTGTGTCAAGATATTTCACGGGTATCAAGTAGACATTTTGCCATATATCGCCCCGGCGCTTCGGGCCGCCGCGAATGTTTACAGCAGGGTCTTCTCGAGCAGGACTTTTAATTAGTGTCCTCGCTTTTGAAACAGCAACACTTCAAGCGACAAAAATTAAATCAAGCTAGCGACGTTTTGGAGATAAGCAGCGATAAGAGAGGCGTAGTTTCTCGATATTTACTTTTGTATTTCCTTTCAAGGAAGATCAGCAGGTCAGAGTGGAGTTATGTGCGGTATTTTGATACCCGGTCGTGCTGTTAAAATCAGTATCCATATCATTCGACACTTGGAGAATATACCACATCCTCGCTATCTTTTAACCAACACATTGATATCGTAGGTCACTCACTGATACTTTGGGTCACAGAACGCCTTTTGATGAATCAAAATAACAACTTCTGGCCGTTCACATCAAATGAAAACCCGTGGACATTTCTTAAATGTTTTTGGTTGAAATTTTAGAACCGATACATCGATAATTCTGGCGTGTCGAGCGGTGCATCCGGTGACCTTGCGAAGAATCGGAAAGGCAAGAACCAGTGATAAAACTCGGTGATTTCATATTTTCACAAATTGTGATTAATGTTGGCGCCTCCAGGATGATTTTGCTGATAAAATTCACCAGGGATTTGTGAGCTCTTCATTAACCACGGCCAAACCTTTAGTTGTGTGATGAAGTTTTGACTTTTTAGTTTGTGGTTTATATCCCAGTAGTCAATCCTTCCTTAGAGGAGGGAGACAGGATGCTAAGGTTAAGTTTGCGAATGAAATCCTAAAGTGTGACCATTCAAATTGAAACTTTTGAGCTGCAGTTCTTTTGCTATGGTACTATTTTAAATACTGTGCTGGGCTTCACTGCGCGCGCACACCTTCATTTTTCTTACGGTGCGCGCGTTCTAATTTCAAATTTTAAGATTCTACAACTGAGTTTAACGGTCACCCTGATGGACTATGCGCGAAACGTTTGTTTAACTCAATCACTATGACACTTATTACAATTTTTCATTTATTTTTACTTATTTGTTTCGCGTTTTTAACACATTTTATTTTAAACAAGTGTCACGCTTCATCTTTACTCTTATTTCATACCCTGCCATATCGACTACGTTCTTCGAAGAAGCAAATTAATTCAATAGCGTGTAATAATTATTCAACTGGCTACGCGATACGCAGTACACAGAAGCAAATTAATTAATATTTCTCGTTACCTAAAGTGTGACCATTCAAACAAAAGCTAAAGAGCAGCACTTTGCTGTGGTACTATTTATTTAATATGCTGTTCAAGGAGGTTTTAATTTTGAGCCTGTGGATGAAATCCTAAAGCAGTCCATTCAAATGAAAGCTTTTCAGCAGTACTTTTCTTTAGTGCAGTTGTTTTGCATTAATAATTCGGCAAAACGATTCAGGGTCTATTTTACTCAGCATAGGATTGATAGGGTTAAGACCTACCTATTATAAAAATCCTGCTTCTCCAGGCATATCGATACAATGTATCTGTCACCGCTTATTTAATATTTTTAAACACAGAAAACATACCGAATACAAAAGCTTATCGCTCACGTTTGCACGCCTAGGATGACAAAACGAAGGTGTGATTTGAGTTTAAAAGGTAAGAAGCTTCTGAAGAAACAACCTGTGGAATCTCTCCATGCGAACACCTTTAATATTAAGAGACCACAACGCGCGAAAATTCTCGACGCCCGCAATACAGTCATCTCCAACAATACGGACACTTAGCTGTACAACTAACAAGCCGCTAGCCTGTTCCAGGCGTTCAGATAGTTGGGAAAGCGCGAATAGTTGGGGAAGGCGCGAAGAAAAGCGAGCGAAAAAAAAAAGCGGGGAGATTGGGGAGAGGAAGTGAGGATTTTTTTTTTTCGCTCGCTTTTCTTCGCACGTTCCCCAACTATTCGCGCTTTTCCCACTATCTGAACGCCTGGAACAGGCTAACAAGCCGCCCGAAATGAACGCGAAAAAAAGACATCTTTCCAGAATGAAGTCTGCGGAAATGACCGAGAAAAGCTCGATTTGAGACGTCTATCTGTCTCTATCTTCCTTTTTCTGCTCTCGCGCGCCCTATTAAATCTATCCGAGTTTGTTGTTGAAGCGAGCCGATTTCTTAGGTTCCAGGTAGTTCCTGCTAAATTTATTAATCCTGTTTCGTAGTTGGCTGGCTGGGCGATGTATTTACCAGAGTTTGGTCAAAGTCCATATGCCCAAGAGTGCCAAAAATCAAAATTAAAAAAACAAAAATTCATTTTGTACAATATTGAGAACAAATGGTATCATGCAAAAGTACTGGCGAAGAGGTTTCATTTGAACGGACCACACCATAGGGTTTTGTCGGCAGACTAAAAACTTAGAAGTACACCATATGTCTCCATAATTTGCTCTGGGAGTGAAAGGGTTAATTTTAATTAGTTTGCCCAGATATAATATAATTTCCATTGTGAAAAGGCATGAATTACTGACCTTTAATATAATTTCAATCCTATTGAAAATGTATAACTTACAAATCCCTATAAAAAGGTCGGAATCTTTGCAAATTACTAATTAGTGATCGTAAACAATTCTTATCTGCATTATTTGGAACTTCGTATCGCAACTTTCGCAGTTTAAGTGACAACGCTTGGAGGATTAGTCCGCTTTTTCGAATCCTTTTAGCTAAACTTTGGGCTTATTTTGAATTCGTTGTTTAATAACAGATTAAAATAAACTGGCAGCTATTTTGGCTCGGTTTAGCCTAGTTCATTACTGACAAAATAAAGCCGACTGAGATTGCACCTGGCCCGTGGTCCCCGTGGAAAATGATAGTTATTAATATCGATCTACAATCTTAGAATCGAAACATGCGAAAAGAGAGAGCGAATGATGCGTTTTCTTGGGAGAACACTGCTGTCAATCAAGAAATTGAGACGCTTCGAGAATTGAATGTAGTAAACATGTTTTTAGAAGTTGGAAAGATACCAAAATGTCACGGTGTTATTCCAAAATTCTTTACTTTTCTTTATATAAATGTCCTCGTAGTTTCTTGTAAGATACCAAAACTAATGTTAGTGTTTATAGATGAAAACATCCAATTGCAAAATGACATAGAGCTTTGTCGGTGTCTTAAGATGGCTGTCACAGTTTGCTATTAACGGAATTTGGAAGGGGATGATAGGATTCAACGGATCAGACGGTAGTCTGGAAAAAGCAAAGAAGAATTTCCATAAAACTAGAAAACGAAAACTTCTAACTTTGAAAAAAAAATATATGTTTATGCCTACCACCATTGCGTCCCATTTTATTTTGGATCTGTAAGTGAATACTACAGTCTTAATTGTCATGACCTTATACTTCCTTTATGGCGCTATATGCTTATGAAATCTTTCGCCAGCTTAACCTGGGTCTTAGCGCCCCAAGGAACAAAATCCTCAATTTAAGAGTATTGTTCTCATGAGCTTTTCTAAGTATTAACCCTTATACTCCCCGCGTGTCAATTATGGAGACATGAAGTGTAGTTCTAACTAATAAGTCTGTGGATGAAATCCTATAATGTGACTATTCAAATGAAACCTTTTCTGCAGTACTTTTACTTTTCCATTTGTTTCTCAATTTTTTATGAAATGAAGTTTTAATATTCTTCTATTTTTGACACTCGTAAGAGTGAAAGGGTCTTCAACGTCTTTTCCGACACACGACACACCTTAGCTTATACGTATTATATTGTTTATGAAAATGTGGTTATAAACGACGTCGCTGGATAAAAAGACAAAAAAGGCTTTTTGACGCACGTACATGTAGAATCGCTAAACAATGTTCATAAACAAAGAACAGTTAGTACAACTGCTTTTGTTTTTACAGACTTAAGTAAAAGCTTTCCTGAAACTTTGTGGCTCGATAAATATTTATTTCCGTTTCAAGTTTAAGGAAGGGCGCCTCGCCAAGGAGGAAACTAGATCACATCCAGTTGAGATTCGCTATTTTTATATTTCTCGGAAAAAGGAAAAACTTCAACGGAGCTTTCACGCCTCTACAATTACACAAATCGTCTTGGAGTTATTTTATCTCACTCAGATGTTATTCAGGAATCGAATTGCGGCAAAGGAATTGCAATTAGTTTCCTCCATGGGTTTCCCGCCAAACCACTTCTCCTTTCCGCGCAATGCTACTTTATATGCGCACGTACGCAATTAAGACAACTTGAGGGAGGGATGGGTAAGGCCGTGTGGGGATAGGGTGGGGGTATGGTTCAAAATACGATACGACCTGGAATTTGACGGGGTAGTGGGAGGATAGTGATCAGGAATGCGTCAAAGAAACAGGGAAAAAAAACGTGTTTTGCGTTTTATTGCTAGAAATCCCAATCCCTTTGCTAAAAAGACATCTATCAGGGGATCCGTGTGTCATAGGTCGAAGTTGCGTGCAAAAGCTAATTACTTGTGGCTTCTTTATTTGCGCGAAGTCTCAGTACAAGAGGGATTTGTGTCTAATTCCTAAAATAAAGCAGATAAATGTTTTTTTCATTCGGATTTGCATTGTTAATGCTCTTATACGCTGGCCCGTTCGGAGTCACGTTTCGTAGCTCATTAAACAGTAGTTGACAGAAAAGCGTGTATGATGATGGCGCGAGGTTTTTCTATCTGAAATCACTGAGCGGTCTGGTAAAAGGCTTCACGGATCGATAGATCTTCTAATGACACCGGCTCCAAAGCACTAAGGTACGAGTATTAAGATTAGGATTTAATGGCATGATAAGTTTAGATTCTAATTAACAAGCTGAGTAAACAATTTTTCCAGACGAACCATCAGACCTTAGTACTTCAAAGATAAGAATATATATAAACATTTTAATATCGACGTCTCAAAACTCATTGTCGGCCAAGTCCATGACCAAAAAAAACATTTCATTTATCGAGGTCCCAAAAATCATTAAGCTAGTTAAAGACGTCGAAAACTTTGGCAAACAACCAGCAGCAGAAATGGGACAGACTTTAGGGTTTCATCCATAGACTAAAATGCTAGAGCCAAATTCAGAGTTGCATGACTAAAAAAAGTTAACTCTATGGGAGGGAAGTGTTACCCTTTTACCTTGCCTTCCTCGAGAAAGCATTTCCTCTTTGCTCTCATCTTTTTCACTACCGTGCTCCCTTATATTCTGACTCTGCTCCCTTATATTCTGACTCTGTCAATGATCTATTAAAGGCGAGGAAAAATAGGGTCAGCTGAGCCTTATCTTAATTGGCCATTGCAAACTGATGAAATTGAGTTGTTAATTGTCAACATGCAGGTCACTCACTGAAACGTGACTTCATCATCATCGTCATCATCATCAACGCCCTAGCTATGCCTAACTGAGCACATACTAGCCTGCGTGGCAGGCGTTCGAAGGGGAAGGGGAAGAGGGAGAATTCATGCGCGCGGGTACTTCGCGTTCTCGCGCGCCTGAATTCTCCCCCTTCCCCTTCGAAAGCCTGCCAGGCAGGCTAAGCATATACGGCCTCAACGAATCTTCTCCTCTCCTTCCGATTTCGCAGGGATGCAACTACTAGCGGCGATTTCTATGCAATTCGGGTGCAATATTTGCTGCGATTTTCCAGGTGTGATCTTCGTAAAATCACCGCACAGTTGCATGTTCGAAACAACTGCAACGACGCTGCGACAAAAATTTCAGCTTTCGAGCTTTCGATCTTTCGAGTGAAACACCGACGTCTTGTAAACTAGGCGGATTTACACTGTACACTTGAATTTCTTACAACCATCGCACAATACTAGCTCACGCTAATATTTACTTATGTCACGAATTGTTTGTCGCAAACGAATCTGGCGGTTTCCTTACTATTATCACGCATTACACAAAAATGCCTTGGGATTTTGCAAAATGTTCTTAAACCTAGCAGTCATAATGTTAAAAACGTGAGTCGTTTGGAATCGTGTTTGTGTTTGATTTTGGAATGTCCTCAGCACGTTTTGTGTACAATGATCGTTTCGTCCAAACCGGGGGGGGGGGGGGGAGGTACTCCCGACAATTTAGGATAGGTGTGTGCCGCCAAGGTTCTCAAATCCTGACCCTATTTAAGGGTAGAAAATCGAGATTTGATGCCTTTTTAAGGCCCAGTTTTAACAGACCATATCTTTTACGTTTTGCGCGTTGGGGTGGATACTCCAATTTAGTGACCTTATCTGAGGAATATCTAGGGATCCTGATTACCAAAAATACCATACCAAAAGGATACCATATTTAAGGACTGAGCACCTCAAAAACCCTACCCTATCGGGCGGCACATACCTATATAGCGTATATAAGGGAGTACCCCCCCCCCCCCCCGGGGCGCGTCCAAACCGGTTTTAGACCAGATATATCTATCACATGGGCAGCAATGTCATCAGTCCATATTTGAAACGTTTGGACAATATAATTAAGCTAATTGAGTTTTTATTGACTGAGATGCGATTTGTTTGGTTATTTAGGCGCATATTGAACTGACAAACGATACTAAGCATTGTTTAAAAATTCAGACCCTGAAAACCTAGTACCCAGGCCGCGCAATTATTCAACAATCAAAATGGCGTCCGTCAATGAGCACGTAGTGAAAATTCTTCCATCGTGGGTAATGATTTCGTACTGATTTCGAATTAGGCTATAATAACTAACAATTTAAAAGATTTTGCTCTATTAATGAGGGTTTTTCTTTTCAAATATTAACATGTAACTTTTTTTAAACTCGTTTTACGCACTATTCGTGAGTTCAAATGGACAACGTATTTAGCTTAGGACACATGAACGCACACCGTTAATTTTGAAAATCGTCAACTAAAATAAGTGTTGTCAACATAAGAAATCCGATTGAGTAGATGTACGTGGGAAAAGGCCACTCTATAATGCTATGGAACCTTTAATTCACAGGAGTGCCAAAAATCAAAATTCGTCGTTATTTCATAATGACGGTTTCGGGCAGTAATAAGGCCCGGTTCAAACGTCGAACTTCACATGTGCCGAACCTAATGCAAATGAGAAAAATCTATTGTTCTTGCTCATTTCCATTAGATTCGGCACATGCGAAGTTAGACGTTTGAACCGGGCCTAAGTGTCTAAAGTTGGAAGAAGGATGAGTGGTAAAAATAAATACAGCAATTAGTATATTGTGGTTTCCATAAAAAAAATTAATGAGCGGATAGAGAAACAAAAAACTAATTCTCCTCTTTCCTTTGTATGACATTTCCCTTCGTTTTCTTCAAAACTCTGCTGTTTTGGTCCCTGTTAAATTTCCTGCTAAAAAGGTCGACAAAGATGAAACTTACGTGGTTCGGAAAACCCCGACTATCCACAAGGTCGCATGCACACAATACAATTGCACACTCTGGGGAACAAAACTTTGCTGTTAAATGTTCCCTGTTCAAATTGCTGATCAAAAACCCGACATCGATGACACTTATTAAGATGCGGTGCTTAAAAACCCGACTAACTTTTTTATGGCGATATTTCTACCGCGATATTTCCTGTTTCGATCTGATAACTAAGTTATTTCATAATCAGTGATACTTTCATTAACACAAATTTGATGTTTAAAGTAGGGCGAGGCAAGGGTGATGGAATTTTCAAATACAACAATTGTAGGTTGTGGTTTCCTCATTAAGCTAAGCATATGATATTTTTTACCCTAATGTGATATCTTCCTAGCCGCTATAGTTAACTAGCTGTGCCTTTATTCACGTGTCGCATTATCACTTTCACTCCCAGAAGAGTCACTTATGAAGACATGTAGTGCAGTTCTAACTTTTGAGTCTGTCGGCAAAATCCTATGATGTAACCGTTTAAATGAAACCCTTTCAGCAGTACTCTTGCATGGTACCATTTGTTCTAGCTTTTGAGTCTGTTGATGAAATCCTATGGTGTAACCGTTTAAATGAAACCTCTTCACCAGTACTTTTGCATGGCACCATTTGTTGTAACTTTTAAGACTGTTGATGAAATCCTATGGTGTGACCATTCAAATGAAACCTCTTCAGCAGTACTTTTGCATGGCACCATTTGTTGTAACTTTTAAGACTGTTGATGAAATCCTATGGTGTGACCATTCAAATGAAACCTCTTCAGCAGTACTTTTGCATGGCACCATTTGTTGTAACTTTTAAGTCTGTTGATGAAATCCTATGGTGTAACCGTTTAAATGAAACCTCTTCAGCAGTACTTTTGCATGGTACCATTTGTTTCTCAGTATTTGACAAAATGAAATTTGGGATTTTTTTTTTTTAATTTTGATTTTTGGCACTCTTGAAAGTTAATGGTTAATACCATTAAATGCAACAACAACAACAACAACAACAACAACAAAACTTTATTAATATGCTTCGTCAGATTGTGAGCGAACTGACACATAGACAGGTTTTTAAGCGCCGGATATTAATTAGTTGTCATCCCTGTATGTAAGAAATGTGAGCATATTACCGTAGACTTCAGAGTTGCCATGAAGAAGGGATACGCCGTACCCAGGAAAGAGAAGCATGACGTTTTTTTTACTCTACTCGCTCGATATTTGTAACCTTTTAACTCTCAAGAGTGCCATAAATCAAAATTCATGAAAAAACCCATATTTCATTTTGCAAATTAAAAATGCTGCAAAACAGATAGTACCATGCAAAAGTACTGCCAAAGCGGTTTCATTTGAATTGTACGTCACACCACAGGATTTCCTCGACAGACTCAAAAGTTAGAACTATATTACATGTCTCCATGCATCATTGACTCTGGTAATGAAAGGGTTAATTAGTATCATTTCTGTATAAAGTAAACGTGAGCATAACAGCAGAGTTTTCAAGAAGAAGAGAAACACGGTACCTAGGAGAGAAGAGCATGACATTTTGTTCTCTCTATCCGAACGATATTTTTAAAATGAACTCTTCTAGAGGTCCCACGATCTAATTTACCGTGCCTATTTAGGTGCGCCACATCGGATGCGGCTCTTGTTCCGTTCTTGTCTAAGATGCCAAACTTTTTCCATTTTGTTCTGCAAAACCGTAAGTGCATTGACGGATGTTATTTTTGTAAAATAAGCCTGTTTGATTCATAGGATTGTGGGGCCTTCAGTTATAATCATATCCCATTGCGAACCCGGCTCCCCGCGCGTTCGAGTTTTGAGTTTGCATAGCGTGGACCAGTCCACAACGCGGAAAAAAAAGAACGGGCGAAGACTGGGGAAAGAAGGTGCCCTCTTTACCCCTTAGTTTCCGTTTCGTTTCAGTTTTGGCTCCGCTTTTATTTTGCTTTTCCCTAGTATCTGAAATCCTGGAATAGAACACGAAGAAAGAGTTAAGAGAGAGTTTAGCTCCCCCCCCCCCCCCCCCTCCCCTCCCTACTATTTTACTGAATTCTGTCTTTTTTTTTTTGTTTTCGTCCAGTATTTTATCAACTCAAAGACATTTTGTTCGACATCTTGTAACCAATAACCCTTTCATGTACACAGGGTCAAAGTGCCTCAGTTGTAGCTATCTGATAGAAATCCTGAACACATTGTAACCACACAAATGAAAGCTACTGAGAAATGCCTTCACGTAAAGCTGTTTGTTTTACAGCATTTTACTGCCAGATCAGATTCGGTGAAATAGTTGACCCTTAATTGCCTTACAACCCCTGCAACACAATATAGCGGATGACCCCACTTTTATTTGAAGTATCAGTATGTGTTTTCATGCGCCAGAAATGCAAATGAATTACATGCCACAAATTGAAGGTCACACATTGGTAAAACCCCTTTTCGACCCCCCCGTTTAAGAACATTCTTATTGCTTTTGTGTGGGAAAATTCCTTTTCAGTTAATTTCGGTGGCCCTCGTCAACGTAACATTTACCAAACCACGCGAAATATTTACGTTTTGGAGTTAATTGTGGTCATTTCTTTTCGCGCCATAATCCTGTGGCAGGCGTTCAAGAGCGTGCGGTACGCCAGCAAACCGCGGGAAATAGGTGTTCCGATTGGGACTCAAAGATAAACAATTTAGAGCCATTGATAGTGACCTCTTATCTGTGATTTCCAGAAGATAAGGAAAGAACAGACTTCTTCGCGCGTGTTGTCATATAAATAGGAATCAAAGCGCAGGCCACAATCATACCGCTGATAGTAATTGGTTGAGAAGATGTCTCATTGGGGTTAACAAACTTAAATATTCAAGTAGTTTTTGAAAGTGAAATCCACCCAAATCGATATTGGGTTGTTTATTATTTCGATAAACAATTCCAAAAAGACGACCCCATGAAATAACATTCATAACTCTTAAACAGTTTGCAGGTTTGTTGACATAATGTTTAAATTTGATTTATATCGAAATTAATACAGGTTAAAGTTTGTTTTTGATTTATGGAACAGAAGTTTTGAACAGATATTCGAGAGATATCAGAAAATTAACTGATTTTATCCAACCTCTTTTTAAAAGAATATCTAGTTTACACAAGGGCTTATCTTTTGCAGGTGCTGAGTTAAGAATTTGGTAGCAGAGAGATGCTTAGCTTCTGCAAGATGGAAGTCACAAAATATTTCCTAATTGTTCTTGTTGTAATGTTCCTCGATTTTCAAGGTAAGTTTCGCAATGTTTTTCATTGTAAGAGTTTGTTAATTGCTTTACAATCTGACATTAATCTGGCCGGACCGGGCTCCATGCGGAAAAACTGGTTCAACTTATTTTAACGGATATCTGTTCGGTGGACATAAGCTGTATCGTTCTCGCATCCGGACTTCGCGCGCTCGACTGCAGTGATTAAATCCTTTTTTTTTTTATAAGACATAAAAATGATCTACAAGTTTAGTAACATAAAATGGAGTTTTCCGAGCCATTTCGCACCCAGGGTAGACCGCGAGCAGTACTAGTCACCCTTTTTTGCTCAGTTCCGAGAGCCGCAAGCTGATTAATGATCAGCAAATAAACGGGAAAAAGGAAACGGTATCTTCTTTCGCAAGCTACATATATTGTTCCAGGCGTTCAGATAGCGGGTAACCAAGGATAGACGGCGCGAGAAAGAAAATTGCGAGTCTCTTCGTTTTCCCCGTTCGTTCGCGCCCCGATGTTTAGCTTCTCCACAGCATCACAATTTTAAAACGCCTGAAACAGGCTAGAGGCTACGCTTCTCGCGGTCATTCTCGCAGATTTAGCGCCTTGGAAAATAGGAAAAGAAAAAATCTGCTCGCATTCTACACCCCAGGGGTCCCGTATTTTATATCATGGTTCGATACGGGGTTAGTATTCCAAATTATTATGTTGCCAAGCAAAGAGTTCTGTAAAGGTAAATTACAGTCTGAAAAACTTCCTATTATTATATTATTTAACCTTGGCAGTGTTTGTCTCTGGCATTAATTAAAGTAACGCACAACAAACCGGGAAAGCTATTAGCCTTTCGGACGATGTCTAAGATGTTTAGTGAAACGTGCCCAATTATTTTTGGTTGGTTCTAAACTGCTAAAAAGATAAAGTCACAATTCAGCTTTTGAAACAATTTCCGCAGCAAGAAAGATAACTATTCTGTGCGTTAAAAGAAAAGATTTCCACGCCCTTTTTAATTTTATCCCTCTATTTTACCCTGATTAAAAGAATCCTAAGAGATCACCAACAGCAAACCGAACATTCGTTGGCATTCCATATTAGAATAAAGGCCGTCTCTGGGTTTTCTTGTTTCACATCTGCATTTTTGTAAGTAATATGATTATCCTCATTTTTCATCATCATTTTGACATAAAATTTATCTTGTAAGTATTCAAGAAATTTGTAAACATACCAAAACGATCACCTTTTTGTTCAAAGAACAATCTTTTTAAACTTAAATTTCTTTTGAAACGCCCAAAGAGGACACGGAAAAAAAAAATTCTTTTTACTGAATCTCTGGTGAAATTCCCAGGCCACCAAGACTAAAACGTTTATCCCTGTTTTATTATAATTAACTTTAGTTCAAATTGTTCTTAAGTAGTATTAGTACGTCACTGTTTGAGAAATAAGTATGATTAATTAGTACCGGTAAAGGCGAGGCAATATCGGCTTAACCCCAAAAATCAAAATTCAAGAAAAAATCCCAAATTTCATTTTGTAAAATATTGAAAAACAAATGGTACCATGCGAAAGTTCTGCCGAAGAAGTTTGAATATAATGTTCACAGTGCCATAGGATTTTGTCAACGAACTCAAAAGTAAGAAATACGCTACATGTCTCCATACTTGACTCTTGGAAATGAAAGGTTAAAGGGATATATATACTAATGATAATAAATAAAAGTTTTGAAACTGACCTGTTAAAAATTTTATAAAAAGTTTAAAAGTTTTTTCTAAATTTTCGGTCGCTCACTGCGGCCTTCATCAGAGAATGAATGTTCTTTTTGTGGGAAACAAGTTATTTAAAATCCTTGACAATTGGTAGGTATACTCTTGGGAATGGCTTCCGCTCGTTGACACAATTAGGGTCGATGGTTGAATGCCACGATTCTAAGAATAAACGTTTGGACAAGTTGTTTACACCTCTCTCCTTGCTATGAATTACGAAGTTCAATGACATGTTTGAATTCAAGTTATTAATATAAATGTTTTATCCCCGCTTTATTGATAAACAAGTTACCATGTTTTTCCCTGCTTCAATTTCAATCAGTTTAACCACATTCCTGTCTTCAAGTTAGAATCAATAAAAGTTGTACCCCTGCTATATTACACGGCTTTATCACGATTTTTTAACCACGAGCCTGAATTTAAGTTGAATTGTTGGTATCGCCGACTTGTTATACGGCTTTATCGTTATTTTCTTTCCGAATTGTTAGTAAGTACGATTAAGAATACGTCAGTTTTAGGGAAATAAGTATAATTAATTAGCACCCATTAATTTATAAGGCTAGACAATGCCAGCTTAAATCTTAATAATGCCATTTATTTTGCTATGATTTTACTAACTTTAACAACATATTTGGTTTCAAGTTTCAAAGTATACAAGTTTTATTCGGCTTTGCAGTGGAGGGGGGAGAGGGGGCGCCCCTCCGACCCCCCCCCCCCCCCCCTATATTGCACAAAAATTTGGATCTAAGGGCCCTTTCTGTCTCTACTATGTGATCTCCGAGCCACCCCCTTTGTCACTTGACCCCACCACCCTCTCTTATATTGCAAACACGAGGAGGACTGTTTATATACCTGATGAAACATACTTTCGAATGTTTGATTTAGCTTCTTAAACTGATCATTAAATACAGAAAAAACGAAAGTATAAAATAGCCAAAATCTATGCAAGATTACATCGGGTATCTAATCCACCGTCACGCTTATTTCTAAAGTTAACTTGATGAATTATTAATGAGTTTAAGAATGTTCTATACAGAATTGTTGGTATGATTACTACCCGTAGTACGTCGCTTTTAGGGAAATAAGTATGATTAATTAGCAACCACAAGACTAGACATTACCAGGTTAATTTGGGGATTCTGTACTTTATTTTGCTATGATTTTGCAAAGCTCAACGACATGTTTGGATTCAAGTTGATATAACTGTAATAGGTTTATCCACGCATTTTGACACAGCTTTATCATGTTTTTCTTGTATGATTTAAGAGGTTCAAACACATACCTGGGTTTTTAAAGTTTATCCTGGCTTTGTCATACTCTTTCGAAATGATATTTCCGAATTGTTAGTAGGTCTGTACACTACGAAGAGTATTCCGGCTGCTTTTAGAGAAATAAGTTTATACCTGGATTTTTGAAGTATTAGTAATATAACTTCATCTCGCTTTATAATACTGTTTTTAAATGATATTTCCAAACTGTTAGTAAGTCTGTGTACTAAATAAAAGGAGTATGTCGCGTTTAGAGAAATAAGTATGATTAATTAGCACCCATAACGGCTAGACAACATCGGCTTAAAGGGATATCTACTGAAATTTATCTTGCTATGTTTTCAAGAAGTTCAAAAACATAACTGGATTTTAGAAAATTCAGGAAACAATAAAGGTGACTGGCGATATCCTCTTGTAGGGGATCTGATACTCTTCAACATAAGCTATATAGGTGAATGAGACCCAAAGTGGTATGATTTTTGAGCCGATTTCGTCAGAACGTGCATGCAGTACACCCATGCCAAGTTTTTAGGAGTACCTCCACTCAGAATTGTACTGAACAGGTCGCTCGTACATCCACCAAACAATGTAGAAGTACTTCCACCCCCCCCCCCCCCCCCCCTCCACACCACCAAGTCCCTCCCAAGGGTTATGTTGAACATAACTTGACATGAAATAAAACACAAAAAACAGCGGTGATAAACATGGTAAACCAACGCATTTTTTAAAAAAATATTAATATACAAACAGTTGTCAAACAATGTAACGGTTACTTTTGAAAATGTATGTCGCTTAGCATACGAAACGTCAAGTTTTTTATAAAAATGCGTTGGTTTACAAGTGAGCATTACTTTCCTGTGGTGCTGTTTATGATGCTGTACAAGGTGGTTCTAACTTTTGAGACTGTTAATGAAATCCGAAGGTGTGACTATTCTCATGAAAACTACTGAGCAGTGCTTTCTTGTGGTGCTGTTTATTATGCTGTACAAGGTGGTTCTAACTTTTGTTGTATGTCCGATTTTATACTTAGAAGTTACGTCTCCGTATAGGATAAGGGTTATATGGCCTGCATTCTATAAGCCCAATGATCATTAGTGGAAAACATAATTTTCAGTTTATTAATAACAGACTACAAGTGAACCATAGACCTGATATCGATATGCGTGCAATACTTTTGGTTTCAGAAATAATTTGATCAATATTGCCCGATAAATGACCGATAAATAGATACCATCACGATATATTTACCACATATTTTGAGTGCTGTTCGCTATCATAGTTCATTTACAGGTATATATGTTATACACGTTGATACAAACATCGTGACAACTCCCATTCAACACATGTCCATGGTGCCACGGTCCTCTTTGTATTATATAAGATTGACTTATCGAGGTTTCCAGAACTATCGCAAATCTTAATAAATATAAGGTCACGGCGTGAGATAACCATTTTAAATAATTGGTAGATTTATGGGAATTAAACTGAGACTTCCTACTCGCTCAGTTTTCTTTACAAAATTCCAAGGGAGTAGCTATTGGAAGGTGCTAGGTTCCTTGTTAATCTGTAACCCTCTGTACTTATCGATCAGATACGAAATGGTTTGCAATGAAACAAGAGTTGATAATTTTTTCGCGGCTGCCCAGCGCTGTTGATGTGATTTTTTTTCTAAATTCGAGATATCTACCGCTATCTATGCTCCTCGTTAGAAAATTGAATAAATATGAGAGGTTATCGATAAACAGATGTTTAAACTAACAGGGAAGGCCTTTTAGGGATCAACAAATGTTTATGATTTCTTTTAATGTTCGATCTCGCTGCAAATTGCGGGGCGGGCGAAGACACTCCGGGGGGGGGGGGGGGGACTCCCATATAAAAATGACGGGGGTGCTCGTCGTACCGTTTCGGGTTCAAAATTTGCAGATTGGTACCGTTTAGGGTACTTAAATGTAAAATGACCACAGATAGAATTATCGCTGTACCTTTTCGAGTGTAAAGCCGAAAAAATATGACAATATGACATATGTTGTTTGAGAATTGGTACCTCTAAGGGATAGAAATTCATTTGAGCCACGCCGATCAAACAAGAATTCTGGTACCTTTTAGGGTGTTTTACGAAAATTTCCGACGAGCACCCCCGTCATTTTTATATGGGAGTTCCCCCCCCCCCCCCTCTTTCCTACCCGGGAAGAAACCCAGCCCCTGTGGCCCGCCCCTGTGGCGTATTTTGTCACGAAAAAACGAAGAAATTACGGTTTCATATGACCAGAAAACAAACATGGTTGGGCTGCCTGTGGTTTCAGATGCCAGAAAACAAACATGGTTGGGCTGCCTGTGGTTTCAGATGACCAGAAAACAAACATGGGCACATGGCTGCCAATCGCTGGAAATGACTTCCGAAAACGCCATTACATCGTGTATCATGTAACACAAAACTCCCTGATTCTTGGCGTATTTTTGCAGCTTTCTACAGCTGGGGAAATAGACTTCGGGAAGAACTCCCGTATAAAAGTGGCGGGGTGCGTGATCGTCGTATCTTTCAGTGGTTTAAATTCGTAGTTTGGCATTAAGGGTGTTTGAATCGAAAATAACCACTGTTAGCGTTATTCTAATTTTAGTAGAGTTAGTAGAGAAAGAAAACCGAACCACACCCACAAAATGGGTTACTGAAACCTTTAATGGTACCCTTTCAATTTTTTTCGACGAGAACACCGTCAAGTTTAAATGGGAGCCCCCAAACCCCCCAAAACCTCCACCCCCTCCGGGCTCCCGCAAAATAAGCCGTAGACCAGCTATTATCTCGACGCTGAATACAGGCATCGAGCAGTTGTATGATGCACTATAATACACTGACATTGCGGAATATTCATCAACTGTTTACATCGTTATTTTCTCGGCAGGTCTATTAGTTCACTCAACGACCACCACAACAGAAGAGGGTCAGAATGTCACCTTAGACTGCCCTGTTTCACTCAATAAAGGAGCACGGATTTTTACTGTCTGGAAAAATGGCACATATAAACTTATCACAATCAATTCAGGTTCACAAATGACAATAAGCACTCATCGAGAGATCACTGTTTCTGGTCAGGACTCTATCCGCCTGTATGGAGTTGATCGCTTTGACCATGGGAACTACTCCTGTCTTGTTTTGTATTACTCTTTTGATGACCAGAGGTATACAAACGCCACCGAGAACGTGCTGCTTCTTGTTAAAGGTGAGTGAAAGGAAAATCCACTTAGAACCACCTTGTACAGCATAATAAACAGTACCACAGGAAAGTACTATGCACTTATTGACTGAGTGGGAGCGCGAGGTCCGTGCGCCATGACCTCGAGCCAAATGTTTTCCCGTCCGGCCCGACCTAACTCAGTCAATAAGTATTTTATAATATGATTAGAAAGTACAAGAATAGTCGTGCAGTGCGAGGTCGCTTGAACTCGAGCGGGGCCGGACGGCTTTTTCCGGACCGGCTCACGTCAACCCGTCTGGCCCCGCTCACGTCACCTTGCGATTCTATTTTCTTTGGGATTGCGTCAGCAAGGCCGTACGGTCATATTATAATGCTCAGTAGCTTTCATTTGAATGGTCACACTGTAGGATTTTATCCACAGACCCAAAAGTTAGAACCACCTTGTACAGCATAATAAACAGTACCACAGGAAAGTACTGTTCAGTAGCTTTCATTTGAATGGTCACAATGTAGGATTTTATCCACAGACTCAAAAGTTAGAACCACCTTGTACAGCATAATAAACAGTACCACAGGAAAGTACTGCTCAGTAGCTTTCATTTGAATGGTCACATTTTACGATTTCATCCACAGACTCAAAAGTTAGAACCACCTTGTACAGCATAATAAACAGTACCACAGGAAAGTACTGCTCAATAGCTTTCATTTGAATGGTCACACTTTAGGATTTCATTCACAGACTCAAAAGTTAGAACCACCTTGTACAGCACAATAAACAGTACCACAGGAAAGTACTGCTCGGTAGCTTTCATTTAAATGGCCACACTTTAGGATTTCATCCACAGACTGAAAAGTTAGAACCACCTTGTACAGCATAATAAACAGTACCACAGGAAAGTACTGCTCAGTAGCTTTCATTTGAATGGTCACACTTTAGCATTTCATTCACAGACTCAAAAGTTAGAACCACCCTGTACAGCATAATAAACAGTACCACAGGAAAGTACTGCTCAATAGCTTTCATTTGAATGGTCACACTGTAGGATTTTATCCACAGACTCAAAAGTTAGAACCACCTTGTACAGCATAATAGACAAAACCACAACAAAGTACTACTTAACAACTTCCATTTCGCTGGTTACACATCAAGATTTCATCAACAGACTGGAATCTACATCACATTACTGAAGGTGATTGATGCAAGAAGTTCTTGAAAGGGTTAGCATGGCTGCATCACATCAATATTGCCGGACATTGAAAGCTTGCATGTCATACATCGTAAAAAGCCAGCCTCATAAATATTCTTGGGGACGTAAAGTCGCCAAAACTCTTCCTGTCTCCGAAAGGAGCGAAAAAAATATAAAGAGGGTCATTACTATCGACCATTTAGGGTGTAGCGGTGTAGGGTGTAGGTTTTGTGGTCTAGGTGCATCCAGGTGCTAAATCTTCTGTCACCTTTCAGCCCGTCCCATAATCATAAGCACAACTCCATCCGTGCTGACTATGACTCGGACCTCGCAAACACGTGACCTCAAGATCGACTGCACCGTCAGTGCGTTTCCAAAAGCTGACGTGACGTGGAAGAAGCTTGATGGACAGCTGCCAATCGAGAGGTTTACACAAGAGGCCAATGGAGCTTTGGTCATAAAAGAAGCGTCATACGAGGACAGTGGGACATATCTATGTACTGCCTCGAACGAGCTCGGAACAGATCACGCTAATTTCACAGTCACGGTCTATGGTAACTTGACTTTTCTTGTTAACCTTTCACCCCTTGTTTGAAACCTTAGAAAAATTTTGAAATTTGCATTTCATTGGGCACTAAGATTGGATATTATTTTATAAAAGGTTTCACTTAAATTTTTGACTCCATGGCTTGAACCACAAATGCAGACGTTTACAACCAACTTGTATAGTACGGCATAATAAATAGTACTTCAAGAAAGTACTGCTCATGTGAATTAACTTTTATTTGAATGTTAACACTTTGGATTTCATCCAAAAGTTACAAACCTATTCAGGGATCGTATACTCTTTAATTTGGAAAAAAAGAATTTTTGGCAGGTTATTCCACGTTCAAGTTATTTTTTACTGGGTATTTGTTGTAGCTAGTACGTATGTCGGCTTTGTGACACTAACACCATGGCCACCTTTCTGCAACTGATACCTGACATCCAAGGGAAGGACCCCCTCACGGCCCCCAAACCATTATCTCGTAAAAAGACAAGGCCAACATTTTCACTCCCCCAATCCCCTTATTCGCTCCCCCAACCCCATAAAGATGGACGCTGGATCCGCCACTGTTATTATTGAGAATTTCATTATTTTATTTACGATAATCATAAACCAGTATTGCGAGACACCATTGTGAGATCTTGGGACGGCTTGTTCCTCGTAACACGTGATGTGGCACGCGTGATGCGGGTGACAAGTTGGTTCCAAGGTACGGAACTTGATATTGTGTACGGGTCATTGTGCAATCTATTTACGACTGCTTTCTTGTGGTTGTTCTTAGTTTGTTACAAGCTACACCGTGCTGACGAGCCCCAATACAAGGGCGAAACAGCTGTCCGCGGTTGCTACCCTGCTTTATCGGTTTCTGTCGCATTGGTGTCTCGCAAAATCTACCTTTTTACGTAGTCAGATCAGCCTTGCAGTTTGTCGTTTATGTTTGTTCATTTTTTGGCTGATAAGGTCTTTTGTAGATCCTACGTATCGTTTACAGCATTATGGTTTGCGGTCCTTTGCAGATTTTAGCTAAAGTTGTGCCTTTGATATATTTTACAGAACCCCCAAAAATATTTGGAAAAAGAAAGTTTCACGCCAATGTGGGCGAGACGGCCAAATTAATTTGCCATTCACGCGGAAATCCTGCCCCCTCATTCAAGTGGTCCTGGAAAGATGCCGAAAACAACATGTTCAATATCAGTAAAGGCGAAGAAATCAGCGGATACACCGTGACAACGTTACTTGGTAACGCAACGAGTCAGAGCACTCTGGAGATCAGCAAAGTCACGATCGAAGCCTGGCGGATGTACACGTGTGAAGTGGAAAATACTTTCGGCAAAGAATCCGTTTCTATTTCACTGTCAGGAAAAAGTAAGTTTTATTCATTCAAAATTTGAGGTATTGTTTTAACGTCTATTGAGATGCGGCGGTGTAGTGGTTAGCGCGTTAAACTTAAGATCTGAAGGTCGGAGGTTCAAGACCTCATCTCGGCCTCCGGGGCGGAGAGGGGTACGCCCTTATATAAGTTATATGGGTATGTGCGGCCCTAAAGGGTATGGTTTTCAAGCCGTTTTGGTCTGAAATAGGGTATAGATTTTGACCATTTTGGTCTGGAATTGGGTATGGTTATTAGAAGAAGCTACTTTTTTCATCCTTTGAGAAATGCGGTTTGATTAACATCGGGAATTAGAAGCCCTTCTCAAATGTTTACGCAAACGGTAACCCTTCCTGGTCTGAAATAGGGTATCGAATTTTGGGTCAGGTCTGAAATAGGGGAGGGAAAATCGCATGTTTTGGTCTGAAATAGGGTAAGGGTTTTAAGAAGCGTGCCGCACATCCCCACCCAAATTTTCGGGGAGTTAGAGACGTGAGTGCTTGAAGTAACAGGTTGCATGAACTCGGTCGTGCAACTTGGTCTTTCGTCTGTCAGGGCAAGCTGAACGTTAAAGTAGCAGGAGCCGATGTACCAGCTGGTCGTTTGCGAGACTTAGGGCGTTTATCATTTGCGACAGAGTCACCGCCATGAAAATTAGAGACCTGAGTGCTTGAAGTAACAGGTTGCATGAACTCGGTCGTGCAACTTGGTCTTTCGTCTGTCAGGGCAAGCTGAACGTTGAAGTAGCAGGAGCCGATGCACCAGCTGGTCGTTTGCGAGACTTAGGGCGTTTATCATTTGTCAGAACTGGCCACCAGACCGGTCAGACCGGTCAGACCGGTCTGTCAGAGCGGTCAGTTCGTGAATAGAATGCACCCTTTTGAAAACCTGTTCCGACCTATGAATTGACCGGCCAAGCAGGCCAGTTCTAACAAATGAAAAGCGCCGTTGTAGTAACAATCGAGTATCGTGAGTAAATTCAGTGACATAAACGTATGATCTCTAAACGTTTTTGAATATATCTTCTTTTAATATACTGATTGCTACTTTCTCTCTCTTGAATCAAGGAATAGCTTGTCGTTTATTTTTTATTCTTTTTATGTTCATCTTTCAAATTTTTCCAAGTCAATACTTTTTTGTCACTCTCCAGCTCGCCCAGAGAGCCCAACTATCGTTGCCGTGGAAACCAGTGCATCAGACGCTGTAGTCAGGTGGAAATTTGGGGACGATGGGGGGCTGGAGCTAATCGCTTTAAAACTGCAGTACCAGGAAGCTTCAGAGAGTACATGGCATGAGATTCAAATCACGCCACCGAAAAAAGACAAGTACACAATCATGGACTTAAAATCCGACACCAACTACAAGTTCCGTATCTTAGCGACCAACAGCCTGGGCACCAGTCCCCCTAGCTCAGTTTTTATGGCAAAGACCAGTAATATGGGTAGGTGAAGCGTTTTGTAATACATCGATCACTTCCTTTTCTGTTTCACTCAGTTTCGAGTTCAAAGCAAACATGCGTAGATGCCTATTACAACAAAAGACTATTACGATGGGAGTGCTCTTCTCAAACTACGTCTTAGAATCGAGCAAAGTTATTTAAAGAACGAACTTCTCCGGAAATTCAAGGAAAAGCCTTCACTTATTTAGAGCTTTGTAGATAAATTACTGGAAAGCAGTTGAGCTTTTTATTCGAGGGTTTCTAATGTAACTTGAGCTTCGGACGTCGTCGACTTTCGCCAAATGCCAAAACAAAACTGTTTTCAGCATGCGATCTGCTGGTACCAGCTTTCATACAGTTTTCCAGCGATTAATGAGAAATCTACAGTCTTAACGACTTCTATTAGACAATCCATCAAAGAGGTTTACAGGCTTCAAAATCGTTTTGTTTATTTTTTATTTATTCTTTTTCTATGTATACAAAGGCATAGGAAGTGAGAATGTATTGCGAAAGAAGGAGAGGAACCCGAGAGAATAACACAATTAAAAGGAACGCGTCCTGTTAATGATGCACCTCCAATTTTTATGTTATGACTAAGTATTTTGTTTGTTTCTTCTTTTTCAGAATCCAGCGCTAGTGCCCAGTCCGACAAAGGTTTCTTGGGACTCCCAAGTAACATGACCCCGCTAATCGCAGGCGTCGGTGGAGGATTTCTTGCCATCATAATCATGATCATCGGCATATTTTGCTTCGTCAGAAAACTAAACAAGAATGCCACCCCTGGAAATACACCGGTGAACAGCAGGCCAACCAGCCAACAGGAACAAGCCGAAGCCGAAATGGCCTCGGTAAGGCATCAACTTGACCGTGTTGGGATGAACTCGTACTAGAATGACAGTCATGCTTTTCGAATATTTTATTGTTAACTGTTCTTGTTTTTAATTCTCAGTTATTAACCCATCACGTTCCGGATATCCCCCTCCCTCAGCCAGACATTCCTCTGGGAGCCGAGTCCGGACCGATATCCAACAATCCCTGGGAATTCCCGCGCAACCGAGTGGATTTGCAAGTCATACTGGGATCAGGCGCTTTTGGTCTGGTAATGAAAGCTCATGCGCAAGGCATCAAGGGATGTGTGGGCAAAATGTATGTGGCGGTAAAGATTGTCAAAGGTATGTAGTAAGTGTGGCAAAGTCTTACGCAGAACTATGTAATATCTTGAAAACTAGTGAAAAGAAATTCATGCCCAAAAATTAATTTAGTCGCAAAAAACGTTCTTAACGAAAAAATAAACTGTCCAAACCCCTCTCATCCGCGCATAGCACTTACGTTTTCCCGCGCTTAGCAACAGTTGCATGTTTTCCCGCGCTTAGCACCAGTTGCATGTTTTCCCGCGCTTGGCACCAGTTGCATGTTTTCCCGCGCTTAGCACTGGTTGCATGTTTTCCCGCGCTTGGCACCACTTCATGCTTCACAGGTTTTCATTGCGTTTTAGACCTAAAGTTTGTTAGGAAACATTAGAAGCAAAACGGTCACAAAGCGAATTTCAAGACGGCAAAACTAGCTGTCTAGCGGATGGAAATGCAAAAATTTGGCAGGAACTCTGCAGGCATCGCATTTTTTTCATCAATGTGACCCTGCCTAATTTTCCGTGCTTGGTGCCAGTTGTCGAGTTCTAATTGGCTGTCGACGGTATTTAATCGCTCCTGTATAATAACTTGGTTTTGGTTAACGTCTGTCCTTATCTTTTGGTTAGAAAGCGACAGCGAAACAGCCAGAAGAGATTTGCTTGCGGAATTGGAACTTCTCAAGCTGATCGACCCTCATCCAAACGTTATCGGATTGTTAGGCTGTTGTACACGACAAGGTTAGTTTCAATCCTTCTATTTAACAATTAGATTATGAGCTCGAGATTTCTATCGCGTGATAGTTGATGAGGGCGAAGCACGAATCAACTATCACGCGATAGAATTCAAAGCGAATAATCTAATTGTTTTAGTATAAATCTACTAGACGTTCAAAACTTAACAACAAATACTCTTCACAGACACTTCGAAAACGCGAAGAAGCGGCCGCCATTAGGCTACCCACTCTACTCACCTTCCACAACAGAATAGATAGTGAGTAGCGTAGCCAATAAGAGAACAGCATTCGTGATAGAACGCTATATAAAGTAGATTTACAATAATTACTTATATTCTGCTCACTCAACCACTTTGTACAGCATAATAAATCAGCCCATTGCCGTAGAGTCAACCTTGCATTCAGTTTGTCCTATAATGAAACAGTACCAAAGGACAGTAGTTCCCTTTATGTAGTCGGGGTCGTCTCTTTTATAAACAACTACTTGGCCTGCCTGTTGAAGGTGTTGAGACAGTGGGGAACGAAGGCGCGAAGGTAAAATATTGCAAGTGCTGACGAAAGGGATGGGCGCGAAAAGAGAGCGTTGCGTGAGGGTTACTTCACTTCCTCTCCCCAGTCTCCCCTCGTTTTTCCCGCTCGTTCGCGCGCCGGTTTTTAAGTAATGATCCTGGTAAGAACTAGGCAACCTAACGGCAAGGAATGCAGAAAGGTGTTAATTGTGATATTGTTGAAAACGTCCACCTCTTTGCCTAAAACGTGAAAATCTACCATAACTTAACCAGGTAGTGCATTTATTTCTATTTTATTTTTCTAGTTTACTAATTGATTCCCTTTTACTGAAAACTATTCTGAGTTTTAATGCAACCAAAATTCTGTGTGGGAAACAAGTAAAATTAGAAGCCTTTCTTGGCCATTATTTGATGAAATCTTATAGCACAAAAGAAACATCACTTTAAAATAAAGTTCCAGTACATTATATTAAAAAAAACATGTTGTCCATAGGTTGATGTATTCTCAGTAGGAAAAACCTAAACAATCTTACGTGGGGAAAGCGAAATGCCGCGGAACAGTAGAGGATTGCCTGGTTCTTACACGCATTGTTACTTAACTGCTTTCCGGCCTCACAATTTTAACGCCTGGAACAAGCTAAAAACAGGCTAAAAACAGGCTAAAAACAGGCTAAAAACAACTGGTATCATTGGGATGTAGATAAAAGTAAAAATCTATGTAGGAAATAGAAAAAAAGGTAAAAAGAAAAAAGTTGACATTTGTTTATTATTACTTTAATTATAGATTTTTAGAAGTTGCAGGGATAGTTAATGATTGGCTACTCTGGCTAAATAACGATTACTTACTCACATTGCGCACGTTTGGTTCTCCTACAGACCCAAAGTTAGAAAAAAAGAACTTGCAAAATATTTTACAACAGTACCACAGAATCGATGGGTGCAAACCACATTGTTAGCCTGCGAATACAGCCGCCTCTCAGTGACTTTCAATCAATCAATGACTTAATTTAAGTGTCAATATTACCTCGCCCGAGGGTAAAAACCCTCTACTAATTGAGAACACGAAAATAAGACTAAGTTCTAAAATAACAATACACAATCTGAAAGAAACTAGCCTAGATAAACATTATTTACTATTTACTTTAAATCTAGCCTTGATAAACATTATTTACTTTAATTGCTCAACCGCCGCGCCCGGCCGCTTGAGGCGTTCGCGCGAGACAACCTCAGGGTAAATCGCAGGCGCTCTCTCACGCGAACGCCCCTTGCGGTCGGGAGCGATGAGAGGCAGTTGTATTCGCAAGCTACCACCTTGTACAATATGTATGAGAGGCACGGTATTACTCATTGCGGAGCTGACTTTTTCCTTTTCCTTTAGAACCCTTGATGGTGATTGTTGAATTCTGTGCGTTTGGAGACCTTCAGAGTTACCTACGTCACTGCCGCGGAGTAGAAGACAAATATTATCAAGACTTATACAAGACGCCCATTGAAAAACTCGGCTCCAGGGATCTGTTATCGTTCGCGATACAAACAGCAAGAGGCATGACACATCTGGCTGGCATGAAGGTAAATGCTGTTTTTTTTTTTATTAAATAAACTTCAGTGAAATACTATACAAGGATTTCTCCGATCATAGAAAAATCATATCTCTACACATGTGAAGATATCAATTTTATCTTCACTGTGAAAAAACTTAATTAAAGGGGTTGGTCTAAAATCTAAACACCCTCGGATCTTCCTCGGAACATCATCGGAAAATGATCGAAAACGTTCGTACAACCTTCGGACAGTATTCGGAGAATGTTCGAAAATCTTCAGAAATCTTCGGAACATCTTCGGAAAATTGCTTCAAACTTCGTAATTAGAGTCGTTTTTAAAATAAACAAATAATACATGGCTGCTTGGAGATATGAATTTTCTCTTCTCGTGTTGAACACACAAAGAGAAAATTCGTATCTCCGCGCAACCTTGTACGAAAACCTGATGCAAAACTATGTTATCCAAATAGTCAGGATTTAGAGCGCCTTTCAGTTGAGTGTCGTGAAACCAAAACCAAATTAATAACGCTGACCAGCAAATTAAAACAAACGCGGGCACATGCAATCCAGTGAAACAATCAGAACTCGAAGTAAATAGATATATACGGCGTCAAGCGCGGGAAAACGCGTGCGAGCAAGTAACAGTTGGTTTTGCTTTTGCTTCTGATTGGTCGAGAAAGTGGCTCGAAATTTTTCAGCCAATCATAAAGCGTAGCAATGCAAAACCAAAGCAATCGCTAAACTACTTTCGAAACTCAATTGAAAACTGCTTTTAATTAAAGGAAAACAAGGTCGTGCAATAAGGGGATGTGCTCAGTGCTGGAAAGCGTGCAACTGGCGTCAAAGCCAAGCGCGGGAAACATTTAAAACCAAGGGAAAACATACAACGGAAGACAGGCCCTATCGCTCGTAAGGCGATGGTTGTGCATTTTGCTCAAACAACAAAAAAAAAACATTAGGTTACTGTGTTTGCTGAGATTTTCTCGAGCACTTTACATTTTGAACCAAACCAAACAAACTTCTAACAAAATTAATTGAAACTGTTTATAACAATAGAAGAGAAATTCGAAAAATCGCGATTTCTCATGGGATTTCGATCATGCTCTTCTCACTGGATTCCTTGTATCCCTTGTCTTTATGAACAGGTTGTTCACAGAGATCTCGCCGCCAGAAATGTTTTAATCGATGAAAATAAAGTTTGCAAAGTCGCCGACTTTGGCTTTGCCAGGGATATTTATGTGGAAGATCACTACACAAGAAAAACGCAAGTAAGTTAGTTTTATTAATAAGAATTTGAAATAGAAATAAACATATTGGAAAAATAAAATAAAATGTTTTGAGAAAGTGTCAAGTTAATTTAAAACAACGACGTTTCGGGCTTGGCCCTTCATCAGGTTGAGTTTTATTAATGTCAAAGTGTAATAAAATTCTCTACAAAACGTGTCTGATTCTACCAATAACCCGGTAAAATTGAACTTGCAATAAGTGCCTCTTGGGTAATATTGGTGGTATTCGTTTCAGCTTTGCTCCTTAAAGAATACATTGGTTAAGTTGTCAAAGGTTTTAAACTTAGAAAGCGAGGCTTGGGGGTAGATTTTGCTAATCTGACGAAAATATGCGTTAGGGCTATTTAACAATTAGACCCGTAGCCCGAAAGGGCTACGGGTCAATAGCCCATGAGGCGAAGCCGAATGGGCTATTGACCCATGGCCCTTGAGGGCGAAGGGTCTAATTGTTTTAGTATCACCCAACTAGTCGGACAGAAAAAATAATATAAAAATAATAAAAATAATAAAAAAAAGCAATTGCAAGTTGAAGAAATATTTATTTGGGAATAAACCAAAAATAAAGCCGGTGAATTTCGCTACTCGATGACTATTACTATTAGACCCCTAGTAGCGTAGCCAATCAAAATGCAGGATTTGCATTAGTCCACTAGTTGGGTGATACTAATAACTGATAGCTGAGAAATATCCGAAACCTGAACTGATACCTGAGATTTAAGCACCCCCATTACGACCCTCAGGGCCAGCTAGGCCATAACAGGTTTTGTTCTGTAGCTGTGTTAGTACGTTCTAATGTGGCTCGTTGTTTTCGCAGGGAGGACGATTTCCTATCAAATGGATGGCAATTGAATCACTACTAGATGGAGTCTCTACATCGAAAAGCGATGTGTAAGTACATGATTACGGAGTCTCATCAGCGAATAAGTTCAATCTGTTTATTTTAAACAAGCTAGAAGCAAGGCGCTGGTCAAAACCCAAACAAACAAACAAACAAAATAAAAACCAACAACAACAAAGATTCTGGAAGGGAATGACCAAAGGAGGTCTGTTGCAAGCTAGTATCCAGGCCTCCTCACTCCTACAGAGTGAAACTACCTGAGTACGAGACTAGATCTGTTGTTGTAGTCATGATAACACAACCATTGCCTAATACACATTCCTTAGTTAATTAACACTTCTAGGCAGTCTTCGTGCAATATTTCACTCGATGTCACTCATTCGCCGGTTATTCTCTTGATAGAGCCGTTTGCAATAGGCCATTTGCATGATGACGTCATAAGACTACAACTACCAGAATCCTTAATTTTTTTTGTTTTGTAGTGCAAATTAAGGCTATTGTTATTTAAGCCGCACTGGGATTACAGAATTTAAATAAGAAAGGAAAAACGAAATGAATTCTGGTAGTTGTAGTCAAATGACGCCATCATGCAAATGGCCTATTGAGTGTCGAAAGTAATTACACAATCGCTTTGGTTTTGCATTGCTACGCTTTGTGATTGGCTAAAAAATCTCGCGCCATTTTCTCGACCAATCAGAAGTAAAACCAAAACCAATCGTGACTTGTTTGCACGCTTTTTCCCGCGCTTGGCGCCGGCGACATGTAATTGTTCTGATTGGTTCATTGGATTGTTTACGACTGCTGTGATTGGTCAGAGTAATTACTTTGGTTTTGGTTTTACGACACTCAATTGAAAACTGCTCTATATAAATATATAAATTATATAAATATCGACCGCACATCCATAATTTTATTCTCTATTTCCTTTTGTATCTATGTAGGTGGTCCTTTGGCGTCGTACTCTGGGAAATTGTCACTTTAGGTAAGACTTAAACGACTTAAACTGTGTTAATAAAATCTTTGGTTTTAAAGATCAAGAAGAGAAGAGGAAGAGGAGGAACAAGATAATGATCATGACCAGGAGCGCTTTCCTTTTGTATGGAAAATCCGGAATGGATCAGACTTTTCCACTGGAAATTTTTCGGAGAGGAGTACCTTCAGAGGTAGTCCTCCTTTCTCGTTTTTGCCGAAATGATCGGAAAATCCTGTACCATCTACTGCGTCCTACTGGTGCCATGCTCCTTGATGAATTAAAGGCCATGTTTCATTTGTTATTGTAAATCGTAAGTACCCAGTCTCCTCAAGAAAGAAAACGCAACTCCGTGCAAAAGGAACACGCTCTTCCAGTTCCGTTTTGATTGAGGAAAATTTGTCCTCTTCCTTTTAACAGGAAATTCTACCCGGTTTTTCCATTCAACTGGAAAACGCTCTCCAGATATTCTTTTTCGAGAAGAATTTACATGCGTGAAGTCAGATTGTATTTGTCCACACAAAACGTACTTTACAACCCTTGATTGCGTGATACAATATTTCGATTTTTTTAAAATATATTTTTAACCTGTGTATTGATGATTAACAATCGAATGGTTTTTGTTAACAGGTGCGTCTCCGTATCCAGGCATGAATTCCCAGGAAGTGATTAATTTTCTTCAAGATTGCTACAGAATGGACAAACCCAAGCACTGTTCAGAAGAACTGTAAGTAATGTGCGATGTGAAGGATTCCAACAATAGTAGAACGTTTGCCCGTAAGCTGGTTTTAATATGATAATGAGTTCAGTAACATGCTAATACCCCCCACATGTAGGTTTAATGAGCGAAAACAATGCCTCTGCACGTGCATTTTACATTTTGGTACATTTCTGTGCCGTTCCAGGCAAAACAACAAGAATGAGAACCGCATAAAAATGTTAAAAGCTCATTAGCATGTTACTGAACTCATTATCATATTAAAACCGGCTTACGGGCAAACATTCTAGTATTGCAAACCGAAATATCGGGCAAATATATTCACCTGTTTATTAATTTTTTTTTATTTCACTCTTTCTCAATCTCTTCTCCTTGCCGTAAGGATCAGTTTGCCGTTTTTACCTATACTATTTCAAGACTTTTACTGATCCAGGTCCACGATAGATCCGGCGCTCTTCATTGATTTCTCGCAGTGGTTTTTGCCGTTATTATAGTTTTTGGATTCTGACAATGATGGCCATAGCCTGTGTATGTTGGGGTTCAAATTTTTCTTTACTTTGAAAATTTTCAAACCATTCGATTTTTAGTGTTTTCTTTTGTCCCGGATTTATTATCATCGTGTGTATGTTGGTGTTCAAATTTTTCTTTATTTTGAAAATTTTCAAACCACTTATTCGATTTTTACTGTTTTTTTTTTTGTCTCGGATTCATTATCATCGTGTATATGTTGGGGTTCAAATGTTTCTTTACTTCGAAAATTTTCAAACTATTTGATTTTTACTGTTTTCTTTTGTCTCGTATTCATTATCATCGTTATTGCACCCTAGGTACGTCCTCATGTTGGACTGCTGGCAAGTGGCCCCTCAGAGAAGACCAACATTTCCTGAGCTGTCTCAGCACCTCAGTAAATTGTTCAGCGATGATAGGGTAATTATTTCCATCTTTTGTCCTACTGTGTAACGTCTGGCTACGAAAAATAATCTGAGTGTTATCTTTAGTTATAAACTAAAGAAAAACGTATTTCACTTAGAAACCTCGTATCTTAACCCTTTCACTCCCAGAGTCAATTATGGAGACATAAAATGTGGTTTTAACTTTTGAGTCTATCGACAAAATCCTATGGCACTCTTGGGAGTTAAAGGGTTAAGGTTCTTACAGGGGCGGATCTAGGGGGTGTGCAGAGGGTGCGCCCCCCTCCCCCCCCCCCCCCCCGAGATGACCTGCATCTTTCTAATATAACTGGTATTTTGCAAAGAAAAGAAAAAAAACGTGGTTACGTCATTCCTTAGAGGTATACCCCCTCCTAAGAAAAATCCTGGATCCGCCCCTGTCTTATATTCTTTCATTCGTCCTTTCATATTCCCTTCCTTATCATTTCCTAGGAATACATAGACATGAGGATGTATGAAGACTCTTTGTACATCAATTTTGACGGCTCTTCAGCCACGATCTAGCTACCTCAAAGCCGCTGACATCTACGAGTGCATAATAATTGATTGATAGGTGCCAATCACTTTCGCTGATGGTGCTGTTTGCTTGTCTCCAGGAATACATAGATATGCGGATGTATGAGGACCACTTGTATATCAATTTTGACAAGACTTCAGGGACAATGCCATCGGCGAAATCTAAATCCGGGAGTGCGAATCACCACGAATCGGCAATGTGATGGAACGTAATCACAGACATTGTCTTCTCTTCAATTTGGCTGCGAATTGAGTTAAAAAAGAATGAATTAGCCTAACATGTACGTAGTGAAAGTAGAGTTTCAGGGACAACGTTAAATGTTGCGGTGATAGCTTCGACAATGTACTGATAAAGACGTCACTGCAGATATTATAAAACAGTCGTACGAGGCTTTGTGGGAATATTTGGACAGATGCCATCTCGCCACTTACCGAGACAACCTAGAGAGCTCAGTTAGAGTTCTGGCTTCCTGAAGGTTCGGTAGTTTGTATAGCGGTATCTCAAGACATCGTCACGCTCAAACAATTATGCAGGAGATGGCGCGGTTACGGTCATTGGAGAATGGAACCGAAGAGTAAAATAAAATTAAGCTTTTCATTAGATATAATAGAGACATAAAACATAGAATACAGAATATGTTTATTTAAGAGGCTAAGTAATACTGTGACTTAGGGCCAAGAATTAAGCTTTAAAATCCTCTAGTCATTGAGGGAAGAAACAACACTTTTTTTTCTATGTTTAACTTTATGCAAAATGTTGTGGTGTATCACACGTTTTAGTGTGTAAACATCGCTTTTAAATCATAACGAAGTGTTCTCATAACAAGGGTACTCAAATAGGACACACCCTTTCGGGGGGAGGGACGTCGGGGGAACGGGGGTCTGTGCAAGAAAACCCCGTGCTAAAGATTAAAGTTGAGACTTTGCTGTTTTGTTTGGGTGAAGCGTACATGACTAATAAAACCGTTCCTGGAAGTTTGAATCAGCTTTTTCAGTTTTTACACTCGTTATAGAGTTTTGTTCATACAATCGTTTGCGTGTCATACGCTGTAGCTTGTCGCGATTTTCAGTTATCAGCGTCAAGTGAGTATCCATTTAAAGGGGCAGTGTCATGGAGATTTGGACCTTTTTGATCAAATCCATGCTACAATACCTTTACTTATTTATGAAATAATACTAACGCACCAAGAGAAAGAAATCAACCAATTCTTGAAAAAAGAGCAAATCATGCTTTGTTCTAGGCCATTTTGAAAACGGAAATGTGAGATATTGCACAAGGAAGCCAAATTTTTTAAAGTTGCAATTCATTTAGACCCAGTCAGTCTATGACTAGAAACACTCATCGACAATTTTGGTACACTAGGATGGTAATAGTCTATTTTGCTAATGTTGTGTTCCCAGTGCATCTTGGGTAGTTCCAGTCCTTTGTGGGGGCAAACGACCAGTTTGGCAGGTAATTTGAAATTTTAATTTTGGCCGTTTGCCCCCACAAAGGACTAGAACTACCCAAGATGCACTGGGAACACAACATTAGCAAAAAAGTATATTAATCTCAAAACTAAACCATTATGTTTTCGATTTCTGTTAATACAAACTGAACATTTCGTGGTTTTTGAAATGACACCAAGTCGTTATGACGCTGCCCCTTTACGTTCTCGTGTGCCATGAATTTTTAGTCATCGCCCAAAACTACGTAAAACTGAGATCGATCAAATGATGGACTTTATGTGGGTGTTGTGATCACCAAAAGGTGAAAAGTAGAATATTTAAAAGACTTAGAGCAAATACAAACCAACGATGATTTTCACAACACCTAAAAAAAACAGAGATTATACTACAGAGATCATAAACACTGAAATTAAATACAGTTAAAAGATGAAAGTGAATTAACACGGTATTTTGGTTTATTTAATTAATTTTTTAATGGAAAATTAATTTTATCAACACAGGGATTCGAGGCGCCAAAAAAATGTTCCATTTGCTTTTGCTGTTAGAGAAAGGTTTTCGTTAAATCGGTTGTCAGACCTGCTTTACTGTTCAGAACATAATTAATTCAAAACCAAATCTTGTCTATTACACCATAATAAAAGAACAGTTGTATAAAAGACTGCTTGTTTGGTTTGCCTCGTTTCGTTATCTAAGAATAAATAAGTAACGTTTTCCTTAACTGGTCGCAAAAGTGCTCCAAGGGTTCGGATGGTAAATCATTTGCTTTCTCGTCCTGTCTTTCCATTTAATTATGCAAGTACAGATTTCCTTCTACAAGAACATCATAGAACAACCATAAAATTCACAAATTTGGAATGGTATGATTTAAAGATTTAATGAAGTTTTAAAATTAGAATTTGTAGTCAATAATAAACTGATGGACACTAAATTTAGTCCACTAGCAACCTGGGGTGCTCTTGCGTGGGTATCAACTGTCTGTTGGTGTTCCTAGAATCATTTTCTTTCTCCTATCCCTTCTTTAAACCTCTCAAATTTTTATTATTTTAAATATCTGAAAATTAGAAACTTTTGTCAAGCCGATTTTGAGTAAATTAGAAAAACATTTCGAACTTGTGATTTTGCATGTGTATGAGTACATCTATAAGTTCCTCAATTAAGCTTATAAAAGTTTAATTTCTCAATCTCAAATTTACGCCAAAATGTGTGTTTTGTGTATGAGATGAAACTATAAAAGTTTGAAAGCGTTTCTCGATTTAGTTTTGGAGATTCGATTTTCTATAGGAAACCATAGTTTTTTGACTGAGTCCTTGATATTGTAGTTTTAGCGCTTTTCTACATATTTCAAAAACCGCGAGATAGATTTTTTTTAAATTTTTATGGTCGTTTCTTTTTAATATGAACAACATTGCCTCGAAGTTTCATCTTGATTGAAACATTGCAACATGTTCAAATAAAATATAAAAGTTCACCTAAAACGCGATTGAGATATTGTGTTTTGATTGCACGGTTGAAGGCGCACAAAGACGCGTTAATTAATTCAGGTGAAGCGTATCGCATTTCTGCGTGACCATCATGTTTTGCAGAGTAACGTTAGGGGCTGTGTTCCACGTTATTTTTATCATTCTCACGAATTTCAGTCGGACGTTTATTTGAAAGCAGGTTTCGTATTCGCATTTGACGTGCACTGGACACTCTTGGCATTTTGAATTGTAGGGAAAAGAAAGAAGTCAACGCGATTTGCATAATTCTCAACACGCAGAAATGCGTTAGACTTCACCTGAATTAATTAACGGGTCTTTGTGCGCTTTTAACCGTGCAATCAAAGCACAAAGTCTCAATCGCGTTTTAGGTGAACTTTATTATTTTATTTGACCATGTTGCAATGTTTCAATCAAGATGAAACTTCGAGACAATGTTGTTCATATTATAAAGAAACGACCATAAAAGTTTAAAAATATCAAGGACTCAGTCAAAAAACTATGGTGTCCTATAGAAAATCGAATCTCCATAACTTAATCGAGAAACGCTTTCAAACTTTCATAGTCTCATCTCATACACTAAACACACATTTTGGCGTAAATTCGAGACTGAGAAATTAAACTTTTATAAGCTTAATTGAGGAACTTATAGATGTGCTCATACACATGCAAAATCACAAGTGCGAAATGTTTTTCTGATTTACTCAAAATCGGCTTGACAAAAGTTTCCAATTTGTAGATATTTTGTTTGCCATATGTCATAGTTTATTGTGATAGTTTTGATTTTTCTAGATGCCATCGCAATCGCTCAGAATTTAGACTCAAGTGATTTCAATGTTTCTCGTTTATCTCCGTAATTTTAAATGCGATTTACAAAATTGTTACACTCTTCAAACTATGTGCAATATTTTTTGTAAGTTTCATACTAATTCAATAAAGGAAAGTTAGTTAAACGGCCGCTCAAAAATGTTCGGTGCGGCTACACGGAAACTGCAGGGAAACACCTCAAACGGGCTTAAGTTATTTTTGTTTTTGACTGTAGTGCGACGAGGCCCTAACTCAACGGCGACCTTAATTGATTGACCTTAACCTTAATTGGATTGAACGTAAGCATATAAATTTTAATCAAAATTAACAACATTAACAACGAGAATCGACAGAAAATTATTGGAGTCAAAAGTTTTGCGGAAACATAGCAAATATTTAGAACGGTGAGGGAACGGGTATAAGTAATACTGAGGTAAAACTAAAGAATTCCTAGCATCAATAAAGATCCATTTATTTGTGAATATTATTGCCTCCATCAATAATCATTAAAATAAATTTTTGATCTTGTCCCATGAGTCGGGCATTTGCACTCTTCCAGATTCCCCATCGTGGGGATTTGTACGTATAACCTGACCCCACCATGCGGCATTTGCAACATTATTTTTTAAAAAAGACAAATGCCCGACAAATGCCCGGGGGGAGATGAGCGGGCTTCGAATTGACGGAGCCATAAGAAAAACCCCCAATATATATAATCATATGCAATTTCATTAATTTCGGATATAATTCAGAGATACTTTAAAATTTCCGTTCCCTCATGTCTTGGCCGTTCTAATTTAAAATTCTCATATTAAACGGACGCCGGTATTTTTGTCTTATATATCTCAGTTGTTCCTCATAAGTTTTGTCGTATCAGTGTTCCACGTTGACATCTACCCGTATAAAACACTTTTGTCACTTTTATGACCCTTTCATGATAATATAAAAATTGTGTCTGTTAAGTTTCAGTTTTTAATAAACGTGGTGAAGGTTAGCACTGGCCAGCCGAAATGTTGTTTATAAAAATATTATGTTGTTCTATTTAGCCTCCATTATTAAATGTTATATATCCCATATATCATGGTTTTACAGTTTCTCCAACGCAAGCCGTTATTTGCGTCGCCACGCAACGTCACGCAACGCTACCCCCAGGCAGTCTTCAAACGCGTCGAAACTCGCAAACAAAACAATAGAAATATAATTTATATCACCGCCAAGGTGAAAGTTATATATATTTCAAGCTAGCTTTTTGCTTTAAGAACATCAATTTGTTTCATACAAAAGAGTGGTTCGCATTTGCGCTGTTTCAAAAGGTAAGTTTAAGCTTAGTTTCGAAGCAAGATGCCAAGATTTAACATCATAGTAGAGAAGGACTTTCGCTTTAATTTAATTGTGCAGTCGACATATGTGGCCGGCCGGAAGATTGAATTAGTTTTACAGTAATTAAGCCATAAGAAAAAATAATAAACACAGCCTCCGTCCATTCGCACTAGTACCCGTAGATGTTGCTTACGATAGTCTGCAGCTCTGTAGTTTGCTTTAGTTCCACACACTTATACCCGGGCAATAAAACCACACGCGCTGTGCCAAGAAGAGGCGATTTCTTGTCGCTCAAATTAGGAGAAAGATGATAAAATAAATAAAGTGAAATATGCGATACGTGAATGCGAGTTGGAAGTCAACACTCAAGAGCGAGAGTTTCATCGCAATAACGACAAGTATCTCTCGGCTGTCGTTTTTTTTTTTTTTTTTTTTTTTTTTTTTTTTTGTTGTTGTTGTTGATTTTTCATTGCAGTATTTCGTAGTATAAATAAGGGATGGTTTGCTGAAATTGTTGCTACATTTCTAGCAGAGTTAAACCGACTTTACGGTGAAGGCCTCCATAAGTAAACCGCGAACAAGTGACACGATCTTTAGATTCAATGATTTTTTTCAAAGTGCCATTTTTCACTTTATCAAGACCGCTTTTTGCCATCGAACAACAATAATATAAACATTGTTTAAACAGATTGCTGTCAAACCGACAACTTAATCAAATATTCAGAACAACACAATCTTCACACAATCGTGATCATAGGGTTACACTTATACTTTCACCTAAAAAGATAAAGATATTTTACGTGAAAAATGTAAATAATTTTTTGGTGAAAAATGGCGTCGCTCCTAGCAACCAACTTGATTGATCTTTAATTCGTTTTTTTTTTTTACGTTGCCGGCTTAATAGAGGAATTCATCACTTGAATTTTGTATTTAGCTTCAATTAACTTCAATGCACCTCTTTTTTAACTTTTTTGGTCGCAGAAGAGAAGACAAGGAATGTCGCGTGACTTATGCAAGGGTGTAATTAAGGTTTCTACATTTTTTGTTGACATTTCAATCACATTTCACTCATGAGAATATTTCCAGCGTCACGCAATGCTTTTTTTTTTCAACTGCGTCTCGGTAGTTATTTTTCTTCGGCTACGGTGTCAAAGGATTTCAATTGTTGTGTCGTAGGATTTTAAAAAAAAATAGATCACACGACATTTTTCATGTCGTTTGCGACACTCCACTAAGCCAGTCGTACGTTTAATTTATACGAAGCGACTCATGTGGTAAGTTAATATCGTAAGCACTGAATGCATTCGCCAACGTCGTACTAAAATTGGCCTATCGAGGCCTAAATAACTTTCTGAGCCGGGCCGTGATAAGATGCAGGGATGAAATATATGAAAAGAGCCATTCGACAATATGCGAATCGATCCTTGGCAGAGAGACTTTTAACAATAAACTGTAAACATGCCGTAGAGAGTGGACATGCTGTTATTTTAATAATTCTAATAATTCAGATTGCTGTTATTTTTTTTTGTTTCCTACAGTTTGCCTTCTACTCAATGCTATAGACAGAAGTTTATTTAAAATCAATGGGCTCTTAGAGCCAGCTCGTTCATGTAATGGACAATTTTCATTGTACCCTTGATGGTCATGAAGCAGATTGTAAAGCACTTTTTGTACGCGTGAGCCTCAAGTCTGGATTGAAACTGGTGGAACTCGAAAAATGTTCTAGTGTGACTATCTTGGCTGCTATTATTGATGTGTGTGTTGTATGTTGAAGAGCTCCAAAGAAAAAGCACAACAATAAAGCAATGCTTTACGACCCCTTTACGTACTTACCAATAAAAACGCAAACAACAGACCTCAGCAATTTTCCAATATGGCCGCCTCGATGGCCTGCCTCGTGCCTTTCCATTTCCGGTCATTTTCACTTTCGCCCGATTACGTCACTTTTTGTCGACATTTGCTACCCTCACAATACCTCATTCATTGCGCATGCACATGAATGAGCTAAAAATGAAAAAAAAAAACAATGGATTCTACATTGAGAATCATCGATTGTGGAGCAATTACCGGTACACTATTCGTTTGCACATGAAATCCTTAAAGAACGTTTTCAATAAGATTTACAAGAAGTTTTATAAAGAATTTCAAGATTGGTAATTTACACTTGTGATGCACTGTTTGCACTGGTGTTACAACTGAACTGCACTGCTCTTAGCCAATCAGAAGTGAGTAATTTTCTTTTTCATGTATATTATTAGGTATAAAAATGGATACTGAGGAAAATCAAATGTGTTGGTCTGAATCGGTTAAGGATTCTATTACCCCACCGATGTGTCCCCCCTCTCTCCCCCCCCCCCCCCTCCCCCCTTCTCTCCCCACCCCTCTACATTGTCATGTTGGAAATATGTATTCCTACCGCATATCAGAGTAATCATAGCTTAGCCTTTCTTTCTTTCATTTATTTATTTTTTTAAAGATATCTGTTTAACATGGGTTATCTGATAATGTCGAGGATCATTTTTACCGGCATGATGTTGTGCCTCGCAACTGCTTCAGATTCTCGCGTCTGCAAATGTAATTGTGGTGACAAGACAGGCAGCAGTTGCCACTTTAAAACAGCTGGACAGTTGAAGTTCGCTGGCGGAAAATTGTCTGTCTGCACTGGAAACGAATGGAAAGCTCTTCAGTACGAAGTTCCTTACGGATCAAAATCGAAACCTGGGTATTCGTGTAAAGACATCATGAAAAAAGATCCGAAAACAAATTCGACTGGCGTGTATTGGATCACACTGCGGGGTAAGATAAAAATTGCAACAAATGGTATATTTGTGTTATTATTATTTTTAATTTATTATAATTGTTTTACCCAATTTTCCGATGCCGGATTTTCTAACGATTTTCGAAAATTATCCAAATATTTTCCGAATGTTTCAAAGCCGGGGATTGCCGAGCACTTCCGAAGATCTCCGAAGATATATCGATTATACACCAACCAACTTTTAAGTTGTTTTATCATTTGCCTAACATGAAGGCATTGATATCTTCGCTATTTATAGTGAAGATGAAATTGATACTTCGCATGAGTTGAAATATGATTCTCTTAGTGTAAGAAATCCTTATAAATCACTAAGGTTGTATAATAAATGTATTTATTCCACTTTTATCGTTTTTTTGTTGTTGTTTTGTTTGCAAAACTGTATTTCACCTTCAGTTACAAGTCATCTTTTTTATCTTTTACAGCTAGGCAAGAGTCATTTCCGGTTTACTGTGATATGGCTGCTGGAGGTAAGTGGCACAGTTCTTTGGAGAAGAGCGCATGCTGGACTGCCTTCATGCTTCTAGCCGTGACGTTCGTTGTGTGGTTGGTTATTTCGACGGCATTTTGAATCAAATAACGAGTCACAAACTTTTTACTTAAATTAACGTTTAAACAGGACAGTTTCAACCTTTTTGTAGCAAATCTTTGACTCTATTGTGGTGCTTTTCTAACATCATAAAAATCCAAGATGGTGGATCCAAGATGGCGGTCATTAATTATAACAAAGAGATTATAATTGGTCCAATTATTTTCTCTTGTTATAACGCGATGTCTCAATTACCGCGCCATATGACGTCATCGCGTCACGCGTACTACCTTAACTTAACCAGTTTTAGAGGTACAATAAACCCTTAATCAAGTTTGAAAGGTATAGCTTTAAAATTCTCCCAGAAGACCAAAGAAAGACCGTTCTGATTAACCGTTTTGAATAGGGTTAATGTTCTGTTTATTATACAGGCTGGACAATGGTGTTTAAGGCGGTATCTGGAGTGGATAAAAATGTTTATACTGCTTACGACTCTAGTCAGACGTCCTCCGAGGGAATATTTGCAGCTCTTGACATCACTAATAGACACTTTGACCACTACAAGAATAGGATTGTTGTGAACTGGAAAGACTTTGGCGCCTCTGAGGTAAATTAAGGAATCAGTAAGTAATTGAGCAAATAGTCATGGGTACGTTTACTGTAAACGCTCTAATACCCCCCCTCCTCTTGATTTGATCTTCAGTAAGTAAGGGTGAGTGGATAGTCATGGGTAAGCTTACTGTAAACACTCTAATACTCCCCCGCCCCCTTTTCTTGATCTTCAAGGTTTTAATAAGCTCGCCCGACCCTACCCCCGCAACAAAACCACGGGGGACACAGGTACTTAGTTCGGGTTAGAATCGCATTATATTCTTATATTATATGTCAAAGTTTTGATTAAAAATTACCTCAAAATAGACCTTACGAGTGTCAGATTGTTTAATTATTCTTATTTTTTTTTTCAAAAAGGTAACGACGTTCGACGTTTTTCAATGTAAACATGTTTCGGATGAAACTTCATCCATCTTCAGAATCGGTAACTGAGCCCACAAGTGGGTGTGATTTATCTGAAACATGTTTATGAAAAAACGTCGTTACCTTTTTGAAAATTATTTCCTGCTTTCTGGCTCTACGGAAATTTGGTATTCTCAGTTTGAGGTGAAATCCAGTTTTATAAGCCATCCTTTTCTTTGGCCGTCTGTTTTAATCTATAAGTGATATATGAAACTAAATATAATTGAATGAATTGCGTTTCATCTTTAAAGGCTAGAGTTGTCTTCTATAAGGGAGGTAAGCCAAGGAGAAAGCTGATATTCAATGCCCAAGGATCAGACAAGCTCAGCTGGTTTTCATTATCCCGACTGACTCAGAGCCCCTGGTCAGACATCAGGACCCAGCCGAAGAACTACTTTTCAATCCGAGGGGATGCTGGTAACAGTCGCCATTTCTTCATCAACAGGTACTATAGGGGATGTCCTAATGATGCCGGGTGGATGGTAATTACTCCAGGGACGAACTGCCCCTGGGAACAACATTACCAGCCTCGCAAGAACCTCGTACTGTACAGCGAGCTACCAGGAAACGCGAACTGGAACCATTACAGTAAGTATTTACCCTACTCAATGTCCACAGGGGGGGAGGGGGAAGGGGGAAGGGGGGGGGGAGGAGTGTCCGTAAGAGGAAGTGCAAGGAATAACCACCAAACTTTGATACTCTATTCTAAAATTTATCTGATCGAGACAATTGATGAATGTGACAGACGTCAGTCAATGACATGTGACGTTACGTTTCCTTGGCACTATCTTTTGACAGGCATGTTTATTTTATGTTTCATTTTGAATTTCCTGTTAAATCCTAAGGTCATTTTATCATCCTTCTATTGGTTTCGATTATTTTGACACTTCAAACGGAGGATGGAAGATGAAGAAAAGGCTCACTGTCACCTTTACTTCCAAATGAGAACCACCAACATTAAAACCTCTGTCAGAAACACCTGAAAAACCTGGATTTTAATAGGACTTAATTAATAGCGACATACCGTAAAATCCCGGCTATAAGTATCCCTGGGCTTATACCACCTCGTTAGGAATTTTTGGCTGTCAAGCAAAAAATATATACTGTGATAAATAAGCGTTGATTTATTTGATTTCATTGGTGCAACATTTTGTAAAGAGTTGCTGTTAAGGAACCGAGATGTGCTTATATATCGAAGGGGTACATCCCGAATCATCTTTTGCTTTTAAATTGATGGGCCTATAACCGGGGGAGGGGGAGGGCTTACAAGCGGGGGTGGGGGGGGCTGATAACGGGGATTTTACGGTAAGCATAAGCATACGAATTTACGTCGAGTGAAAACAAATATGGACATAATAACAATAATAACAATAACAATAATATGGACAAGATCAGCTGCTTACGCTTGCGCTTATGCTTATGTTTATGTCAGACCCGTATTCTGCGTTTTCTGCGTTTTCATGTCGACAAAAGCGCTGTTATACTTCCGTTGAAACTTATACTAATGTTGCTGGTGAAAACCCGGGGGAGGGGGACTCCCATAATAAAGGTACAGGATGCTGGTCATCTCGTTTAGGGGTGTAAATTACGGATTTTGGTATCACTTAGGGTGTTCAGGAAGGAACGGCTGAAGAAATAAAAAACGCGCCGAGTGCATTATTGAGTTAAATAAGCACGCGGAAAGTGCAGAGAAGCACGAGCCAAAGGCGAGTGCTTCTCGCACTTCTCGAGTGTTCTTAAAAATTCCCAAGTGCTTATATAACTCAACAATGCACGAGGAACAAGTTTTTTTTATTTCTTTTATAAAATAAAAAAAACGGTTATAATGAACCTTACGTCACGCGCGTGCTTTATCGAGTTATAACGAACTCGGTTTAACCAATCATAGCCAGCGCATTTCCTTGAGCATTTTATAAAATGTTTCAACCATCAAGGTACCGTTTAGGGTGACACGCGAAGAATTGAAAGAAAAATATCGTCCCCGGGGGGGGGGGGGGGGGGGGGTACTCTCATATATATGCCGCAGTGAAGGGTGGGCTTTTCAAGCAGTTTAGTCTGGGAAACCAACATTTCCAAATTCCAATTCGATCCGGAATTCGAGGGCCACATGTTTGTCAGTCTCTCGAGAGACTGTTAAGGTGGCTCCCAACAGTTTCCAGCACTTTCCAAGACTTAGATTTTGATGGGTCATTAAAACCACTCTTTATCAGTTGATGCTACAATCATGATATCAAACGAAGGCCCAATGATTGGTGAATACGTTGTTATCATTTTTGTGACACAATATGTTACTATAGCAACAGTATAACATGCTGAAAACACCCTTAATTTTAGCTTTAAGTGTTAATAACTCAACAATGACTCGGTGAACCTCATCTTTTATTGTCGAATTTTGATCAGTTGGATAAGATGCAACTTTTGGCAAAGTTGAAAAAAATTCTGTAGGTGGGGTTCAGAGCCACCTTAAATTTTCGAAAGCTTAAGTCATTCGTATATTTTTGCTTTCATGACATTTCGTCAGTTTCATGTTATGTCATGTCATTTATGTTGTTATATTTTTGCAGGCAACGTTGGAGTGGCTGATGTCATGGTTGTGTATTTGCGTTGAGGCAACGTTTGCCAAGAAACCTCGAGAGGCAGTAGATTCCACTTTGTCACCGGGCTGGCAGTTGTAGTGTTTGGTTTCTATATTAGCTTATATGTGCTGTGCCTCGATTAAAGAGAATAAAGCATTTAAAAAGAAAATAATTGTCAACTAAGAAGTATCTCATGAGTTAAATTTGATCCTCGCAGTGTGCTATCAACTTAAGCAGTTGAAAAAGCAAGCTGAAAAAAATTCAGGCTTGAACGGGAAATCTCACTTCAGCATTTTATGTTCACAAAGAAACGATCTGGTCGTAGTCGATTTCCTGTTTATGTAAGATTCAGACCCTGTTTAGGACAGACTCACGTTAAATTATATATCCTGTCCAGGGGCACGTTCCCGTATAGGTCAAATAAGGGAGTACCCCCACTGCCCCACCCCCCCCCCCCCCCCAACAGGGGCCGTTAACAGTCGCTATGTACAACGAAGTGGCTACACGAGGTTGCCAATCTCCCGGGTGGGTAAAAGTTCCTTGAGTTTTACCTGAGCGAAAGGTGACTAAGATGGACACCGATAGTGCCACTATAGTATAAACCGTGAACCGATATTTTTCGTGTTATATAAGCAGAAACATTTATATCGTGCCAAGATATCGGTAGTTGTAAGATATTTGTCCGCGTGAAATTGACTGTTCCGAGAAACGCTCTAGGAAAACTGTGAGCTTCGAGAAACAAACAACGTCGCCAAGAGCAAACATCTGAGATGGCCGCCATTTTGGATGACGTCACATCACAAATTATCTATTAGAGGTAAAACATTTTCAAAATATTGTAATACCGCACAAACCCAAGTGGGAGGGGGGTTGCAACCATCCCAATCCCCCTTCCCACCCCCCCCCCTTCCCCCCCCCCCAAAAAAAAAAAAATGGGACAACGGTTGGGGTACAAGCTTGCGTGTACGTCCGAGTAATTAATGTCCATAATCTATACTTTCTTGAAAGTGTGGGTTTGATTTGATTTGCATTGTTTATACGCTTTTCAGACTCCCCTAATGACTGTTGTAACAGCGTCCACTATTATTTTACATTTGCAAATACTATAAAACCTGTGCCCAATTATAACTAAAATTATTCACCGGCGCGTCGTGCAATTTTTTCTTCTACTGCGCCTCGGTGAAAAAGAGAACTTCTGTCATCTTTTATCCGGAGTTCTGTCACAATAGGGCTAATCGACGGGCCGTTGATGGCTTTCGAAGACCTACGTTTAACTACATTAGAACATATCGTAAAATGTCAGTTAAAATCCCAGTAGCCTGTTCCAGGCGTTCAGATAGTGGGGAAAGCGCGAATAGTTGGGGAAGGCGCGAAGAAAAGCGAGTGAAAAAAAGCGGGGAGGTTGGGGAGTCGTCTCCCCGCATTTTTTTCGCTCGCTTTTCTTCGCGCCTTGCCCAACTATTAGCGCTTTTCCCACTATCTGAACGCCTGGAACAGGCTAAAATCCCAGGGCTTATGCAACTAATTCGTAAGGGGTTTTCGGTGAGCTTATATTCAGGGGGGGGGGGGGGGGGGGGCTTACAAGCGGCATAAAAAAACCGTTTCGGAATGAGCTGATCCGAGAAATAATCAAAACACGTTTTGTACTTTCCGGTCTAAATAAATAAACAATAACTCGATAATTCATTTATTGTATGGTGGGGGGGGGGGGGGGGGATTATGACCGGCGTTTTACGGTACTATAAGTTCAGATTGGAGAAAATGCGGGAAATCATATTTGAAGGGAGCTAGTGAAGGGAAAAAGAAGGAAGAGCATATCGTTCCATGCAGCGCGATTTTGACTATACTGCAAAGACTGTTCCACATAAGAAAAAGTTTAAGGTTTTCAGGCAGCTAACGAATAAATAATATATATGATAGGCTCAGCCTAACAGCGGAGCTCTCTGAACAGAAAGCTGATGATAAGCTTAACTAAGGTGAAAGGTCGGAAGCACAAGAATTAACGACCGGGTTATTTTTTTTAATTTTAGCAATTTTCAAAAGCAGTATTACGCGACCGTCTGCACAGTACATTTAGACCTTATACAAAGGCTCACAACACAACTTGTAGGCATCGAGCTCTAAAGGTCACTTAAGAGTTTGCAATTATATTTCGTTTGTTTAATATCAATCTTCACAACGTCACAAGTTGTCTTTTACGGAGAAACCAATCTTTTATAAGGCCCGTTGAATTAAAATTAATTATAGTTGCTGTAGCTAAAATCTCACTGAAATTCTTTCAAAACAATATCGGCACGAAATAGAATACTCTCGCCTGTGAGCAGCTTCCTTTTGGAGGCATTGAGGCTGATCGGCGAGCGGAGCGGGTTGGGCGCTCGCTCCGCTCGCCGATTAAGTCCGCTTTCAAAAAGCAGCCTGTTCGCGGGCTGACAATACACAGGAAGGTAGATACAGACACACACACATATATTCACGTTTTCCTGTTCAGTCAATTATGTACTTTAAGATTTCCTTTGACGTTAGCAATGCATCGAAGCATAAACTGCAAGCCACATAAACAGGAAGACATAACATTCCAGAAAAGGGATATTAAAGTTTTGTTAACGGTATAAGTGAAAAACCGACTGTAACTAAATAATCTATTACTAAATAATATAACAGAAAGCGAAAATGGGGACAATTGGCGAATGCAAAAAGAAAGCGTTCTGTCTCCTATAAGTCTCACATAATTGAATTTTATCCAATACTGATCAATATTTGGAGTCAAACAATTTGCATTTTTTAATGTGTACCCTCAGGTTTAACATCTCCTGCTTGCTGTTGTTAATCTGTGATGGCCATATCAAACAGTTTATCAAACTACGTAGCCTTACTTAAGGTCAAAATACCGCTTTCGCGAGCCGCAAATCGCCAAAATAAACACACAAAAACAAAGTTAAACAACATGGCAGTGATTTTAAGAGTTTTTATTTTATTTTCAGCGGTTTTACGAGCCTCATTTTCACTTATAGCAATTAAGGCAAGTTTTATAAACCGATCTGACGGCCATTACAAATGCGCAGCAAACCAACCAGAGGATGCATGGTTAGCCTGTGGCATACCTAAATTGTCAATTAATTGTCCCGTTAAGGTTCCTGATTCAATTTCCGTTTTCAATATCAATTGTTTTCAAGTAATTTTTCGTAATTAAACGACTCAGGAACAGTTTGTTTGTCATTTGTTGTGGTCCAGCGTCGACTGAAGACGATCCCACTTTGACTGAGTCCGGCTGTTCTCGAGGTAAGCTGAAAGTACACCGTTTCATTTCTATGTATTTTGTAAATATAGATAATCCCTAAGCCACCTGCGAAACCACTGGCTTAAAACGTTTCATCGATGTTTATCTATGCAAACGCAATGTTTGTTTGGCAATGACCATTTTTCTTGTTACTTACAAAACTGCATTGAACTCGGGTGCGCTCGTCAGATCTGAAAACAAATTGCTTGAAATGTTTGTCAATGACCATCTTTTCCTGTTACTTACAAAAAAGGCATCAAACTAGGGTGCGCTAACATCAACTGTCTCGCTCTGTTAAATTGCTTGACTATAATGAAAAACACAGTTGCTTGAACGCGTTCACAATGTATCCTACCAATGCGGATTCACACTTGTTCATAGCACTGTCGCGGCTAAATCAAATCTCAGTGAGCTACAATGCCGGACAAAAGACCTTAGAACACTTAAGAAAGTAGAACGACAAAGTATTTCGAAAAGAGAAACTATCGTTTCATTTCCTAACTCCCCTTACCTTTAACGTTTACTAGTCTAGTCCTGTAAAATTGTGCATTTAGAAAAACGGGATGCCGTCATGGTACGGTGAATGGGTAGACTGCTGCTCGGGGAGGGGGGGGGGGGGGGAGAAATTAGTGGTTTATTACTACTAAGGGTGTTTGAATCGAAAATTAACACTGTCAGAGTTATTCGAATACCTTTTAGGGTCTTAAGGCAGAAAAAATATGCTGGCATGATAACATTTCGGAAGTAATTGGTACCTCTCAAGGGTAAAAGTCTACGGGTTACTAGTACCTTTAATTTGGGGGTTCCTGTCAAAATTTCCGTCGATCACCCCCCCCCCCCCCCCCCCCCCCACCCCCCCCCCCCCCAGCGGAAGTCTTCCCATTCGCGTACCGTGACGACATCCAGTGTTTCTAAATGCATAGCTATACAGAACAGGCCTAGACGAGTAAACGGGTTGAAAATTTCTCGTTAATCATCCACTTACATATCGTTTCCGAGACGTCATCAAGATACTTGTAGCACGAAATACATGATTTATTGTGTAAATGTCAAAGCAGCTGAAGCTAGGAAAAAAGGCTAGGATTTTCCGGCTGATTCGGGTCAGAAGAAGATATATGTAGACATGGTTGTATTTTTTTCTTCAAACTCAGCTGGAAAATTATTTAAGCATTAAGTGTCACTACCGTCAAATAGTTGTATGTTTGAACTGTCTCAGAGTGTCTTTTTTAAAAATGCATGTTAGCCTAATACTTGAGTTAACAGATTTAAAACAGAATTCTGAGAAATGATAATTTTTAATGATAATAACGGGGCAGTACGCAGCTCTTACAAGGTCTTCTCTGATTTGCTGAGAAAACAATAGAACAAACAACACAACAATGGCTAACAATAGACCCATGCCTAAAAACAATAGAGCTGCATGATATACAGGTCCAATGAAATTAGAGGTTGCAAAGAGCTGCGTGGTATTTGATAATAATAACAATAACAACTTTAGTTAGAGATGGAATAAACACGAAAGTCGTGGCTGTCTCTATCCCATCCGGATTTCATTGATACGCACTCTTCAATTTAAAACTCCTCTAAGCAGTTGGAAATAGACTGCTGTCAATCACACCGAGAAAACGACTTTGAAATAGTTTTGTTCGCCTGTCTTCAACCCGTTTGGAAAGATTTTAAGTTATGAAGCGCTTTGTTCCTGATGCTGTTAAAAATATCTGTGCTTATACGAGGTGTATATTTGTTATTTTGATCCGGCAGTGACGACGTGAAGCAAGCAATACGATACTGCACAAACCACTGAAAATGAAAGACCAGTATTTCTACATCGTTAGCCAGTTGAATGGGTACGTTCTTGATGTTTCCGCTGGCGAGGAAGGCGGCAGGCTAATCATGTATCCAGCACATGGGGGATCCAATCAACTCTGGAAGTGGGATGAATGCTGCAGATTGATCAGCAAGCAAGGTCTAGCACTGGATATCGAGAGCGTAAAAGCACCGACATCGGGAACTCATTGCGTCGCCAATGAAGTTCACGAAGGGCTCAGTCAAAAGTGGCGGCTTGAAGAAAGTGCGATAAGGAGCAACTTGAACAACCTTGTTATCGATGTAGCATGGGCAAGGAAAGATATATCGGCGTTTGTGCACATGTGGGACGTAAATGGAACTCCTGCGCAGAAGTGGTTGCTTGTGCCCGAAAAGGCCTGGGACGACTATAAAGTGTTGAAAGCTAAACCCAACGCCCTCAACATGGCACAGTTTTGGAAAAATCTGGTCGACAACTATTTTGATGTCGTCATAGGATGTAGCATCAACGACTATCAGAACGGCGCCAAGAAAGCTGTTAAAGCCATGGACGACTGTGCCAGCCGACTAGAGCAGATCGCCACGGATCCGAAAACTGCATTTCTGGACGGCGTTGCAGGTAGGGTTGGCTTCTTTAAAGTAACGTCACTGACAATGACAGTAACAATGACAGTGGCAACGACAGCAGCAATGATAATGACAATGGTAATGGCAGCGATGACCTTGACAGTGATAGTGACAATGACAGCAACAGCGACATTGAAAGTGAGAATGACAGTGATACTGACTGACAGTGGCAATAACACTGACTGTAGCAATGATAATGACAATGGTAATGATAGCAATGAAAGTGACAGTGACAATGATAATGACAGTGAAAGCGACAGTGTAAGTGACAATGGCAGAGATAGTGACAATGACAGTGAAAAGTGGCAATGACGGTGACAATGACAGTGAAAAGTGACAATGACAATGTAAGTGACAATGACAGAGATAGTGACAATGACAGTGACATTGACAGTGAAAAGTGACAATGACAGTGAAAAGTGACAATGACATTGACAGTGACAATGACAGTGAAAAGTGACAATGACATTGACAGTGAAAAGTGACAATGACATTGACAATGACAGTGAAAAGTGACAATGACATTGACAATGACAGTGAAAAGTGACAATGACATTGACAATGACAGTGAAAAGTGACAATGACATTGACAGTGAAAAGCGACAATGACATTGACAATGACAGTGAAAAGTGACAATGACAGTGAAAAGTGACAATGACATTGACAGTCAAAAGTGACAATGACATTGACAGTGACAATGACAGTGAAAAGTGACAATGATGGTGACAATGACTATGACAGTGACAATGACAGTGAAAAGTGACAATGACAGTGAAAAGTGACAATGACAGTGAAAAGTGACAATGACATTGACAATAACAGTGAAAAGTGACAATGACAGTGACAATGACAGTGGTAGTAAAAGCGACCGTGAAGTGACCATGACAGTGAAAGTGACAATGAAAATTACAGTGAAAATGACAGTGATAGTGAAAGCGACCGTGAACGTGACAATGACTGACAGTGTGAAAGCAAGAATGGCAATGACAGTAGCAATGATAATTACAATGGTAATGGCAGCTACAGTGACAATGGAATCGACTTTGATAGAATTTTGGACGGTGTTGCAGGCGAGGCAGTGGCCTTTTTAAAATCAACAAAGCTAAAACTAATATTTCATTTGCTACACAGCTGCCGGAGCAGGTTCAACAGCCAGCGACCGTTGGACCAATGCTCCGGTAGACTAAAACGAGTGTATATCCCAGGGTATAAGTTATTTTGTGAACTGTGAGACTGAGTGGTTGCAGGAATCGCTATCAGTACCATAAACGATATCTATCCCTCGCAAATGGAGATCCTTTAATTGATCTTCTCCTTCCTCCAATTACAGCTGGACAGAGCTTGAGCTTTCTCACAGTAGATGTTAACGGTGTTAAGGGGGAGGCCACAACATTCTGGAATGAGACCGAAATGAAAGTTGCCCCCTTCTTCCGCGCCACCTTAAGCCTGCAAGGGTTTCTCAGCGAGTATGTGCGCCAGTTAAAAGCAGCAGCCGAATTTCTGGAGACAGCGGATGGGGAAACAGTGGCCAGAGATGCACACAACATCTTGTACAGAGGCAAGGAAGCCGGACTGATCGATTGGAATACTTACAAAGTGGCAAATGGCGTTGTCACAGGCGTGCAACACGTAAAGCAGGCAATGGATATCAAGCTACTTGTCGACTTCATCCAGGCTGATTATTACTCGTTCAACGGTGTCAGGCTCGGCCTAGCCACCCATCTCGATAGCCATGCTGTCGCACCGGGGAACGAGACTCCACTGCTGGAGAAATCCCCTGTTTCTGCTGAAATAACGAGCGCGAGGGCTCTCTTTGGTACAGTGGCAGTTATTGGAGCAGCTCTTGGCGTCTGGAATAACCATGCCGGTGGCGCAGGCAAGATCAAGCATGGCAAAGAATTGGCCCACGAGTTCTGAGAATCATCCAAACAATTTAAAGGCGAGTGCGAAAAGTTGATTGAACTCCATAAAGCGCTCCAATAAAGAACGGTCTCCTTTGCGAACGCTCTGCTTAATTAAACTAGTGTTGCGCTACCAGTGATGAGCGTAAGACGTAGACAAAGCGACTGTTGTGATGCGAGTGCCGGATAAAACGTAAACACGGAGAAGTGGCCAAGGAATCAAACTACCACAACTAACTACTTCCCTCTATTTCAAATATGCGTCAATTGAGTGAAATGCGTGTCTTTTAATTTGCTGTCCTGATTCTCAGCCGGTCCGAGGTCGCTCGCACCGGATTCCCACCTCGGTCTCCCTCTTTTCCACGTTTGATATCCTTTGTTTGAGTGCTTGTTCTTGTCATCTGACCGTTGAATATTTGCACCAATCACAGTACGTGATGGAGGGAAAAAACCCTTCTAACAACCATTCTGATTGGTAGAAATATTCAACGGTCAGATGACGTCAAAAACAAGGGAGGAGGGAGTGAGTGAGAGCGACCTCAGGCCCCCTGAGAATAAGGCTGTGTTTTGTTCGTTTATTTTTACAAAGGATTCCCGGCTAAATCTTTTAGGGCTATCCACATAACGTGTGCTTATCCATATATAAATACTTGTTTATCATACAGCGTCACTAACCTTCTTGTGGAATAAGCTAGTGACGCAGTTGATACCTCATACAGAGTAACTCCAATAGGGCGCGTATTTGAGCAATTAAAAATCGGTTATAAAGAGTGTTAAACGCGTTTGTAAACATCTTTGTATATTGCAAAAAACAGCATTGCTTTCTAAAATAAAGTGTTAATTTTTATATTGATTACGAGGGCAATGACTGTCTGACATTTATTCACTAGTGAGCACCTGTTGTAATTTATGAATTACAAAACAATGAGCGGTGAACTGCTGGTGTTCCCCCGCCCCCTCAAAGACGCTTAAAATATATAAGCCCCCCACCCCGGGAGGGGCCGGGGGACTTAGTACTGGATTTACGGTATTCTTGGTTTGCACATGACGTCGTAAAAATTAAAAAAATCTAAAGTATGCATCCCACAAAGCTATTTCTAACATTGTATGTGGATACCAGTGTTATAATCGTTCACAAAAACGATTAACGATGTATAAAGATTTTAAATGTATCACGCAACTCTTCACGCTATTGAACAAAATTGAACCAGTTGAAAGTTATTTTTTGCATTATAGATGCTTATAAACCGATTTAATGGAACTTATAGTGAATACAATACTTTGATGAAATTAAGACTTTGAATTTTTGGTCGCCATGTTAGGGCCCCTGAGTGGGGCACCAAGATTGCCGCTCCATGCATTTCTTACTAAAAATATCTAATACTCGTTCGCCTCTTGAACGAAATGCTCTTGCGCTTCAAAATTTGACCCAGATGTGTAGTTTTAAACTCTCTACAATCCCATTAACATTTTGGAATCGAAATCTGTTGTTTAATGCTTCTGAATTTTGATATGAGGTAAGTACAAGCCAAGAATAGATTTAATTTACTTAATTTAATTTAATTTAATTTAATTTAAGTACATTAATTGGAATCGAAATCTGTTGTTTTATGCTTCTGAATTTTGATAAGACGTACGTGCAAACCAACAATAGATCGTACAATGATCACATATGATCACGAATTTTTACTGGAAAGTCTCTGTTCTAACGTGGGCCGTGACGTCAGCAGCTTAGATTTCCAGGCCGCCGCGGCTCCAAATGCACTTCTCATTTGAGTGGAGTCGGTACGAGGTAACATAGCTCGTATAATCCCCGCCTTGACTTGGTTGCGATAGCTGTTAACTACTATTGGCGCCGAGGCCACCCTCTTTGCGTCTTGGCCGCGGGAGCGTCGGAACGAGGGCATGCTCTGTGTTGTGCGAGGTCGACGTTTTCCTAAAAATATAACAAATAAAAAATGAATGAGACGCGTGAAATTATTACACAAAAGGATGGAACAGTGGCGTATTGTCCTTTAGACAGTGCGGGGGGGGGGGGGGGGGGGGGTTAAACGGCAGAAATTTGTAAGAAAAAAAAACCAAAACGTTCAAAATATAAGATTCTTCACCAAAACATTAATAGCGGCAAGACGTTTTCACATATATGAGCTTCTGTTATTTTTGCGGCCGGGAGGTCGGTTTTGAGTACCCCGCGAGCAAGTTCTCGGGCTCCAGGGGTCGGGGGAAGGAGGGGTGGGGAGTGGGAGATTAGCGGAGTGGACTCCGAGTACGGAAACGTGCTCCATTACAATCACACCACACAAAACAAACAGAGGATGGGAGGCCTGTGCTTTGATAAAAAAGGGTGGGCCGTGTGGGTAGACTGGCCGGTATGTGTGACCTGTCCTACTTTTAAAATTGAAACTTGAAATATGAATACGATGCAGTGCACGTGTTGTCAAATATTAAACGAACTTGTACTTGTGCCGACGTGAACGTTACGAATGCTTTCCTTACAGATCTAAGTCATTCCTGTAAAATATATCCCTATTACATTACTGTTGTTGTTGTGTTTGGTCGCAGACGAACCGCTGCTGCTGTAGGATAAAACAAGGAAGCAAACTACAGTTTAATAACTTAATCATTTCTCACGCAAGAATTGAAACTATGAAGACTAAAAAGACCACCAATGTGTTACGTCACCACATAAGAGACGGTATGACGTCACCAAATGTGACGTCACCTTACCCTTAAACTCCCAAGAGTGCCAAAAATCAAAATTTAAGAAAAATCCCAAACTTCATTTTATAAAATATTGGAAAACTAATGGCACCATGCAAAAGTACTGCTGAAGAGGTTTCATTTGAATGGTCACACTATAGGATTTCGTCCACAGACTCAAAAGTTAGAACAAATGGTACCTTGCAAAAGTACTGCTGAAGAGGTTTCATTTGAATGGCCACACTATAGGATTTCGTCAATAGACTCAAAAGTTAGAACAAATGGTACCATGCAAAAGTACTGCTGAAAAGGTTTCATTTGAATGGCCACACTATAGGATTTCGTCAATAGACTCAAAAGTTAGAACAAATGGTACCATGCAAAAGTACTGCTGAAGAGGTTTCATTTGAATGGTCACACCATATGATTTCGTCCACAGACTCAAAAGTTAGAACAAACGGTACCATGCAAAAGTACTGCTGAAGAGGTTTCATTTGAATGGTCACACCATAGGATTTCATCCACAGACTCAAAAGTTAGAACAAATGGTACCATGTAAAAGTACTGCTGAAGAGGTTTCATTTGAATGGTCACACCATAGGATTTCGTCCACAGACTCAAAAGTTAGAACAACATTACATGTCTCCATAATCATGACTCTGGGAGGGAAGGGTTAATTAAGGGGGAAAAACGTTTGTCGATTCAAATGAAAGCTATTGAACAGTACTTTCTTGTGGTACTGTCTGTTATGCTGTACAAGGTGGGCTTGTGGATGAAGTGGTTAGGGGACGTATGGCGCAATCAATATGTGTACGTGAGAATCTCAGCTGCAAAAGGGATAAGCTTAAACCTTGTTCCCAAGGGAAGAATAGAAACTCTGGGAACGAAGATGGGTCCAGGCCTTGATTTACAAGTGAGGAGTGTAAACTTACGTTCCTCCGGTGGCAATCTCTGTGGCACGGGAGGTCCTCCATGGATCGCAAGACTGTGAAAATAAAATAAAAAACATTTAAAAAGGCAAACCTTTTCTATTCTTTGTAAGCTTTGTTTTAGTTTGGATTTAACATCGTAGTCGGACCCAAAGTTCACGAATTATTGTAAAGCAGTGTTCGTAGAAACTAAATTTGAACTTCATTTTTCCGCTCCGGCTAGGACTTTAGCAATTGCGTTACCTTTTACACTATCTTTCAAATGATCAGAGATTTGCCTATGGTTTATTTTTTTTGCCAAAAAATGCTAGATGCACTTCATCAATCATGTTGCAAGCGCACAATAATCACTGGACTGACCTGGCTGAGGGCAATCCAACCAACTTGGTCTGTCTCCACTCATCCATAAATTCCATGGATATTTTACCGTTACCAAGGTTACTGACAAGCGATTCCAGCAGTCCTGGGGTGTTTCTACACGCCTGCAACATCAACCGGGAAGCGGTCCGGTCAAACGACAGGTAACCCAGGGCAACGGCAGCGCTGCTTCGAACTTCTTCATTGGGCGAAGACAGGTTGGCAAGGAGTGCTTCTACGGAACCTAAACAGCAACGAAATTAACCCTATTCAGCCTGGGCTTTTTTTGAGTTTCTGAGCCTGGGGGGGGGGGGGGGGCACATTGTGCCCCCCCTTCGTAACTTCAAGAACATTTTAAGGCTATGACAATGAAACCTAGAGGGTACATAGTACGTCCAAAACTGTCTCCTTTGCGGTCCGCACAATGGAACGATGACGTCATATGACGTAGTTATTAGGTAATTAATTATGCGGCCGCCATCTTGGATCCGCCATCTTGGATTTCTGAAATTTTTTAAAACCTCTTAAAAAACGTCCAAATTCCCCCAAAATTAATGAAAACCAATAAATAAACGTTAAATGACGTAAAAATACAAAAGTTATACCAATAAACATTGTTTTTCTTCACTCAAAGGTATAAATATGCAAATTTCAAAAAACATGGCTGTCAAAATCTTGTTGCCATGGAAACATCAAGTCACGTGATCAAAAAATTGTCATATCAAATTGTTGCCAGATAAATTTTAGGAAAAGTCACAAAGTTTGATGGCGTTTGAATACATATTAAGGAAGTTATGAATGTTCAAAGTTAGCGCGGGCACTTTGTGCCCCCCCCCCCCCCCCCCAGGCCGAATAGGGTTAAGAAAACTTGGTGTGAATTACGCTAGAAAACAGTAAGCTTTTTTTCCCGAACAGTAAAGTGGGATGTAGAGAAGGGCCTAACGCGTGGATTCTCGCGTGGTCCCTCCCCAGTCTCGCTTGCCATACATTCGCACCTTTGGGGATGCGAGGAACCTCGTCCACAGGACCTGCTCCTTCTCTGAAATGGCGGTCCTCGCGTACAAACCCCTGGACAAGGTTTGAAACGCCATTTTGAGTGTGAGTTCAAACACTTGTTAACCGGGAGTCAACTGATTGACTGTTTTTTTTTTCACATACCTGCAGTGATAAGTGCCGCAGGGACACCAGCCCGTGTGTGACCGAGGCTGGCAGTCAAACTGGCGGCGAGAATCTGCGTACTGTGCTGTTCAGAACTGAGCAAGTGGACCAGTAATTCAACACCGCGCGCGGTCAGATTCACTTGGTCACTGTCAATCACTCGCGCCAAAACAATGATCTGAAAAGCCGCGTGGGCCTGGTACAACTCGTTCTCAGACCCCAGAAACTCTTCAAATGAGCGCAGAGAAATCCCGCCGGCGTTCTTTATGGCGAATTGTTGAGAAGTGTTGTTGTAAGCGAACGTTGCGAGAGCCATTCCAGCCTTGTGTCGAACCGTCTCTTCTTTGTTTGCGAGGTGATGAAGAAGTTCAACGACGCGGAACTTGGTTTGTTCTGCAAGGAGCTTCTGTGTTTGTGGGTTGTTGAGGACTATCTTGCCTAGAGTGATGGCGACTTCAACCTGCAGTTACACAAGGAGGGGGACAATAAGATAATGAATATACAGCCGCTCAAAACTATGTTACAGATCTGTGGGGAAACGAGATGCAAATCGCGTCTCGCGCGATACGCGATTCGTGTAGAGCGAGAGGAAATGAAACAGCAATTTTGGAATAAATATCGAACAATTTATCTTATACCGGATAAACTGGATTATTAGTCAAGGAGGTTTTTTTCAGTTCATCATGTATGAATAAAATGATATAAACGTCAACTTCTGCTAAGAAAAACGTGAATAAATGCTCACAGCAGTCATGAACGCAATTCAGGCGAGCACGTTATACTTCAGTCGGCAGATCATCGTAGCGGACGAGGTCATTGGGTTAATATCCCGTCTCGTCCGCTAATCTTGCAATTGCACAAATGGCCTTCATAACTGCGACTAGATAAAATAATTCATTGTTTGGTATGAAAACCTAAGTATTTTTCGTCATTATTGTGCAAGGAGTCTAAACATACCTCAACTTGATTAAAAACCTTCCTTCTACAAATTAACTTGTTATATGAACAATGTCGCTAACATATTATTAAAGTCTGCGGATAAAAACCAAAATACATGTAGTGCGCTGTCCTTTTCCATGGTACTTTTTATGCTATAATCCTAAATTGTAACAGCTGAAATGAAAGCTACAGAACAGTAGGTTCCCGCGTTACGGTACTTTATATTAGAGCAGTTTTCAATTGAGTGTCGTAAAACTAAAACCAAAGTAATTACTCTGACCAATCACAGCAGTCGTAAACAATCCAATGAACCAATCAAAGCACGAAGCAATTACATGTCGGCGGCGCCAAGCGCGGGAAAACGCGTGCGAGCAAGTCACGATTGGTTTTGGTTTTACTTCTGATTGGTCGAGAAAGTGGCGCGAGATTTTTTAGCCAATCACAAAGCGTAGAAATGAAAAACCAAAGTAATTGTGTAATTACCTTTGACAGTCAATTGAAAACTGCTCTATTATACTCTACAGCTGTATAAAGTGGTTCTAACTTTTGAGACCATGATGAAACTCTGTGACCATTCAAATAAAAACTGTTGGTCAGCGCTGTTCGTTTTTCCAACTTGAATCTAGAAAATTTAAAAAATAATTATGATAGTCAAAGCACAAACCTGAATGAGTGCCTTCTTGGGCGTACGAAGGAGATGAACAAGTGTGACAAGCGCTTCAGCGTTTGTTATCTCAAGCTGTGTAGATTTGTTGGACTGATGAGCGACACCAACACACAGGATACCAAGAACACGTATCACCATCAGCAGAACCTGGGCACAGGGAAACCAACCTCATCACGTTAAAAAGCCAAAAACGCATACAGTTATATCATAATTCTTCTCGACGATGATAAGTTAAACAATAAAAATACTCTCTTGCTGAAAAAAAAAATGTTCCGGGTATAGCCTTTCATCATTGACTGCTGCTTGCGAAACATTAAAATTTTGAGTTGAAAAGGTAAATTAGCCCCCGTGAAAAATGCTGACGTTTTGAGCGTTTTGAGCGTTTTGAGCGCTAGCTTTTCATCAGGGCGGATTCTCAGTTGATAAAACAATTTTCGTGTCCCAAAATTAACGCTACTTCTGGTGATTTCACTTTATAGAAAAAAATATGAAAAATGACTAAAAAACTGCCGCTTCTACATGTATATGACAACCTCCGCTTTTCCAAAATATATATATGTAACTAGCAGTAATCACAGATCATGGAGACGCGTTCGAAGGAATTTCCGGCGGAAATGAGCCCCTGAAAAAAAACCAATAGGGGTGGCCATTTGGAAGACCGTCTACCAAAAAATCTCAAATTTGTCTCCAACACGAAATTAGGATTGCGTTCTTCGAACGCGACTAGACTTGCCACAAACGAAAATGAGTATTGGAAGGGACTTGTGGCAAGTCTAATATGTAACGCACCTTTTCAGACGTTTTGGGAGATCTTAAAAGTCTCACAAGAGGTTGAACTCCACCCCCAGCAACAATTTTGTTCTGGTTTTCAATGTTCTCTGTGGTCAGAGCAATAATGGCCATCCCAGCAATGAACTGCAATGTCTCTGATTTGAGCATCAGCATGTCGACAAGTATGTTGATGCCAATCATACCGGCAATTCGCTGTTGCTGATGGCGAGTGACACCTGCTAGCGCCCACAGGGCAGAGGCACCTGAAATCAAAGAAAGAGAAATTATCATTAACACGAGCACAAGTATGCGTATAGGTGCCAAAATTCTTTATCAAGCCCGCCCCGCCACCCACCTCTGTGATTAAATAAGCTGCCTTTTTGGAACAAGATAATTATTTTGATGGTTAATTTTCGTCTTTTTTTTAACTTTCCAATGGAGAATTTACCCTCCAGTAGAAAGCGTGTGACCATTAGTGTCAAGCCCTGTTATGCAATTTCTTTCACTCTAATGAGCCAAAAGACTTTTAACATACCTTGTTCTTTCACCTCAATTGACCACATTTTCAAGAGTCTTATGAGAGGCCGCTGAGCATCAGCTGCGTCAATCTCTTTCTGTGCCTCTGGGTTACTTGCCGCAAGGGATTCGAGCGCGCTAGCAGCTTTCACTTGGCACAGAGTTTTTGTGCTCTTCGCTAATGAGACCAGAGGTTTCACTGCTCCTTTGGCAACAATCAGGTCTTGGTTTTCATGATGGTTTTTAGCTAGAGAGCTTAGACAGGCAGCTGTATTGGCTTGGAGATTCTTTGATTTGGCACCTGAAACAATAAGGAAAATAAAAATTTATTTTATAGTGCTTGCAGTTAACATGTATTATAGCTTGGTTCAAGTGGTTTCCAAACTTTTTACAACAGTTTGCGTACGCAAAACGCCGGATAAAAAGCAATGTGATCCCTCACTAAATCCATCTCAAAGATAAATGTCATGCCATTCAAAACAACGAAACACCCACAATAGGAAATCAATGAGCTAACTCATACATACTAATGACCTTACTACATGTAAATGCAAGTTATTGGTGCACGTGGGAAATGAGCAGAAGCACGTGCGCGCATTTTCCCGACGCGTTAAGGCCGGCACACACTTGGGGACATGTTGCGGGGACATGAAGCGGGGACAAGCCCCTTCGTGTGCACAGCAAAGGCGCATGTTGCAGGGACAGTACGCAAGCTGGTGCACACAAAGCGGATTAAGGTATAAAAATCTTGAAAAACTGCTACTGAATGCTCATGGGATAATCAATGGCGAGTTTTTATTGGTTCATTTCTATTTTGTAGCGGGGACAGTTTGCAAGAGCAGTGCACACGGTGCAACATTGAAATTGGGGTCATTTTGTCCCCGCTTCATGACGCACGAATTCAAACCAGCTGAATTTCATGCAATATGTTGCGGGGACAAAATTGTGTCCCTGCAACATAACTTTTTCGCCAAAACGGGGATGTCACACGAGGAAAACTGTCGCTGCAACATGTCCCCGCTTCATGTCCCCGCAACATGTCCCCTAGTGTGTGCCGACCTTTAGACGCGAACATTTTGGGTCGCTGATCTCTGAGCGGTACTGTACGTTTGTATTAAGCACTTGTCTTTACATGTCGCTTCTTTTTACTCTTTTATGAGTTTGCAGGGCTGTTATTAGTGGTCGACATTATGGCCAGAACTGCGGTGAAGATCACCGGTAACTCAAAGTTTAAAAATGACGAAAAGAAAACAACAAAGGGAGAGTATTTTGAGTTTATATAGCCACCTATTTTCTTTGTGTATCGATTGTGTAGCCAGAAACCTTGACCCTTCAACTCCCAAGAGTGCCAAGGCTAAAAATTCATATAAAATTCCAAATTTCATTTTGTGAAATATTGAAAATGGTACCATGCAAAAGTACTGCTGAAGAGGTTTCATTTGAATGGTCACACCATAGGATTTCGTCCACAGACTCAAAAGGTAGAACAAATGGTACCATGCAAAAGTACCGCTGAAGAGGTTTCATTTGAATGGTCACACCATAGGATTTCGTTGACAGACTCAAAAGTTAGAACTACACTACATGTCTCCAAAATTGACTCTGGGAGAGAAGGGGTTAAAGCATAGGGACTGAGTCCTATGTTTGAGGTACGTGTACAATGTACATGTAGGGTGCTCTTACAGGTACAATGCAGTAATAACTGAACCTGGCTTTTGACTTACAGGTTGGATCATTGTAGTTTCTTTCCCAGTCTCTGTTATAGTGTTTTTTTTGGTAGACAAGAAACTTTGACAACAATGAATATACTGTATAAAAGAAATACTGTACTACAGCTTACGATGACTTTTTGATACATTAAATACTTAAATTAATATTATTAGCTCATGAAGAAATATTCTTTTTCTTAATTTATGTAATGTTAATCTTATTTTTCTATAAACTCAGTTTTCCCTTTGGGTCATCCACTCGATTAGCTCTAGCTATTTGGATGCTCCAAACTCACAAATTCTATCTGGTTTTCTTTTTACTTTGGTTTTTCTCTTCTATATCTGTAATCTAGTTTTATTTTTAAATTATTTTCTTTTTTCCTTTTTTGTAAAGATCGTGTGAGTTGAATAAAATATTGTTGTTGTTATTGTTGTTGCATGTAAAGTGATGAGTTTACTTGAGTGCATTGTTTGTCATGTTATTAAAAAAATTCATTGAAGTAATTCACAACAAAAATGTCAATAAAAGTGATAGTTTGATAAAGACTTAGAAATCCTGATACAGAATAGCTACGTGTATACTATACCGTACTATATCATTGACACTGAATACTAATGTAGGCGGCACGGTGGTCTAGTGGTTAGCGCGAAGGAGGTCGGTGGTTCGAGCCTGGTCTCTGCCGTCTTGTTGTTTCCTTAGACAAGAAACTTTACTCCACACTGTCTCTCTCCACCCAGGTGTATAAATGGGTACCGGCAACAAAATGCTGGGGGTAACCCTGCGATGGACTAGCATCCCATCCAGGGGGGAGTAGCAATATTCCTAGTTGCTTCATGCTACGGAAACCGGGTTAAGCTCCGGCCGTGTGGCCATTGTGGTCCGAGTGCGACTTTACCTTTTTTTTTACTAATAGGAATGCTTAAAAGATTTATAAGTAAGGTAAAATAATTATCTGCAGTACAATGGCAAGCACTAGTAAATATCCATACATGTACAGTTTGCTGCTCATATTATTTTTATCTGTTACTCATAATTCGCATTACCAGCACGACTTACTTAGAAGCTCAGTTAGAGTGTCAATGGCACCACTCTTAGCCACAGCTGTCTGGTTGTCATGGTTACCATCACACAAGACCCTGAGTGCATTGACGCAATTCACCAACACATGTTCAAGTTCTGAGTCCAACAAGCTAACCAGTGGATCTATTCCACCTGAAGGTCATAAATATCACAAAATTAATATCAATGGAAAATAATTATAAATAGTAATTATTTATGGTAATTTATTAGCTTGTTAGTTAATTATCTTTGAAAAGCCACCTTTGGGGAAAGATCATAATAATTTATTAAGGTACATGTATGCAATGACATGCATTTACAATGTATGTATTTTAAATAACCTTTACAGCTGTACGGTTAGTAGTACATGTAGTTCTTCTGTATTGTATTTAAATTTTAGTAACATACGCTAGTGAACAATGAAGGACATTTTAAATACCTGAAAATTTGAACAAATTTGCTGTGGTAGAATTGAACAAACTTTTGCAAATTTTAACATTTTTAAAAAAAGAATAAAAAATTAATAACATTAACATCTCTTTTTTTCCTCAGATGTGATTTTTTTTTTGCATGCAGCCATGAATAACAAGCAGTTAAGCATTCTTCCATTTTTGTCTTGTGTGAATGGGCCTTAATTGTATAAATTTGTGAGAAAATGCCTGCTTGCTTGGAAATAAAATAGGGCATTTTTTCGTAATAACAAAGTATTTTCCAGCTTAATCAGAGTTGTCAGTAGTTTGAAGTAGCTGGGGAAATGGAAAAAGTAGCTGAGGAAAACAAAGTTCTATAATTACAGTAGCAGTACTGCCTTGTCTGTCTATGATTAAGCAGCCACAGACGTATAGTAGCCAAGGGAAGTCCCCAGCCCCAGGCACTACAGTATGCAAGGCTGTACGCAAAAAAAATTCAGAGCTGCCATAATACATGTACATGTAAATAAATAAATGAAATAAAACAAAATTCAATTCAAGGTGCCCAACAAGAGATGACGATTAGTTTGTAGTACTAACAATAAATGTACATACCACGAATGCAAATATGGCTGTCCAACAATTTTTTGTTTGGACAGGTTCTCAAGAAAAGAAAAGCAATTGGATAATGATAAAGATCAGGTCAAAATAAGCCATTGTGTGCATTTTCAAGGCCATATTCTTATAAGATTTTGGAGAAGGTATAGGCAATCAAATTTTGGGAAAAACATGAAAGCGAGGCCAGTGAGGATAGAATATATTTTCTCATAAAAATGCTTAACATTTCAGTGAGCCACTTGCAACTGTTAAACCAAAAACACTCAAATGTAAAATGATACACTAAGCAGCAATTGTTTACATGATATCATCAGTTTCTCGGAAAACTTGGCCAAACAAAAAACTGCCTGACTCGTGACTGCCATATTCGCATTCGGTGTACATGTATGTACAGTTAGTTATTGTACCTTCTTCTGCAATCTTTCCCTGGTTCACATCTGAACAAGCCAAATCACCAAGTATGACAGCAGCACGAGAATGAATCATGGGCACAGGTGAATCCAGCAGGCAGATGACAACAGAAATGGCACCAGCTTTAGATACTTCAGCTCTGACATTGGTATGGCTGCCAATATTGCACAGAACAGAAGCTGCCAGAGACTGAAGCTCTCCATTCTCAAGCCTGAGTAGATCTACAAGAGCAGGGACTCCTCTTGCATCAAGGATAGATCTCCAGTTGTTTTCTGCAGCTAGCGACAGAACCTCCAGACATCTGACTGCACTGTGCTTTCTCTTGGTGTCATCTGACTTGAGCATGCCTACAAGCAAATCCCAAACTGGAAGCTCATTATTGTTCCAACTGATGAAGTATTCCAATGTGTTTGTGTGAAAATGAAGGGCAGCGAGGTGAACTGCTCCATTTCCTTCATTATCTGTTGATGTGTACTGAGCACCCTGCTCAATCAGGCACTTGACTGCATCTAAAGCACCACTAGAGGCTGCTAAGAGAATTGGCGTGGACTCCAATTTATCTGTGGACTTGAGCTCAAGCAGTTTGGGTTCATGGTGAATTAAATGCAAAAGGCAATCGACATGGTTAAAAAAGGCGGCATAATGAATGGACACCCATCCCTGACTGTCATACATCATAACATCAGCCTTGTATGACACTAAACAAACAAGACTGTCCAATGCACCACACCTCGCTGCCAGATGCAGTGGACTGACACCTTGGGAGGAAATGTTGTTGTAGCGTCGTACGTTCACGTCAAAACCCATTACAACCAGCATCGTGATAATCTGCGGCCTGTTAAACATGGCAGCATGATGAATTAGAGACAGACCAGATGAGTCTTGGGTTGTCAGACGTGATGGCGGCAGCCTCCGCGTCATTGTGTGAAAAATCGAAACCAGCCCTCTCTGTGCACTGGCTTGCAGCCCAGCTGGGATCTGCTTGAGTTTGACAGTTCTTTGGTAACCATACCTCTTCTTAAACTGTTCGTGAACCTGCAACTCATGAACAGGAAGCCTTTTGGGTTTCAACTTCACAATTTCATCGTAATGCGCATGTATCCATAACGGATGTTTTGGAGACACAGGGTAATATGTCTCAAGATGAATGTTCAGGACAAAATAACTTTTGCCGTCAATTTCAATGGCCGTCATAGGATAACTTTCCAACATCACCGTATCAGAATTCATGATTTTGTTGCATGCGTCAGTAGCAATGTATTCCAGATTTTCACGCTCAGCAACAATTGCCGTGGCAATTTTCTGGGCTGAGGTAGTTTCACGCTCAACTGAAATTCCTCCATGCAGGTGAAAATACTTCTCTGAATGATCAAAATTTTTGCACTTGAAATCTGGACGTAAGATAAGTGGAGGAAACTCGCGTTCAGTTTTACATTCTTCAAATGTAAATGCAGGGAGGAGTTTGTTGATGTCTGGGATTTTACAGCGCTTTTTAATTGCAATCAACAATGGCACCATAAAGCTGATAACTTTAAGGAGACACAACTGTCGCTTAACTTCGGGCTTCAATAGTAAAGTTTTCTTGATAAACTCCTGATGTGCACCTAGCCTTCGTTGCAGCCTTTCGTAGCTTTGAAGATCAATCTTGTCTGATCTAACAATGCTAGAAATGTGATAATTGGCATCAATCAAGAACATGTTTTGATGTTGATTGACAGTGTTTTGAAACAAGGTAAGTTTCAACGCCAATTCATCAACATGTTTCATAAAATGTCTCCTTTCTTCAATGGCCACTGGATCATCCTTGTTTTCAACAGGCAGAGCATCATAGGCCTCGGTTAATTCGGGGTCTATAGCCATGTCTAAAATCCCTGCCTCTGTCCACACGAGTTGTAAACTCCGTCGTGTTTCTGGGTCTCCAGTTGTAGTGTTCAAATTTACCGCCTGTCTCCAACGTTCAGCGAATTTAGTTCTCTTATCCTTTGGAAAGTAAGCCCCGTGCCACAAACTCTTCATCATGTAGTCCACATTGGTCAGAATTTGACCGACTCTGGTATCGAAGTAGGCTGGCGGGATTTGGCAAGATGTGCTGCAATCGTAATTAGCTTCCAAAGTGATCGAAGGAGTTTGATTCAAAATGTGGATTCCGATTACCAGTTCGCGAACAATTTGATGCATTTCTCGCAATTCCAAAGGCTCGATTCCTTCCTCCTCAGGAATTAACAACAAACAGTTGTTGAAATTACTCGGGATTTGAATCCCAGCGATAAGCCCTCGTGGTGGCTCCACAGAAATTCTCGTGTCTTCGGTCGAAAGAAGCCAGTCACTCGATGTGTAAGCGAGGGTCTCTTGAAGTTCATAGCGTTCGATTTTGTCGAAATATGTTGCAGCAGCCCTTGATGCAGTCATGGACGCCATTACATCGGACGAACTCGAGGTTGTTCGATCCCGGCGGCTGGACGTTACGCTCGAACTGCCAGAGGTCATTTTGAAAATTTATAAGAATGTAACGTAAACAAACGGCACCTTACAGTTTTCTAAGAGCACAAGTTGGCTGTTTGAACGCTACAATGTATTTTAGAGCAGGAAATTGCCTCTGTGAGTTCACACCTTTCACGCACTCCGGAAAACGAATCAATTTCAGCAAGTAACGAAATAATTGAAGTCGCAAAGTGACTTTAAAGTCATCCAGCCCGCCACGTTTGAAAACAAACGATTTATATTCCCCTAACAACGAAGCTAAACAGTACCTAATAGGAATGATCCATCATTATCTATTGATTTTGTACACATTCACCTGTCCAAGAAAAGCGTTGGCAAGATTTACATAAACATCGTTTTCCCCTAATTTACATTTTCTCGTAGCAACTCGAATACCGTACCGCGTGAGACTGGGAACCAAGACCCGGAAAACAGCGAATTGCAGAGTTGTTTCTAAGACGTCTTTGGCTCGATTCGAGCCTACATGTACGGGGAGAAGGAATGTTCAGATAGCTAGTAATAGACGCTGTAAAAAGTTATTCATCTTGATAAGCGGGCATAATCGCCGATCAGCGCCGAAATCTGCTACTCGTTCCAAAAATAGAAACTTGTCCTCTCTTCCCGATTTACCCCACCATCCAAGATTATCGGAATAGGATACGTCGTCGTAGTCCAAGGCTCCGATTGTTCGGAAGGCGTGGATAACACTATCCACCGGATAAATCACTTTATTATTCGACAAACTGTAGCATTCCAGAGTGCAAATACACATCAAAACAAGTGCAAATAACACGTTAAAATCCACTCTTCTGGGCGCGCGCTAGGAAAAAAAACCCTTTCAAAAACTTATACTTTAAAAACAAATTATTTAGCGAAAACTTGTGAAACACGGCTAGAAAAACTCAGCCGTATCAAACTGAATAACATCTATATCCAGTGGATAGTGCTGGCTATCGCTATCCATCAGATAAATCACTATCCAGTGGCTAAAGCCCCGGCTACACGTTCTAACATTGTCATATAACATTTGTTGGTCTAACAATGTTAGAACGTGTAGCCGGCATGTTAGATGACGTTTGTCTAACACTTTTTGTTAGAAGAAGTAATTGTGCTATACATTGAATAGATATTTTAACCCAGCGGATAGTGCTATCCAGTTTTGAAAACAACTGGGACCAGACCACCTCAGCTCCCCATTTCATTCGTTCTCTTTAACAATAGCCTTTATTGTTATCAGGGCTAGGGACATTGTTTAGGTCTTCTATCTGTTGTTTTCTCAACCAATAGTATTGCCGCTTCTTTTGTCCCCGACGTTGTCCCTTTTGAAAGCATTTTTTAAAAGTAGATTAGAAGCAGTTCAGACAACAACAAAATTGAATAGAATTTAAAAGTTTTAATTGGGTTTTCTAAAAATATGTACCATTATATCAGAACAACAACCATGACCTTCGCTTAAACTTATTAGTAAATGTATTGAAATGTGAGGCACTTCATATTTTTATACAGCAAAATGTGTACACAAGAGTTGCAATTCTCTCGACGAAAAGAATCAGGTAGAGCCACGTGAAGCATCCTGCGCATATTACAGTCACGTGTCTGTGATGACATTCACCAGGCGCTCGTGGATTTGATCGTACGATCCTCGTCCTCTCATTACCAGTCTCTGCTCCTCTTCCTGCAGTTGACCGCTGACTATGACGACACACTCATATTCAACATTGTGCCTGCAATGAAGGGAAAGGAAAGTTAAGGGGACACTGATCCGCCGAAATAACGAAATTGTGTTAACTTAATTTCCATGTTATAGCAGTTTCCAATTAAGTGCAGTGTGTCAAAAGTAATAACACAATTGCTTTGGTTTTTCATTGCCACGCTTTGTAATTGGCTAAAAAATCTCGCGCCACTTTCTCGACCAATCAGAAGTAAAACCAAAACCAATCGTGACTTGCTCGCACTCGTTTTCCCGCGCTTGGCGCCGCCGACATGTAATTGCTTCGAGCTCTGATTGGTTCATTGGATTGTTTACGACTGCTGTGATTGGTCAGAGTAATTTCTTTGGTTTTGGTTTTACTTCACTCAATTGAAAACTGCTCTATATCGTCAAATGCGACCAAACATACAACTAAATTGGATAAAAGATTCTTTAGAGCAAAAACAGAAGCAGTAGTTTGGAGGAAAAGTGCGGGATTACAAGGATGGAAGTTGATTACAGTTCATCCATTTTGATTTTTTAGGCGGTTAAGAATCAAAATCAAAGTTTCCATTCTGGTGGAATTGTGTGTTTTTAGTCGTTATTTTGTCTTCTTAGTTCATATTTCTTTGCGAGCATCACTTTTGCCGATTTTTCCTCCTATTTTAAGATGACAAAACAAGATTTAAGCATGCTCCTGGCCATAATCTTGAAAACACGATATTTCAGCCATCAATTCTCGCTATAAAAGGAACCTAAACTGATCATTCCCTGGCCCTTCACTGTTGAGCCGCCTTTACTCGACAAATGAAGCCTTGGCAAACTTCAAAAAGTTGGCCATCTCATATTTTCATACGTAAAACTTTCACATATGACAACCATTTTCCCAAGGATTTTTTTTAACCTCGTTCCCAGGATCTCCTTTCTTTCCGCCCTCTCGCTCCAGGGGGACGCGGGGAAGAAGAGAGACCCTGGGAACGATGTTGGATTCTTTCTTCTCAAAGGGAGGAAGAAAGAGGACACTGTGAAACAAGGTAGCACATACTGAAGTTGCATTAAACGTCCACACGTCAAATGAGAGTTTCCCAACTCAAACAAATAGTCTAAGAGTTCTATTTGTCGCCAATAGTTTGACAACATGTTTGTCAACTGATGTTTCGTTCACACACGCCAACTTGAGTTTGCCAACATAAAATTGCCAACTTGAGTTTACCAACACAAGATTGCCAACTTGAGTTTGCCAACACAAAATTGCCAACTTGAGTTTGCCAACATAAAATTGCCAACTTGAGTTTGCTAACACAAAATTGCCAACTTGAGTTTGCCAACATAAAAATGCCAACTTGAGTTTACCAACACAAAATTGCCAACTTGAGTTTGCCAACACAAAATTGCCAACTTGAGTTTGCCAACACAAAATTACCAACTTGGGTTTACCAACACAAGTTTGCCAACTTGATGTCGCCAACAAAAAATTGCCAACTTGAGTTTGTCTTGTGAAGGCGCCTTCAGTTGGAAAACACGTGTTGTCGAACATACGTTAGCGCTTTTGAAAGTGACATCAACAGCTGGCAAACGTTTTTGCAAATTGTTGGCGACAAATAGAATTTGTATCTATTCTCGCCAACTTTTTTTGCGGTTGGGAAACTCGCATTTGACATGTGAACGTTTTTGCCAAACACACGTTGTTTACTTTTACTAATCAAAACACGCACACTCATAACGAAATTTGGCGTCCGGTCCTGAGAGAACGGGGTTAAGCTTTCTGGAAGTTTGTCCTGTTAAAAAACGAGTTGTCAACTTTTAAAGTTTGCCTACACGTGTCGTTCTAGAGGAGGTCCCCCCTTCCCCCTTGTTTTGCTAAAAGAATATTCAGTCTCTGACACTTTCGTTCGAATGTAGGTCGTCTGTCTGTATTCTTGGACAATTACTTACCTTGCTGTGAAGGTAACTTTAAGCGTAGTCTTCGTCTGTGCGATAAGAGTCGTGTTGGCTTCAAGGTAACCTTCGGTTGGAGTTACGACAAAGACTTGTTGACTGACCGGAGGATAACGAGGGTCTGTCAAAGAAAACATGAAAATGAGTGCGACCATTCAAATAAAGGCTATTGTGCAGGCCTTATCTGTGATGCTACTTGCTATACTGTAGAAGCACAGGCAGCCCAAGCTCGCTAGTTGACGGCCAGTGAGCCACAGAAAACCTCTTGGCTAGTTAATTTTTCATACGTCTTTGTATGGGAAATATTCTTTGCTCTATAAAAGTGCCAAGCGGGCTTCTCTCTCCGCTCATCGGGGTGGAAAATCATCGCTCTCAGAAAGGCCTTAAAACATCCCTATGAGGCTTGAAATGCAGTGAACACACAAAAAAGCGCAAGAAAACAATAAGGGAGAGTTCAAAAGAGAAATTTCTTGCATATGTAGCACTTTTATGTGCGAGTTTTATAATCGTTAACCTATGAATAATTAATTAGGTAAATGGTCTACTGTGGCTCACGGCCTCCAGTAGCGAGCTTGGGCTACCTGTGGTGGAAGGTGCACTGTTGTTCTTACTTCTAAACCCTAGTCCCAAGTTCGTTTGAGGAGAAAGAAGAAAGAAAACCTCTGGGACCAGGGTATTTCTTCTAGTGTGTCGCTTGCTTTTTTCGTGTTTTACTTAAAATTTACTGGCACAGATCGGCAAAAATGCTGATCCACCTCCCCATACGCATGCCTTGGGAGGACGGCCGTGCTGTCTCCAGCCAACAGCTACCACATGTGTTGTGTGGAGCTGGCGCTTAAAGGGATGCTTGCATCCGCCTTGGCAGTAAAGGGCACCTAAAAACGACTTTCGGGTAGTGTAGGGGTCCGACGGCTATTCCATGCTGATGAGTCCTAACAAGGACGAAACAGCTAGCCATGGCTGCCACTGTCATGGCTGCCACTGTGCGCATGCGTAAGGTACTGGCCAGATCGCGGGGATGGTGTTTCAGTGTGTCAATTGCTTTTTAGTGTTTTATTTCTTCCAAGACTGTGAAAAAAATATCACGTTATGGCCATTCAAATGAAAACTGATCAGCAGTATGATACTACGATAGTTTGTCTTTTAGTATTTTACAAAGTTTAGGATTCCATTTGAACTCCTACGTGTTCTTTGAAGTGAAAGCTCTGTTGCTGATAAATGTTACCTTTCTTGGCGATCCAGGTCGAGGCAGACTGGGATGGATTATGTAAGGTCACGTGCATTTCAATTGACTGGCCCACTAGACACGTGCCAAAGTCCACGACATCCTGGGACAGACGGAGGGTGGGTACTGCTATTGATGCCATCAGAGGAATCAGCTGGAAAATACCACAAGTTTCAGTTATATGCACTCAACATTCTGAGAATGACAGGGTGTAACCGTAGCGGGGGTACTAAGGGGATTATCCCTGGGGATACTTAGGGAACCCCACGGGACTATTGAGGGCATACGTTCAACATGGAGAGTATTCAGGGTGCCCACGGGACTATTCACGGTACCCCACGAGACTATTCAGGATACCAAACGGGACTGTTCAGGATAGAAGTTCAACATGAAGGGTATTTAGGGTACCTCACACGACTATCCAGGGTGCGCCACGAGACTATTCAGGGTACCCCACGGGACTATTCAAGGTAGAAGTTCAACATGGAGGGTATTCAGGGACTATCCAGGGTACCCCACGGGACTATGGAAAGTCTACAATGTACAACATGGGGGTATTCAGGATACCCCGTGGGGGTACTCAGTGGGGAAGTAGGGCATCTCAACTAAGCTTCATGAAAGCGTACGACACTAGGACATGGAGGTTAGAATGTAATAACACCTATAAAAGTGTCTGAAAACGTCTAAGAAAGCTATAGGCAAAATCGCAACTTTGGCTCAGATAGAAGTAACAAAAGTGATCATGGTCTCCGACACTGAACACAATAAGGACGGTGCAAAAACAGCAAGTTACAAGAAATGATGCCCTTTTCATAGTAACACAGCAAGATGTCACTATACGCGACACTCCTTTGCAACAAGCGTTTGTTTTCAGCGAGCAGAAATAGACACGCGGCAAAATCAATGTTTCTATTACCTGAGTAGAATTATTGGAAAATTCAACAGTAAGGTCTCGTTTGAAGACAATTCTCCTGTCGCCATCCTCTGTTGCGGTGAGTAGGGTGCTGTCAGCTTGGTTCTGTTCAGTTGTTAGCTCGTTCACTTTGCGGACAAGTTCCTCAGACAAGTAGAATCCAACCTTTAACTGAAATGAAAGTAAAACAAACAATTCAAGCCCATTCCGCCGGTGAATGCCTTTGCTAAGGGCCTAACGTTTCATTAAGGTTGTTCGTTCTAAAGCGCTTTTCAATTGAGTGTCGAAAGTAATTTCCCGATTGCATTGGCTTTACATTGCTACGCTTTGTGAATGGCAAAAATTTCGCGCCACTTTATGAACCAATCAGAAGTAAAACCAAAACTAATCATGACTTGCTCACACGCGTTTTCCCGCGCTTGGCGCCGGTTACATGTATTTGCTCTGAGTTCTGATTGGTTCACTGGATTGTCTGCGTCTGCTGTGATTGGCTAGAGCGATTACTTTGGATTTGGTTTTACGACAGTAAAATGTAATGGGCTATTCAGTCCTAGAAAATGCCAGATTAGAACTAAAGGATCTCTACTCACTTACCTCTAAGGTTTTAGCGGGTTTGATTGTGATACTACCAGGGGCCTGGGACCTAGAAGTCTTGGCTGACGGAGGGGGGTCCGTGGAAACGATCTTGAATGGAGCTTTCACTTCAAATTTCATGGTCAGCGGCGTTTCTGTGGTGTTACCAAGAACAAACCGATGGATCAGCGGTGTATCCCCACGCAGCTGTTGACGATGAAAAAAAACTTAAATTCAAACTCAAACTTAACGAGGGAGCTTACTTTCGAAGAGGGGGAGAGGGATGGGTTGACTTTAAACCACCTTTATCATGACCCTCATCTGTAGCGGAGCTCTCGCCGGCCGAAGGCCCCCTCGCAGAGCTCCATACTCATAGAACCTATGCCCGTCATTTTTCATGGTCATGGCCAGCGGAATGTTTCGCGGCCGCGTCTGTGCGTGTGTCCGTCCGTGCGTTGCGCAGGGCCAGCTCGCGGGTGCGTATGACGTCGCAAAACATACTAGCTCTCCTATTGTAAAGGAGTAAAATGCTTAATAAAAAAAACAAAGTTTGATCATTAAACAAATGAATGTTGCTTACCAAATCAGACGCTGCTGTAATGAATTCACTACCTTTGTTTTCCTCGGTTTCCAGGGAGAGCCTGTGATTGGCAAAACAAATAAACAATTCGAAACTGTGATACTGTGATTACGACATAAGCTGAGTTCTATAACAAAAACAAAAGCCCTGCCCGATCTCATAAATAAGCTGAAGTTGTTTGTTTAGAAATAACTTTACTGATCACCTTTATTTTGATCAAACAAGGGAGAAATCTTAGTGATACAACGATAAATAGAAATCAATCAATAAATAAATGAACGGAAATTTCATTGGAAATCCACAAAGTGGATCTTCCTTCCTTGTTTTCTGAATTAACTACTCACTGGCAAGGAGCTTATTTCTAAAATGCTGAGAGAACAAAACAAAAAAACAAACAAACAAACAAACAAAAACAACTGGGTAACCAAAGCACTAGTTTTTATTTGTTTGGCCTTATAACTTCAAGAAAAAGTTGTTCAAGTGCTTTAACGCTTCAAACTTACAAAGCAGGGTCGATGTTTGCTGTCACGTCCAAGCGGAATGGCCGTAATTCCATACCATGCACTCGTGTCACACGCCCAGGTATTTGAAGGTTCTAACGCAGGAAAGAATAAAATAAAAGAAATATTAGCAATCTTCCAGGACAACATATTGCTATCCTTGTACAAATGTAGGAATTATACTACCTTTTCAACAGAACCGATAGTTATGTCGTGAAATTGTCAAGGTTTTGCCTGACAGTAGGCTTGCACAAGTTAAAATTGCCATTCAGTTCAAAATCTAAAATGCGAATCAGATGGTGTAAAGGTAAGGTCGCACACGAGCTTAACCCGGGTTTCTGTAGCATGAAGCAACTAGGAGTATTGCTACTCCCCCCCCCCCCCCCCTGGATGGGATGCTACTAGTCCATCACAGGGTTACCCCCCCAGAATTTTGTCGCCGGCACCCATTTATACACCTGGGTGGAGAGAGACAATGTGGAGCAAAGTTTCTTGTCCAAGGACACAACACGACGGCAGAGATCAGGCTTGAACCACCGACCCTTAGATCTGAAGTCCAACGCGCTGAACACTACACTGCCGGGCCCAGCAGATGTTGAACAGTGAGACGGTTATGGGGGGCAACTACTGGATTTCATACCTGTGGATCTAAACTCATGTAAGCCGCAGCGTATCCAGTGCAAAGTTCACCAGCTGGGTTTTCTGTGTAAGGGTAGAACGAAACCTTGGCGGAAGAATAACTTTTTGCAAGTATCACCTGAAAAGCAAAAAAATTGACATTGCCGTATATCCGCAAATGTTTGTGGAAGAATGAAATTTTTGCAGAAAATAACAATGACATTAATATTAGCATTGCTTTAACACTACCATAATGTAGTGTGGTAATAGCTTTTGAGTCTGTGGATGAAAATCCTACCGTATGGAAGATCTTTTGTAGTACTTTCTTATGGTCAGGTTCTGTTTATTATGCTGTACAAGGTGGTTCTAGTCTGTGGCGGAAATCTTAAAGTGTGACCATTCAAATGAAAGCTATTGAGCAGTACTTTCCAGTGGTACTGTTTATTATGCTGTACAAGGTGGTTAAAACTTTTGAGTCTGTGGATGAAATCTTAAAGTGTGACCATTCAAATGAAAGCTATTGAGCAGTACTTTCCAGTGGTACTGTTTATTATGCTGTACAAGGTGGTTAAAACTTTTGAGTCTGTGGATGAAATCTTAAAGTGTGACCACTCAAATGAAAGCTACTGAGCAGTACTTTCCTGTGGTACTGTTTATTATGCTGTACAAGGTGGTTCTCAAACTCATTAATAATTCATGACGAGAACACAAAGGAAATCACTACCGTGAAGGAGGTTTTGAAATCATTTCTTAATTTGCATAGATTTTGGCGATTTTATTCCTTCGTTTTCTCCGCATTTAACGATCAGTTTGAGAAGCTATATCAAACACTCGAAACAGTGTTTCATCAGATTTCCAAACACCTTGAAGTGGTTTAAAAAAACTCGGCTGTGCCTCGTTTTTCCAATCCACTTCTCGGTGTTTGGAAATCTGATGAAACACTGTTCCTCGTGTTTGATATATTACTTAAAACATTTGAGTCTGTGGATGAAATCCTAAAGTGTGACAATTCAAATGAAAACTATCGAGCAGTACTTTACTGTGGTGCTGTTTATTATGCTGTACAAGGTGGTTAAAACTTTTGAGTCTGTGGATGAAATCATAAAGTGTGACCATTCAAATGAAAACTATTGAGCAGTACTTTCCTGTGGTGCTGTTTATTATGTTGTACAAGGTGCTTCTAACTTTTGAGTCTGTGGCGGAAATCTTAAAGTGTGACCATTCAAATGAAAGCTGTTGAGCAGTACTTTCCTGTGGTACTGTTTATTATGCTGTACAAGGTGGTTCTAACTTTTGAGTCTGTGGCGGAAATCCTAAAGTGTGACCATTCAAATGAAAGCTATTGAGCAGTATACTTTCCTGTCGTGCTGTTTATTATGCTGTACAAGGCGGTTCTAACTTTTGCGTCTGTGGCGGAAATCTCAAAGTGTGACCATTCAAATGAAAGCTACTGAGCAGTACTTTCCTGTGGTACTGTTTATTATGCTGTACAAGGTGGTTCTAACTTTCGAGATTGTGAATGAAATCCTAAAGTGTGACCATTCAAATGAAAGCTATTGAGCAGTACTTTCCTGTGGTACTGTTTATTATGCTGTACAAGGTGGTTCTAACTTTTGAGTCTGTGGCGGAAATCTAAAAGTTTGACCATTCAAATGAAAGCTACTGAGCAGTACTTTCCTGCAGAGTAGTAAAAGGGCTTCCACCTGCTACGAAGCAACCTTAACTGAAATTTATTTGTTGCACCACAATAAACATTAAAGAAATACTTTCGGCGTTCTCACGGTCTTCTCAGTCGCACTATTAATGTTTCCATCTTACCTGCTGTCTTGGTATGACGTCAAAGGGTCTGTCTGCGCATGTTCCGTCATGTTCCCTCAGTTTGACTTGAATGAATGTTTTCTCCTCGCACTGATAACAGTCATCTTCCTGGACTATTGGAACCACCTCCTGTCCATCCTTGAACAATGGCAGAGGCTGACCAATGAACACCAACATGTCCAGCAGCTGGGTGTCCTGTGGCACAATATTGTATGCTTCCCAGTCCAAACGAATGTCTAAGGATAAGATGACAAAGAGAACAAAAGTCACATAGACTTGAGCCCCATTCCCCGTTTAAATGCTGTTTAGTTCAACATGTTTAACGTTTTTAGCCTCTATTTGAACGTTTAGACATGTTCACGATTCAGAATGGTCCAGCAAAGATCTTACGGGGTATTAAGAGATATTTTGCTAAACCCATATTTTAGTCTGAGAACGGATAGGGTTCCCAATAAATGGGTCGCACACCCCACCAACGTTTTCTGTATCTCCCGGCCATAGACTCACCATGTGGACTTGTGTTGTTGATTCTCAGCGATCGCTGTACCATGGGCGCTCCTGAGACGTGTGTTCCAAACCTAAATAAACAAAATATGTTAAATTTGTGCACGCGTTCAAAAGCACAGTACCACTACATTACAGTAGGTGACGTCATCTATGTATTCCTTCGCGTCGCACACGAGTAAGATTACCGAGCAAAAAATGGTGAATTTGGTCTTTCCGTTGCTCCCCAAACGACTAAGGTTTCCTTGAAGAAAGCTTACCGAAGAATCGGAGCCTGGTCTTTCATCATCTGAAAATTCAGTGGACAGCCTACGAAAATCATCTGAACAGGAATGTACAATGGGTCCATACCTTCAATCTTAAACAGAAAGTACAAAAATGCGTTATACGTGGCTGCTTTATTGTACTGCGTTACATATGAAACGTCAAAGTGTCAGCAAATGGTAACAAATGCTGCGTTACATAAGCTTCAGTTGTATAGTTATTGCGTGACATTTATTGCGGTATTGCGTGACCCTCACCTTACAAACCAGCAGATCTCTGTAGTCGCCCCACATGTCACTGTGGCCAGTGATTTCAATGATCTGGTAGCCGAATGGTAACAATTCACCCGACGCTGGGTTTGGCACAAAAGCTGCTCCACGTCCGTCACGCAAGATGGCTTGACAATAGTCTGAAAAGCAATCAGGAACGCGTTGATGCAGACTATGCATCAAGAACATTTGCCTGGTCTGGGTTCATTTGGAAATGTGGAATGGTGGCTAATGAAATTGTTTAATTCAGACCATTTTTATCTCCTGTTAGTTAATCATTAACCTACGAAAAAAAATATTATGGGCTCTACTGCATTTTTTGCGAACTGTGTTAGACACTATTAATACAAATATAAATCTACCTGGATTTTTGAAAACGATATCGCCCTAAGTAAGCGTTTGTGAGAGTGCTTGGCCATGTTTTTGTGGCGTTCAAAAGGTCTCCACAATATAAAAAGTAAAGACTGCTGCTGGTCTTTTTTTTTCTCTCGCTCTCGCGCCATTTCCCTCTTCTCTCTCTTCTCAGTGATTTTCGGGCTGATCGGGGTCATAAAAACCCTTGTTTGGGCTAGCTGTAGTGAAATTGCGTAAACTTGTTTTCGTTGATCATGTTTTCAAAAATTCAGCTATAAATAGATTCTATTGTTCGATAACCGAAATAAGTTGCTTATTTTGACCTTATTCAGATCCTCGAACAATATTTGGAAATATACGACAGCATTGCAGAATAGAAAAAAAACTTACAGGAGATAGCCCAAGGGTACTTTGTTTTGTGTTTTTTGGGTGTGGCTCAAATTCATTTCCACCCCTAGAAGGTACCAATTCTAAGACAACACATGTCGTATTCTGACATACAATATCCTAAAAGGTTCTAACGGTGGTCATTTTTGACTACAGTACCCCAAGCGGTACCTCTAAAAGGTACGACAATCACTCCCGTCAATTTTAAATGGGAGTTCCCCCCCCCCCCCCCCGCCGGGGGGGTAAGCACTCAGGTAAAGCAAAACTTCCTGGGCCCGGTTGTTCAAAAGCCGATTAACGCTAGTCTTAGATTAAAAGTTAACCGAGGATTTCATTTCTCTGTTTAAACACGTTTTCAAAAGGTCATTTGTAGCTAGTAGTGAAGACAAGATAAAGTCAAAACTGAAGGGCAGAAAACTTTGGAAAATTTTCAATTGTTGAGTTGTTTAACTGGATTCAAAATTGACACTAATCCTGGGTTAGCTTAATCGTGCTTTGAACAACCCGGCCCTGGAGCCTATTTGGAGTAAGAAAAGATAAACGCTACCGAGCAGTATCTTTACAGTCTTATTTTTGATCAAGAGAGACGCTGCATAAATCAAATGTTAAAATAATTAACCATGTAGCCACCTTCTCAGCGCATTAGATCATATATCGTATTTATTCGATTAAGCGCCCAACCTCGAATAAGCGCCCACCTCGAATAAGCGCCCACCCTGTAGGCAGGAAAAGTTAATAAGCGCCCAGCCTCGAATAAGCGCTCACCCCACCCCTCTAGGAGGCAGCACCTTTGTGACAATGAGATTGAAATTGACTAAGTACTACTAAGAGACTTCCCCGAAGACCGAGTTTTCCGAAGTATTTTAAAGAAACTTTCAATGAACAGTTACAATTCTGCTTTGGTTTTGTTATTATTTATTGTTTTGATGCAAAATAAACTTATTACTTGCTGAATGGTGAAAATTTAATAAGCGCCCACTCTCAAGGTCCAAAAAATTAATAAGCGCCCAGGGCGCTTAATCGAATAAATACGGTACACATGTATTTTGCGCTTTATAAATATTAAAGTTGAAGTTATAAGTTATTCTTTTGTAATGACGTAAGCAAATGGAGCGTAACATTTCTAAATCTTTACAAAACTTGTTTCTAAAGACGAAAATATAGGGTAATGACAAATCTGTTTGAATGTATTCTGACCTGTATGGGCTTTCATGGTGGTCTTACTAATTGGGTCGGCAATATTTGGGGTCCTTCCTAACAATCGTCCCCTGTGGATAAATGAACAGAGTTTAGACTCGTTAACCCTTAAACTTCCAAGAATGCCAAAGATAAAAATCTATATAAAATCCCAAATCTAATCTTGTTAAATAGTGAAAAACAAATGGTACCATGCAAAAGTACTGCTGAAGAGGTTTCATTTGAATGGTCACACCATAGGATTTCATCCACAGACTCAAAAGTTAGAACAAATGGTACCATGCAAAAGTACTGCTGAACAGGTTTCATTTGAATGGTCACACCATAGGATTTCGTCAACAGACTCAAAAGTTAGAACAAATGGTACCATACAAAAGTACTGCTGAAGAGGTTTCATTTGAATGGTCACATCATAGGATTCCATCCACAGACTCAAAAGTTAGAACAAATGGTACCATACAAAAGTACTGCTGAAGAGGTTTCATTTGAATGGTCACATCATAGGATTCCATCCACAGACTCAAAAGTTAGAACTACACTATATTAAATATGTCTCCACTAATTGGAGGACTCTGGGAGTGAAAGGGTTAATGGATCGTCTGAAACATGAATATTGTTTTTGTCACAATCGCAGGGTTTTTGAATGCAAACGTTTAGCTAAGTACGTTTTCACATCTTAGTATCCAGGACTGGTATCAATTCGATATATTGAAGCTGTTCAAATTGTTATGCTGTATTGTTAAGATACTGACACAGAAAACTACTTTGTCCTGGAACAACAAATCGTCAAGTGCTACGGGTCCCCTGACCAATTAACGATTAGAACACTGTCCTCAAAAGGGATTTTTTTACACTTATCCAAGAGTATATGATTTTTACTACTGAAAGCTACTAGTCCCTTTCATAGATATCTTGACTTTTCTTCATTTGCATTAGAAAACATTTCTAATTAAACTTGGCCTTTATTCTTATTTTAAAAGCAAGGCCTGGTCCAAAGCTTTTCAAGTCAAAACCATCGTCATTTGAAACGTTTAACACCAGACCCTCGATTTTAAAAGGGGTTGAATCAGAAATGGGCTACGGCCTTGTGTCCACACCGATTGTAAGAGAACACAAATCAGGAATGGAATCATGGGAATGAGTTATTGATGTTTAAAAGACTGATTATTAAAGAAATCAAGTCACAACACACCTTTTGCCCTGGGGAGCACCTAAGAATATGAAAACAAAGACAAATGTTAAATACAAAAGTAAAATTCATTGCTGGAAATAATTTTACTTACTTAGAAGGACACGGGTCCTTTCAAACCACCATTTTGCTCAGACATTTTACAAAATCGGTCAGACATCCCCAATTTTGGATTGTCCTTGAGACATGATGTATACATGATGATGGTGCATACATGAAAGATGATGCATAATGTATAATGCATAATGCATAATGCATAATGCATAATGCATGATGCATGATGCATGATGCATGATGCATAATGCATAATGCATGATGCATACATCATGATGATGTATACATGATACATGATCCACTCTTCAAGAGTTTACTGGAAATCGTCCTCTTCTTGTTATAGAAACATTCCGTGTTTGTGCGAGGTTACTGAATCACATTTAAGGGCATTTGGAACAAAAAAATCTAGCAACAGCACAGTATTGTGTTGCAGTGTACGTACCATCAGGAGGAGTTGGTGGTTTGGCTGCTCTGAAATGATCCAGTTGTAAACTGAAGCGCGCTCTTATCGCTGATGTGTTAGTCAGAACAAGGGTCGTGCGAGGACAACTTGCCAGCTGTACTGTTTCAAAATCTAGCAGCAATGTTCCGTCGTCTAGAGACGTCTCTTTGATCTCGTCAAGCCTGATAAGAAATCAAAAAGGAACTAATAATAAAGAAGGCGTAAATAATAACAATGCCTAAAGCGCAAGTGTTAAATTGACTTGTTGTCAAGTATATTGTATTTGCCACCAAGATAAACACATGTCATGGAGAGATTGGTAGCGGACACAGTCACGTGTTTGAGGTAACAGAAGCTTACCTATCAAGATCAAAGATCTTGGGAGTTTCAAAGGTGACACTCAATCCTTGGACATCTGCAGCGATCGACAGCCTCAAAGGGTCAAGCATTCTTTCCGCCTGGCAGCATGTCATCAAATCCCTGACGGGGCCCTGCGGAACAATTCACACAACATACATGACGCTTCACTTAACTTAGTCTAATAGCTCTAAGCCTCTAATACGGCCAGCACAATAGGGTAGAGTCTAGATTCTATAGCTAAAAAGGAGGTCGGACACCTCATTAAGAAATATATAATGTAAAAAACGGATTAGCTGGTTAGCTTTCGGTGAAGGTTTGGTTTAGCAGAACACAAGATAGATTTTTAATCATAACAAAAAAAAAAACAATAGTGACGAATTTACGTTATATAATTTTCAATAAGGTGTCCGACCTTCTTTCGAGCTATGGAGTCTAGTGGCTTATTAGACTTGTATACTTTTGGTTTCCGTTAAGGAGTGTCACTACCGCGCCTTTACAATGACTCCACGCTACCTTTTTGTGTCCTGTAAATGTTAGTTTGATTGACATCTCTTCTCTAGGATCCAGACATCCCTCCTTTGGTTCGAACGTCATTGTGTAGTCTCCTTCAAGAACCTGGAGCGAATGAGCGCAAGGTGTTATGATTTGTGCAATGTAGAATGGCTTGAAGGTCAAGGAGTTAGATGAAAGGGCACTAAGAGCCATCTCGTGAATACGAAACAACATAAGGTTAAGTCCACAGATCGGTTTTAATTTTCCATACTGAGTTTGAAGTCAAAGTATTGTAGAGTATAGACCTCTTTCATAATGGCGGCCGATTTATTTATTCTTTTATATGTATGTTAATTAACAATTATTGGATGAGGTTGAGCATGATAGCGATAATTATCAAGGCCAAAGTTTGTGTTATCTGCCGAAGCCGAAGGCTGAGGCGGATAACACAATAATTATCAAGGCCAAAGTTTGTGTTATCTGCCGAAGCTGAAGGCTGAGGCGGATAACACAAACTGAGGCCTTGATAATTATCGCTATCATGCGAAAACCGAATCCAATAACTGTTTTATTATGCATATTCCTGAGCTGCACTTGTAAAGAAAAGAGCGCGCACAAAACGTGATCAATGCACAACAGACAAACTATTGTCTGTAGGTATGACGTCACTTCTACATATATAAAATTCATTGTCTGTAGGTAAGACGTAACAGAAACAGCAAGCAATAATTAGCTGCGTGCTTATAGCCAATCAAAATCGAGCTAGTGACACCAATGTATAATAATCAGCCATATTGGCCTCGTTAGCGTGTGCAAAATTCAAAAGAATTTTTACTCTAAAATGAGGCCAGTGAGGCTAATTAGCATACAAATAAAAGTTAAATAAATCGGCCGCCATTATGAAAGAGGCGTGACATAAATATGCGTTGTGTGAAACGAGACTATCTAGACAATTGGATGACGTAAATACACTGGGGAATTAAAAAAGAGTTTATTGCAGCAATCATCTTTTAACACGTAATAGTAGTAGTCTAGGGTCAAAGATAAGCCTCGTTACTGCGTTCCCTTTGCGTTCCCTTTGCGTTCCCCTAATTAGCTATGCTTAATCATGACGTCATTACCTATTTCTTTTGCGTTCCGTATGCGTTCCCTTTATTAATATGCATAAGTGCCTAGTCAACTACCTATTCCTTTTGTGTTATTCTGAAACAATAGAAACAATAGACCGGCCCAAACTTGCCCGCTCTATTCCAACTCACTTCAAAACAAAAAAAACAACTGACACAGATATCCTTTACAGAGATAGATCAAAACAACTTATCTTTACCACTAGACCATCAAAGCTGTGCGGGATATTATAACCGGTAAAGTTATAAAACTTAAATTGGGCGATGGCTGCGAAACGGAAAATCGATATAGAGTCTAGCGATGTAGCGGCTAAAACGGCGGTAAATACGAATAAGCGGTTTTTTATCCTGTGAAATTTTATTGCTTCTAAACTTGAATGTTTCGGAAACCTCTAATTAGTTTTATTCGGTTATAATATCCCGCACAGCTTTGATGGTCTAGTGGTAAAGATAAGTTGTTTTGATCTATCTCTGTAAAGGATATCTGTGTCAGTTGTTTTTTTTGTTTTGAAGTGAGTTGGAATAGAGCGGGCAAGTTTGGGCCGGTCTATTGTTTCTATTGTTTCAGAATAACACAAAAGGAATAGGTAGTTGACTAGGCACTTATGCATATTAATAAAGGGAACGCATACGGAACGCAAAAGAAATAGGTAATGACGTCATGATTAAGCATAGCTAATGAGGGGAACGCAAAGGGAACGCAAAGGGAACGCAGTAACGAGGCTTATCTTTGACCCTAGACTACTACTCGTAATACACTGGGGAATTAAAAAGTTTACAGATGATGGGTTGAGTGAAAATTTGCATATCTGTATCCGTATACTATAACTCGTTCAACTCTTCGTGTATTCACGAGATAAGAATGATATTTGCACCAACCTCTTTCCACTTAAACCTCGCCCTTACTAGTGACTGATTGTGAAGCACCACCTCTCTGCTCACAGGGACACCAAGATAAACCTTCTCAATATACATGTTACAAGATAACAGGCAAACTAGGGGTCTCTGTATTTCACCAAATACTGATAAAAAGCTAGGATGGAAAAAAAAAAAACGAAAAAGAAAAAAAGTGGTCAGATCAAAAGCAATATGATTGGGCTCTAACTTATCTGGATGAAATTCTGCAAGGGAACCATTTAATATGTCCGAGCAGTACTGCTGTTTATTATGCTGTACAAGGTGGTTGTAACGTTTGAGTCTGTGGATGAAATGTTGAAATGTAACCATTCAAATGAAAGCTATTGAGCAGTACTTTCCTGTGGTACTGTTTATTATGCTGTACAAGGTGGTTCTAACTTTTGAGTCTGTGGATGAAATCCTAATAAAAGTGTGACCATTCAAATGAAAGCTACTGAGCAGTACTTTCCTGTGGTACTGTTTATTATGCTGTACAAGGTGGTTCTAACTTTTGAGTCTGTGAATGAAATTCTAGAATGTGACCATTCAAATGAAAGCTATTGAGCAGTACTTTTCTGTGGTACTGTTTATTATGCTATATAAATAAAAGCTACTGGGTAGTACTTTCCTGTGGTACTGTTTATTACGCTGTACAACGTGGTTTGAACGTTTGAGTCTGTGGATGAAATCCTAAAGTGTGACCATTCAAATGAAAGCTACTGAGCAGTACTTTCCTGTGGTACTGTTTATTATGCTGTACAGAGTGGTTCTAACTTTTGAGTCTGTGGATGAAATTCTGAAGTGTGACCAATCAAATGAACGCTACTGAGCAGTACTTTCCTGTGGTACTGTTTATTATGCTCTACAAGGTGGTTCTAACTTTTAAGTCTGTGGATGAAATCCTGAAATGAATTTTGCAGAACAAAATTTGGGTATAATTCCTTTACAACCAAAATAATAAACGACAGACTTTATCACGGGTACATTTTACCGTACTTGGGAGAAATATTATCGATACTTTACTAAAAAATAATCGTAATTACGGGAATGTATAAGACGTTTATTCACTTGCAGGAAGTTCGAATGACATTGCGTTTCGCTAAATTACAATAAGCCACCCCCACCCCCACCCCCCATCTATTAAGACCCCTCCCCCGACAGCTCTAATATGTCCCCCCGGGGGTGGGGGGTGGGGGGGGGGGTTAATAGAGGATTTACGGTAGTGAAATAGTCAAGACCTGTACTTACCTCGTTTTTCCATTCTTCACGTCACACTGGAGCACTGTTCTAAGTCTACGCGGAGCCTCTGAAACATTAAACAACACTGCAACTTTCTTGCTCTCTTGCGGCGCCAGGACTCCGCAACTGGGTGTGAACGTAAATTCGGAATCCATTATCGTGCCATCTGGCGCCTGAGAGAAGAACCGTGCACAGTTTAAGCTATTCGAAGCACTGATATATAGTGGAGGGGCGCAGGAGAAGTGGGAAATTAGAGAGTTCTCTAAGGATTTTGATTTGCGGAACCCTGGTTCACACATGTGAAATACAAATGCAAGCGCAAGGAAATGGGACATTTTTCATTTTTTTTTACGTCGGCGTTTGCATTATTGTAGTTCAGACGTGTTTTTGCTCGCGTTTGAGTTAGCGTTTCCATTTGCGTTTGCGTTATGGTAGTTCAGACATAGTTTGCTTGTGTTGGCGTTTTCGTTAGTGTTTCGTTTGCCTTAGCGTTGGCATTGGCGTTAACGTTCGCGTTTAAGTTTGCTTTACGGTAGTTCAGACGTGGTTTGCTTGCGTTAGCGTTTACGTTAGCGTTTGCGTTTGCGTTTGCGTTTGCGTTTGCATTTTTGCTAACATTTGCGTTTTTGTTAGCATTTGCGTTTACGTTAGCGTTTGCGTTTTTGTTAGCATTTGCGTTTTTATTCGCATTTGTGTATCGTTTGCGTTTTTGTTAGCATTTGCGTTTTTATTCGCATTTGTGTATCGTTTGCGTTTGCGCTTGCGTTAACGTCGCTAGTGTAAGCGCTCTACGGAAACAAAAATAACATCGGACGTGAAATAATTGCTATAAAACCTCAATTTAAAAGGTTTAGCGTACCTCTAGACATTCTGGACACTCAGTTAAGCTCCACTCTGCTGGGATATTGGAAACGTTCTTGATAGTGATCTGCTCATAACCGTTAAGCTCTTTAAAGCGAACGAGATCGAAATTTAGGTCTGGACATGTAAAAACAACCTCTGGACCCTGGTAAAAAAAACAAAAAAACAAATAGAAACAATAGTTATACAGCAAGCTCCTGTGAAGTATGAGGAACAAAGCGCCGAATTGGTTACTAAAAGGGTATTCGCTTTTATTGTATAACCCACTGATTAATTTTGGTAGTGTCGCAGCTCTATTGTTTTAGGTGTTGCGGCTGCCTCTGTTTTTAGGGCTAGGAGCCATTGTTTATGTTGTTTGTTATAATGTTCTCTCGAAGGGTATCGAACCTTTCGAGACCTTACGAGAACCTTACGAGAACCTTACCTTACGAGAACCTTACGAGAACCTTTCGAGAACCTTACGAGACCTTACGAGAGCTGCTACATCGCCGATTAATGTTCTTGCGATCTAAGTAAATAGAACCAGCCAAAATTCTGTGTGTGATTTGTATCCCTCGTCTGATTTTCGTTCGACGACAATTTAATCAATGATCTTTTCATAAATGAAAAAAGAAAGTCGTCTTGCAGAAGCCAGTGAAGTCGAAATTTGAAATCTGGAGGCAAATGCGATGCCAGGAAATTGAAATTTATCTTCGGTTGCATCGCATTAGAAGAGAATTAATTAATTAATTAATTAATTAATTAATTATATTAATTACCTCAAACGCGGCCTTGACATAGACATACACGGGTGCAGATGAGTGTTTCAAGTCACACAGGATGGTCTCCTCGATCTGCCCGGGTTCATCTGCCATCAAAACTAACTCCAAGTCCAATTCCTGTCTCACACCTGTTCAACAACCATTCAACAAAGACATAAATCACAAATTTTGAGTTTAGACATTTTAGATGAACGGCACTTTATGTAACCTCGTTCCCAGGGAAGACCTTAAATAACAACGGTCTGGACCACCTCGGACACTTCTTGAGAATTATATAACGTAATGTCGACACTTAGAATTTTATTTTCATTAAATTTTTAAGTGTAAAAAAGAACATCTAAAAGCCCCACTCAGGATTGAACCTGTAACCTCAGCTAGGCTTAGGCTTATATAGCCTACTGTACCAGAGTACCACCTAGTTTCTCGGGTTGTTTAGGCCTAAATTTAACTATATAAACTGCTAACCCTTACCTCAACTAAAAGCTAACCAGTTACTCCGTTATATAAGTCTCAAGTGTCCGAGGTTTTGGAATTTGGAGTTTTTGGAATTTGGAGGTTTTGGAATTTGGAGCGAGGTTTTGGAATTCGGAGTGAGGTTTTGGAATTCGGACTGAGGTTTTGGGATTCGGAGTGAAGTTTTAGAATTCGGAGTGAGGTTTTGGAACTCGGAGTGAGGTTTTGGAATTCGGAGTGAAGTTTTAGAATTCGGAGTGAGGTTTTGGAATTCGTTTGGAATTCGTTTGGAATTCGGAGTGCACTTGTGGGCCACCGTAAAAGTACCTCCGAAAACGCCATTTCATCGTGTCTCTCTTTATAAATGACTGCATGCGGTATATAACATTACCATTGCCACTAACTTTTTTTTTCATGTTAAAACTTCCTTATTACTCAATAACATGATAATTATAACAGTAGTGGGTACCTATAACAGATGATTGAGGTTCAACCAATATTCTTCTCGATGGCTCATCTATGTTTCGCCATGAAACACTTGCTTCGGAAACGCTGTTGTTCGCCATCTGAAACAGAAAAATGTTTGATGTGTAAAAAAATGTATATTTTTTGGAACCCTTTCCGAAGGTCATACAGACATGCTCCATAGAACTTCAATAAACGACGTTCAAAGGCCATTTTTGCAGGGATTTTAAACACCGTTTCAAACCCCCGAGGTAAACAAGCGCCAATTTTCGCCGCGATAACACCGCGATTTGATTTCAACTTTGAATTGTTGTGCCAACCTCGTCCTCTGGCCCCAGTTGTTCAAAGAGTGGATAACGCTATCCACCGGATAAATCACTATCCAGTGGATAAACGTTAACAAAACCCATTGCTCTATCCACCGGATAGTGATTTATCTGATGGATAGCGCTATCCACGTTTTGAACAACTGGGCCCAGGTCTTTCTTCTCTTTCAGAATGGGGTGCGAGAAACCGGTAAATTGACCCCTGTTAAGAGATTTAAAAGCTGACGTTTGAATCTCTTCACGATGGCATATTTAAAGGGGCACTGTCACGCAGATCTTGCCGTGTTTTGGTCAAAATACACTAAATATATGACAAAGTACCTTTGCTCAAACATAAAATTGCTTTTAGTACACCAAGAAGATAATATCAAGTGATTTCTTCAAGGAAGAACAAACCATAAGTTTTTCTGCGATTTTTCCACGACTCTTGGGAGGAACTTGACAAAATTGACCAATTTTTTCAAGTTGCAATCTATTTCCATCCTGGCCATCCGCAGCCAAAGATAACGAATACTAGTTTCTGTGCACTGGTAGAGTATTTGTTAACAAAACTGGACCATTATTTGTAGGTTTCCATTGAAACAAATATGATTTTTGGCTTTTCAAAGTGATACTAAAAATAGGTGACAGAAAAAAACAAATTTCCGTGTCTCATTCCCCCACCGACAGTAGCACAGTTCTTTAACTGACTAACCCCTTTATTGACTGGTCAGGTGGCTTAGATACACAGTGTCTTTTAAAGAGTTAAAATAACTCCTTAGTTGGAGTTAAATTAACTCCTTACACTGTAGTATATTTTTTGGTTGTTAATTCAACTCCAAAGTAGAGTTATTTTAACCCCAAAAGTGGTTATCTTGCTGTATAGTAGAGTTAAATTAACTCCATAAGCGATTGGAGTTATTTTAATCCCGGATTCGGAGTTAAATTTGGAGTTAAAATGATCCCCTGAATTTAAATAACTCTTTGGAAAATTACAGTGTAGAGTTACTGTATTTAATGAAGCGAATCACTGATTCAAATGATTGTTGTTGATGACTTCGACACTGTTAAGGGTGTTGCCATTCAAAATAACGTAGACAAAACTATTTTAATGCTTTTTTTTCCTAATACGCCCGTCAATTAGCATCCAACGCAGATATCCTTAGGGCTTGTCACGCGCTGCTAAGGACGTCAGCGTTGCTGGCTATACGCCGATTGGCTTAACAGTGCCCTTAGAGGCAATCATTATTAAATGTTTTAAGTCCAACATCTATTAATTATAGGTTGCCATCGATGCCTTTTGACTTGAATTAGAGCTAATGACTTGAAAAAGCATTAGTTTGTATGTGCATCAAAGCGTCAAAAAGGAATAATTGATAAATATAATTATTTTAACACTACACCAAAGAAAAGCGATAGATATACTGACATTTAAACTCATCCACCCTGTTAATCTTAGTGTGTATTTCATAAATCAAGAAATGGAAATGAATTGGCTTGACGTAAACGACAATCGATGAAAGGCTGTTTACTTAGACTACACAAAATCATATTCTTTATTCGATTATTTTACGAAAAAGACCTGTTATTCACTATTTCGTTATTACGATTGTACTATTGATTATTCTTGATTTTAAAGCATATGTATTCTTTATTGATTTACTTTCGTTATAGCTTTCTTTCGTCTTTGTTAAAACTGTTTCAACGAAGTTAATCGCAGAGAACATTTTGCGTTCCAAACGAAAGAAACTGGATCGCTTCTTGGAAGAGCAGTCAAGCGTAATTTTGCGGTTTGTTTAAATCCGCTTTTTTTATTACTAGAATGCTCTCAACTGATACTAAATGTCGCCATGTTTATTCGCTTGGTGCTCATGAAAAGAAACTATAAACCTCTTAGGAAAATAAACACTAGTTAATTGTTCCCAGATTTGCATTATCGTTCGAGTGGCCAATATTGGTGGCATAAAGCTACAATTGGGGGCCATAACAGATCACACCTTTCACACTGATCGAGGGAGCAATACTGTCAAGTTATCTTTAGTTTTCTAATTTCAACAATTTAGTCAAAATGGCCGATGACGAAATTGCTGCTTTGGTTGTGGATAATGGCTCCGGTATGTGCAAGGCAGGTTTCGCCGGAGACGATGCTCCTCGTGCAGTGTTTCCATCCATCGTTGGCCGTCCAAGGCATCAGGGTGTGATGGTTGGCATGGGTCAAAAAGACTCTTACATCGGCGACGAAGCTCAGAGCAAAAGAGGTATTCTGACTCTAAAATATCCCATCGAACATGGCATCGTAACAAACTGGGACGACATGGAGAAGGTAAATAAATGTTTGCAGCGTAAATATCGAATTGAAGCATCGACTGACGATAAATTTCCTTTCTTCAGATCTGGCATCACACCTTTTACAATGAGTTGCGTGTGGCGCCCGAGGAACACCCAGTTTTGCTGACAGAAGCTCCTCTCAACCCAAAAGCCAACAGAGAAAAGATGACTCAGGTAAACTACAAGTTTTGTCGCAATATTAAACTGAAGAAAAAGTCCAAGTGTTGCACTTTGAAACTCCTGCCGGTCGCTACATACAGAAAACCGCAATCCAAGTAGGCGGGGTCGCATTTTGAAATTCTTTGTAAGAAGAAAGAAAATGTTTCTTTGAACTACCAACTCCGTATTATTTGGCAAAACACAATGAATGTAGCCCATTGCAACTGTTAAGTTTGATAGCGTGTTATTTTAATTCCCTGCGAATATTTGCAACCAACATTTCATTGGAAGTTTTAAAGGGCCCGTTAAGATAAGGACATATTTACTGGAAACATCGGCTAATTCAGTTGCCACAATGCTTCTTTTGATAGAATATCAAAGAATTACAAAAAAAGAAACTATTTTTATTTAGTTACTTGCGACAAATTTGCATGTCTGTGTATATAATATTTACTTTATGCCTGGGTATATTGTATCTGTGTATATTGACTTTAGGTCTGTGTATATTCAATTATATTATATCTATATGTCTGTGTATATTCACCTATGTCTATGTATATTAACTTTATGTCTGTGTACATTCCTTTTATGTCTGTTTATATTCGCTCTTAACTATTCACTTGAAATTTTGAAATTTTATGTACAAAATGACTCCTCAAACTGTTTTCGCAGAAAGCTTTACGTGTAACTGCTTGATCTTATCTGACTTTCTCTCGTGGCCATATTTGGTAAAGAAAATCTGTGATTGGTCAGAAATACTTGTACACGGTTGACTGATTAATAATTAACAAATATATTCCACTTTGTCACGCGTCTGTTCAATTATAGACCACAGATGACGTCAAAATGTGTTAAAAACAAAAAATTGGCAAAAGAGCCCCAGGCGAGTTGGTCACTGAAATTAACACATTTTGACGACGTCTTCTGTGTAAGGGCCTGGTCGCACTACAGTCAAAAACAAAAATTAGCCCGTGCAAAAATCGAGGAAAACAAAAGAAACCGCTCCGATGGGACACCCTTTTTGTGTTTTTGTTTTTATGTCATTTTACACGGGATAATTTTTGCTTTTGACTGTCGTGCGACCAGGCCCTAACTGAACAGACGCACGGCAAAATGGAATCTATTTTTTTATACAATAACAGGAAGGAAAAACTAGCCTCGTAGCACTCGACTGTGAACATGACTGTTCAAGGATTTTTTTTCTCTAATTTCGGCATTTTCCACGTCAAAACTACTTTTCGCTTCGGTTCTGTCTTTTTCTTAATCGTCAATAGCTTCTGATAAACATTTTTTTTGATACCTTCGCGTGCCGTTTCCGGATTAACTTCGTCCATATTTTCAAAACTGTCCGCCATGTTGGACGAAACAGGGAACACAAATTATCCATGACGTCAACTGTGCGTCTGTACTCTGATAGATCATAGGTAATGACCAATCAAAATGCGCGAAGAATTCAGTATATGGTATAAGCACGGATGGCTGCTTTTTTGTTCAAAATATGTCAATAATTAACATCAGCTGACACTACTGATAAAAGCGCGGAAATGTTGTTTAAAATATACGTCCTGGTTCAAAACAATTTTAACATGTTCAATATTTCCTTTGACGCAAAACACCTTAATACTACATTAGCGAAGCTGTCATGTGATATTTAACTCGCATGTGCTTTTTCAGTGCTTATGAAAAACATTTATAGGCTTGATTTGTCAAAATTTCAGATAAAAATCAAAGCGTGTATGGATTTCTGAATATTTTTTGCTATTTTCGTTGCTTGGTAAGGAAACTAGACATGGGCGCTTTCTTTTTTTTTTTTTTAACTAGACCTTAACAGACCTTAAAGTTATTTAATGAAGGGGTTACTTTCTAAAGAAATTATGGGTAGAGTCTAAATGCTATAGCTGAGAAAGAGGTGGGACACCTTAATGTGAATATATAACGTAAGAACCAGATTAACTTCCCATAACCCTAAGCCCGACTGGTTAGCTTTTAATTAGGGTTAGGTTAGCGGGTAATATAGTTCAATTTAAACCAAATAACTTATTTGCATGTGAATGAAAACTCATTTTCATAAAAGGTTTCGCACCTAGCCTCGCTTTGATAGAGAGGCTAAAAGCATCTCGGAAATGGCCTATAGAGGTTTTGCACGGCAGCCATGTTGCATGGCAGGAACAATAGATTCTTTTTCCCATGGGAAAGAATGTTCTTTCTAATGCAAAACATTTTCATTGTTCCTGCCATGCAACATGGCTGCCGCGCAAAACCTCTATTGACGCAAGCAGCTCGATAGTGTTGTTGTCGTGTAGGATCTCTAACAATCTACGTCAGGTCTGTCGCTGCAATCCTACAACATTGGATGGGGGGACGGGGGTTAATGCGGCAGAGTGTAGTAAAAGGAAAGATACAGTGATAAATATGTCACGAAAACTGTTTTTGTTATAGAGTGTGTCAACTATTTTTGTCGCCTATTGTAGATACTGCCTGAGGTCAGAGGTTCGAGCTTTGGTGGGAACTTTAGACTTTCTTTTTTACAGTTAAATATTTATTGAAGATCAAATTCCAGTTGTCGACATTACGTCATATAACTCTCAATAAGGTGCCCGACCTCCTTCTGAGCTCAGTATAGCAGGTAAACTCTACCGAAAATATGACGCTCTGCGTCGGTGGGGAGTGAAACATGAGAATTTGGTTTTATCGACTGAGTCGATAACTTCAGTTAAATTGGCCACCGTAAAAAAGATTTCTGAAGGTGATGTTTCGAGCGCTAACCTTTCGTCAGAGTGAATCAAGGAATGGTGGGTTCAATAACTTCTAACGAGTTTATTTTCCTTTTTCAACAGATCATGTTTGAGACCTTTAACTCCCCAGCAATGTACGTCGCCATACAGGCCGTGCTGTCTCTGTATGCCTCTGGTCGTACTACAGGAATTGTTATGGACAGTGGTGATGGTGTGAGTCATACAGTTCCCATCTACGAGGGTTACGCGCTTCCCCATGCCATCATTCGGCTCGATTTGGCCGGTAGAGACTTGACCGACTACCTCATGAAGATTCTGACAGAGCGAGGCTACTCTTTTACCACCACTGCCGAGCGTGAGATCGTGCGTGACATCAAAGAGAAGCTGTGCTATGTTGCTCTGGACTTCGAACAAGAAATGCAAACTGCTGCTTCAAGCTCCAGCTTGGAGAAGAGCTACGAGCTTCCTGATGGACAGGTCATCACCATCGGTAACGAAAGATTCCGTGGACCAGAGGCCATGTTCCAGCCTGCCTTCCTTGGAATGGAATCCGCTGGCATCCACGAGACCACATACAACTCGATCATGAAATGCGACGTGGACATCCGTAAGGATTTGTACGCCAACATAGTGTTGTCTGGCGGTTCCACCATGTACCCAGGTATTGCTGATAGGATGCAGAAAGAAATCTCTGCTCTGGCTCCACCCACGATGAAGATCAAGATCATTGCTCCTCCAGAGCGTAAATACTCTGTATGGATCGGAGGATCGATCTTGGCTTCGCTGTCCACCTTCCAACAGATGTGGATCTCCAAGCAGGAGTACGATGAATCTGGTCCCGCCATTGTTCATCGCAAGTGCTTCTAAACACTAAATCGAACTTTTAGCATTTGCTTGTAGCGGTTTATGAACAGGTCGATCAAGAAAACAATTTGCGATAGTGTTCTGAAACATTTGCACCATGGAAGTACAAATTTTCTTTCTCCGTTGTGCGCCTTAGAAACTTACTCTATTTTTGTAGATGTGATACGATTCCTAACAAAGTACCCGCGCTGACTTTGAACGTTTATAACTTAAGAAAAATAAATAGTAGAGGGACTACTATACGCTCGGGTAAACGTCCGATGCAAAACCCTTCAAATCATTTAAATTCGCCATTTTCAGCTACAATAACGACAACACACAACATTTCAGGTAAACATACGTTTATCTTGATCATATATATGAATATTCATCACAGAATATCACGATAAGTGAACCTTTTCGATATTCCCATACATTTCCTCTAAATTTAAAAATACGAACGGTGACACAGTTTGTGTGGGACCCCTGTGGCTATTCTCGCTATTTTCTGACTTTTCTATGGTACGAGCACTGATCAATCGGCTTCATTTCATCTTATAGCGGAGCACTTGCCAGGCCGAAGGCCTGGCTGCGCAGCCCCATACTCATAGAACCATGCCCGTCATTTTTCATGGTCATGGCTAGCGGAATGTTTCGCGGGCGCGCGTGTGCCCGTCCACCGCCCTCCGCCGCCGCCGTCGCGCAGGACTAGCTTGCCTTCGCGCAGGACTAGCTCGCGGGCGCGTATGACGTCGCAAAACATGCGCGTACGACGTCATGTTGAAACCAAAGCGAGGCTTTGTTTTTCGCGCGGTTACACGGCCGAATGTCACGTCAGCTAGAAAAACACTTTGATGTTTTGCTGTGAATTTACTAAGCGGAGAAAACCGTTGAAATTAAAGGCGTTATTTCCCTTAATATTTCGCAGTTTGCTACTCAAGACAAGGATACTAATTAAGGGATACTCAGAAGCCGCTTTAGTGGAAAAAGACGAGCTTTCAGGGATGAAATCTTGCTTCGAGGAACTTCATGTATTACGTTTTTATCAATGCGGGAGATATTTGTTTTCTACGGATTTCAGAACCAAGCAAGCGAGGGACTTAAAGGTAAAACAGATTAAGTTTTCGATGAGAATTTATGTTGATATCAATCTGTGAGTGACTTTTTATTGGTGTTATTGTTAGTTTTGGAGAATTGATTTTAAAACGTGCTTAAATTCAGTTGTATCAATCTCTTGAATTTCATCGAAGAAAGCTTGAACTCGATGAGCTATAATTAAGCTTAAATGGTGCGCGTTTTGCTTTTAAACGTAAACTAATGGAGATTTGAATAAATTTTTTCGAAATAAGATTGTGTTGTCCATTTTTATGTGTTTGTTCATTCATTAGATAGTTTGAAAAGCGATTTTATGTAAACAAAACAAGACTTTGATTTTATAGTACAGTTCTATCTTCACTCGTATCGCCTTATGCAAATATGTTTGTGTATTTTTGCAATTTTTGATTTTCAAATCAGTTTCTCGGGCAATTTTTGACAAACAAAAACTGTATTTTATTCGGAAACTAGTGGTACTAGTTATTCTAGACAGAGAAAACTTGTTTTTGTGAACTTTTGTACGGTCTATAAAAATGTACTGTGCAGACAGTCGCGTAATACTGTTTTTGAGAATTGCTAAAATTGAAAATAGCCCGTTCGGCAATCTTAATTCTTGTGCTTCCAACCTTTCACCTTAGTTAAGTTTCACCTTGGTTAAGTTTCACCTTAATTAAGCTTGTTCAAAGTGCGACGCTGTTAGGCTTGGGCTATCTATATATATTATTTTGCTGTGACCAAGATAAAACTCAAATCAAATCGGTCCACAAATGCAAAGATCTTCTCACAAACGGCGTGCCACTTGGAGCTTGCCAGATGTAGTAACTTTCAATTCAACGCCGATAAAAACAAACAGCCGCCGAAATAGATCACTTTCAACTTCAAAATTTGGGATGAAATCGTGGAGTCAATTGGAGTCAATTAGGTTTTCGAGAAAGTTTATACTTTAAATGACTGGAATTGGGTATTATTTGGCTTATGACTCGCCTTTTTTTTTAACCGATCCAACCAATTTAAAATACGCATTACTGATGACTACAAACAGACATGAACGACAACAGTCAAACAATACCACGATAATTTTTTTCAACGGGTCCACTCCACTCTGAGAAAAATATTTCCTGGCACATTATTAATAGAGGAAAAAGGTTCGCATTGTTTTTTTCCATGCCTTTACTTTAATAGATACAGCTAGATACGTGCGTTCTTCGGTTCCACCGGAAGTCATTCACCTGAATTTTACCCAAAGCACGCTGGGAAGACGGTAATATATTGGCCGAGTCGAGAACGGAACTTGTAACTAGTAAACATCGTGTTCTTATACTTGTGCTTATGCTCACGTTCGTTTTCACTTGGCATAAAACCAGTTATGCTTGCGCTTGCGCTTATACATGCGTCGCTAGTGAAAACCAGGCTTTAGTGCTCATGAAAATAAATTATAAAACCCGGAAAATAAACGCTAGTTTTGTTCCCAGATTTGCATAATCGTTCGAGTGGCCAATATTGGTAGAATAAAGCTAGAACCGCCGGTGGGCCACAACAGACCCGGAACAGATCACAACTTCCACACTGATCAAGGAAGCAATACTGTCAAGTTCCCTCTAGTTTTCTAATTTCAACAATTTAGTCGAAATGGCCGATGACGAAATTGCTGCTTTGGTTGTGGATAATGGCTCCGGAATGTGCAAGGCAGGTTTCGCCGGAGACGATGCTCCTCGTGCAGTGTTTCCAACCATCGTTGGCCGTCTAAGCGATCAGCGTGTGATGGTTAGCAAAGGTAAAAAAGACTGTTACATCGGCTACGAAGCTCAGAACAATAGACGTATTCTGACTCTAAAATATCCCATCGAACACGGCATCGTAACAAACTGGGATGACATGGAGAAGGTAAATATACCATTGCAGCGTACAGTATTCTTAAAAAGAAATGTAAACGATTAATCGTCGAATATCGCGTGGCTTTGTTTTTGCGATATTTCGCCGAAATATCGCACGGATTGCCATTGCATTAAAACGAGAAATCGCCGATATCTCTAAGATAATTTGAAGAGATTTCGTTCTAGCAAAAGTTCGCCGCAGCGATATTTCGTATAGAGTAGGGCTGCAACGATACATTATTTTTCTCACGATACGATACATATCTCGATACAAGTGCCACAATACGATGTATAAGATACGATAGAAAGTTCCATCCTTGCTTCGTATAGCTTCGCATGCTTCCGACACATATTTTTCACAATTAGTTGTCAGCTGACCCAGTCTTGCACGCCCACCGGAAAAACGCCCACCGGAAAAACATGCCGTTCATCGTAAAATGACTTCCCGTGTTGGTGGAAAAATGTATGTAATGATGTCGTCCCTTTATAATTTGTTTAATAAATAGCTATAAAAAAAGGTTTGGACGTGGGTAAGGAGTCATTTAGACAGTAATTTCTGAATGTTGATGAAGAATCATAATATCATAATATCGCGATATGTAGTTCAAATATCGATATTCGTATCGTGACAAAAAATATCGCGGTCCACCGGTGCGCCGGTGTATCGACAGTATCGTTGCAGCACTAGTATAGAGTCAAACGAGATATCGTTCTAGCTATTGAATCAAACAAGATTCGTTCCCGGATTTACAACAACGAAACGAAACGAAACTTTCAAACAGTTATCGCATCACCACACCGTTCGCGTGGCCGAACGTTTAGCTTACTGTATTTTGCGAAACGAAACGGAACGGATGTCACAGAGCTAATTGACATAAAATATGAAATGTGGTGGTTTCTCGAGGGAGTAATGATACCTCGAGTTGGACTTCGAGTTCGAGTTCGAGTTCGAGTTCGAGTTGGACTTCGAGTTGGACTTCGAGTTGGATTTCGAGTTGGGGTTCGAGTTGGACTTCGAGTTGGATTTCGAGTTGGGGTTCGAGTTGGACTTCGAGTTAGATTTCGAGTTAGTAGGTAAAAAATCGAGAAAAATTTAGTGTCCGTTGTCCGTATTAGAGAGGTTCCGTATTATAGAGGTGTTTTTTAAAGAAAATATGTGAGAATTTTGTCGGGACACAGGAAACTGTCCGTAATAGAGAGGTGTCCGTAAGGAGAGGTTCGACTGTCGATTTTTATCGATTATATTTTTTCATATTTGTATTTTATTTTTTTTAACTCGAAGTCCAACTCGAAGTCCAACTCGAAGTCCAACTCGAAATCCAACTCGAAGTCCAACTCGAAATCCAACTCGAAGTCCAACTCGAACTCGAACTCGAACTCGATGTCCAACTCGACGTTTCGGGATTCCCGTTTCTCGAGTGGCTGGGTGTCTTAGAATTAAGGCCCGGTTCAAACGTCGCATTTCACTTGCGCCGAATATAATTCATGAATTAAATGCATGCGAACAGCTGGTGAAATGCGACGTTTGAATCAATTAAATTCGATTCGGATAGATTTGAATTAAATGCGACTTCTGCCGCATCTTCGACCGAACCAGTCGAGTATTCGACAGAAGTTCGACAGTTCATTCAAACGTCGTGCCGAATATAATGCATAAATTATAGTAAATTATTATGATTCATTTATTACCTACAATTCGCCAGGATTTCCGTAAATGCCAAGCGCAGAAGAGTCTAAACAACGCTCGAAACATGGCGGGGACGAAGGAATGTTTGGTTCTTGCTGCTTGAAAACAAAATAAATTATACTTCTTTGACGTGCGGTAATCACTTTTGTATGAGGTCCTCGGTTTTCGAAAGCGAAGAAGACACTCCTGGGTGGAAAGAGGGAAAATCTGTAATAAATCTGTATAATCTGTATAATCGCACATCAGAGTAATTTTCCAATACATTCTTCCACCATCCAGTGTTTCTTGCCAGTCTTAGACATGATCGGTGTCTGGGAAGCTGTGTTTTCACTTTCTTTATGACATAAACATCAGCAAAAAGATTAAACAAACGCTCAGTAGATGTCTTCGTCTGGCAAGTAGGGAGCTTATTAATTTTAAACCACGTTTAAAAAAAATAACTTTAGTGGCTTACAGCATTGCCGCAAAGCGCGATCTCTTCAATAAAAAACAATCCTTATGCACTTCCATTATTCGCCAATATCTCTGTCAAATTTAGCGAAATCAGCCTTCAAACCTTCACGATATAACGTTTTTAAAGTGACACCCCTGCTAAAAAATTTGCCTTATGAATTTATTGATGGACAGGTATCCCCCGCGACCTTAAGCAACCACGACGGCGACGGCAGCGAGAACGGCACAAAACAATAGGTTTAATGAGCGAAAACAATGCCTCTGCACGTGCATTTTACATTTTGGTACACTTCTTTGTCGTTCCTGCAAAACAACAACGTCAAATGATCAAATCATAGGTTTTGTGGAGAACGTGAACACACGACGGCTAATTTTCCTTTCTCCATTGGAAAGCCATTCCTTCAACTTCATCTCCTGGACAATCCAGTCACATTAGACAAAGTAAACAAATTGTAACAACTGCAAAGTAGTTTAATATACCGCGAATCCTTTCTTCAATTGGCGTTTTCCTTCGCTTTGCCATCGTCGTTGCTTAAGACGGGTGATTGCATCATTAACCTGCGTCTTCTGCTGTTATGAATCATATATAAATAAAACGAACAGAGTTTTCGTCGACTTCACCAACCACGTTGTTGTCTACCAGTTTGGATAACAAGCTGTCGGAGTATGTATGTGTGTGAGTGAGTGAGTGAGTGAGTGAGGGAGGGAGGGAGGGAGGGAGGGAGGGAGGGAGTGTATGTATGTATGTATGTATGTTTGTATGTGTACAGCTATTTCAATTAACGTTGTCGGATGAAAGCTCAAAGCCAAGACCGCAAGGTAGTATGGGTAGTTGTAAATAGCCATTGCATAAGAATCCCATACTACCTTGCGGTCTTGGCTTTTCGCCTTTTTCATCCGAGAACGTTAATTGAAATAGCTGTATATGTATGTATGTAAGTATGCATGTATGTATAAACATTGACGGCGAACGGAGTTAAACTTGGCACAGTTAAATTCGACGTCTGAGGCCCCGTCCACACGTATCCGGATATTTTTGAATCCGCAACTTTTTGGTTGCGGATTGGCCTTCCGTCCACACGTATCCGGCGAATTCGGCTCACGAATCCGCAGCTTTTTGAATTCGCTCTCCAGAGTGGAAATTTTTTAATGCGCTACGAGTACGGCATCGTGTGGACGGTCGAATCCGGATATTTTGGAATACGCTGACGTAACAGTATCAGATCCAGTCTTTAACCGCGCGAATATTCAACATGGCCGACCGAAATGTTCTCGCTTCAATTCTACATGGACTTATTTCTAGTCTAATAACGTGTTTACAGTTGAACTTTGATTTAAACTTGGCTTTTGCGTATGCTTTTTTGACAATATTTAAAGAGGAGCCCTAACTGCTAGAGCGAATCCGGATACGTGTGGACGGGCAAATACGATTCGAATACGCTACGTGTGGACGCGAATATTTTCTAATCCGCAAGAAAAAAGTTGCGGATTCAAAAATATCCGTATACGTCAGTGTGGACAGGGCCTGAATCAAATGTCGAATTTAACTATTTTAGTCGACTAAAATAGGAATTACATTCGGCACATGTGAAATACGAAGTTTGAACCGGGCCTTAGATGTAAACAGCTGTGACAACGCACCTTTGGAAAAGGGCAACACCTATTCCCACGCCAAAATCCATTTTATCTAATATTTCAAAAGTTTCAGCGAATTTCTGGTTGTGGGAAACAGTTGATGGAGACTGAGTTCTTACTTTAACATGACTTCGAAAAATGGAGCATTTTTAATTACCGGTAGTAGTCTAGGTTGAGACATCTTGTCTCCAGAGTTGACACTCGTTATTAATCAATCAAATAAACGTTTACGGCGTAGACATCGAATTGAAGCATCGACCGACGACAAATGTCCTTATTTCAGATCTGGCGTCACACCTTTAACAACGAGTTGCGTGTAGCACCCGAGGAACACCCAGTTCTGCTGACAGAAGTTCCTCTCAACCCAAAAGCCAACAGAGAAAAGATGACTGAGGTAAACTACACGTTTTGTCGCAATTGTAAACTGTAGAAAAAGTCCGCCAAGTGTAATTACATTTTAAAACTCCTGCCATAGTGTGTAAAATGGGGTTGACAGGCCTACGCGGCTCCCACGTTCGTGTTTTAGCCGTTCTCATAGTTTTGCTCTCACGAGTATATCTTTCAAGGAACGTCCTTTCTTGTATGATATGATTGGTCGTTCCTTAAATATGCCGTTTAGCAATGGTTGGCTTTCAATTAAATGCCATTCTTTCATGAGAATTTGTTTCAAGTTAGGCACTGATGGTTGATATTGTGTGTAAAATGGGGTTGACAGGCCTACGCGGCTCCCACGTTCGTGTTTTAGCCCTTCTCATAGTTTTGCTCTCACGAGTATATCTTTCAAGGAACGTCCTTTCTTGTATGATATGATTGGTCGTTCCTTAAATATGCCGTTTAGCAATGGTTGGCTTTCAATTAAATGCCATTCTTTCATGAGAATTTGTTTCAAGTTAGGCACTGATGGTTGATATTGTGTAACAAAGGGCAAGATTCGTTTGTTTTCTTTGTTTTTTCGTTGTTGGAGGGCTAGCTTTCTGTCTTCAAATTTCACTTCAGAAAGTGTTTTCTGTATCAAATTTTCCGGGTTGCCATAGTGTTTCTTTTGATAGAATATCAAAGAATTACAAAAACGGAACTGGCATAGCCCTTAAAATAAATATTGTTATTTTTATTTAGTTTTCTTTAATACAACAGCTTAATGTAATTTAATGTAACTTGCAATGTAAAATTTGTTTTTTGGTCAATAAAAGTATTGTTAAACTTAAAAAAAAATTAGTTACTTACAACAAATTTGCATGTCTGTGAATATAATGCGCCGATCAATTCGAAACATCAACAACAACGATTTATTTCCAAATAACAAAACAAATTATATTAGCAACCCGCAAATAACTAAAGTTAATCGTGGCGGGTTGCCACACACTAAACAATTACTATAAAATAATTGACAGATAACAATAAATACGAAAATAAGGAATGGATAATTTATGATTAGTTACTGTAACAACAACAAATAAATTAATTAATAATAGAAATAAAAATAAATATAGCTCTTTGGCATACAAAGCTTTGCTTTCATGTCCAAATTGAGCACTGTATTAGGATGAGTCATTGCTGTAGCATTGCGCATAGCTCACTAGTTTTCTAGTTTGAGCACAGTCAGAGTGAATCAAGGAATTGTGGGTTCGATAACTTGTAACGAGTTTATTTTCCCTTTACAACAGATCATGTTTGAGACCTTTAACTCCCCAGCAATGTACGTCGCCATACAGGCCGTGCTGTCTCTGTATGCCTCTGGTCGTACTACTGGAATTGTTATAGACAGCGGTGATGGTGCGAGTCACACAGTTCCCATCTATGAGGGCTACGCGCTTCCCCATGCCATCATTCCTTTTGACTTGGCCGGCAGAGACTTGACCGACTATCTCACGACGATTCTGAACGAGCGTGGCTACTCTTTCCGCTCTTTCACCACCAGATCCGAGCATGAGATCGTGAGTCACATTAAGGAGAAGCTGTGCTATGTTGCGCTGGACTTCGAACAAGAAATTGAAACTGCTGCCTCAAGCTCCAGCTTGAAGAAGAGCTACGAGCTTCCTGGTGGGCAGGTCATCACCATCGGTAACGAGAGATTCCGTGCACCTGAGGCCATGTTCCAGCCTGCCTTAATTGGAATGGAATCCGCTGGCATCCACGAGACCACATTCAACTCGATCATGAAATGTGACGTGGACATCCGTAAGGATTTGTACGCCAACATAGTGTTGTCTGGTGGCTCCACCATGTACCCAGGAATCGCTGAAAGAATGCAAAAAGAAATCTCTGCTCTGGCTGAGCCAGAGCTAGTGCTAGAGCCATTCTCTCAGCAACCACGCAAGATGAAGATGAAGGTCAAGATCACTGCTCCTCCCGAGCGTATATACTCTGTATGGATCGGAGGGTCGATCTTGGCTGCGATGCCCAACTTCCAACAGATGTGGATCTCCAAGCAGGAGTACGATGAATCTGGTCCTGCGATTGTTCATCGCAAGTGCTTCTAAGCACTAAATCGAACTTTTTGCATTTGCTTGTAGCGTTTTATGAACAGGTCGAAAAAAAAAGCATTTCGCGATAGCGTCCTGAAAAGTTTGCACCGTGGAAATATAAATTTCCTTTCTCCGTTGTGCATCTTAGAAACTTACTCTATTTTTGTAGATGTGGTGCGATTCGTAATAAAGTGTCCGCGATGACATTGAACGTTTACAAGTTATTAAGTTCGTTTGACCATAACCAACCAAACTTCGTGGCTTTTTCTGAAATTTACCTGGGTTCATTTCAATGTGACATATGTTTGTTCGTGACATTAAAACCATATTTTGACAAGCTCGGTTATATTTTAGAAATTTTTACAATACAACATCATTTTAGCATTTTTCGTTCCATTTTGACCAACTTTGACTCAATTTTGGTGTTTTTCTATCATAATGGAAATTCAAAACGGCGGATCCAAGATGGCGACCGTTCGAATTCCCGCGTCAAATGACAATATTCCTCCAAGTTTCACAATTGTACTACGAATAAAACTCTGATGGTTTCAAGTAGCCAGATAATAATGCGTGTTCATAACGTATATTTATGGTTTGTAACATATATGTACGTTACATCCATAACGTATATTTACGTCAAAGTTCACAACGCATATATATTCAGTGGCTGTGTATAAAACAGTAAGGGCGGTTTTATAATACCTATATATTTTATTTTGGTACAAATATTTGTGATTTTCTTTACATTTATACACTAGCAGTTATCAAAGATTACGGAGACGCGTTCAAAGGTTTCCGGCGGAAGTGAGCCCCCGATAAAAGCAATAGGGGCGGCCATTTGACAGTCTGGACACCAAAAATTTTCAATTTTTTCTGCATGCAAGGCACAGGATAACCAACACGAAATTAGCATTGCGTTCTTCGAACGCGATAAACTATTTTCCCGCATACCATGATAATTTGTGAGAGGTCGCGCGCGTCACATACATAAACATGAGTACAATCTGTATTTTAACATGATTCAATGCTGACCTTTAAAGGAAATCTGTATTGGTCTCCTATTGTAAGTGACCCTGGGCACACAATCAATGGAGGGGAGACACACACATCAAACGGCTGAAATAAAAAACACACTTGCAGTTAGAACGATAAATGCAGTACCTGACAGATCCAACCGTAGAGTTAAGAAACACGGTACCGCCGAAATAACGAAATTGTGTTTAATGCATTTTTTTATTTCTTCATTCTTTTCAACTCGTGAATGCATGAAGCAGTGAACGAGTTACAACAGTTAAGAGACAAAAATAAATTGATTGGTCAGCCAATGGGCTGTTAACATCAAAGGGGCACTGTCCCGCCAAAATAACGAAATTGTGTTTACTTAATTTCCATGTTATATCGCCAAATGCCACCAAATATACAACTAAATTGGATAAAAAGATTCTATAGAGCAAAACAGAAGCAGTAGTTTGGAGATAAAGTGCAGGATTACAAGGATGGAAGTGGATTACAGTTCACCAATTTTGATTTCGTGACAGGCGGTCAAGAAATCAAAGTTTCCATTCTGGTGGAATTTTGAGCCTTTTAGTCGTTATTTTGTCTTCTTAGTTCATATTTCTTTGCGTTCATCACTTTTAGCGACTTTTCTTCCTATTTTAAAACAATAACGCAAGCCTAAAGCAAGCTCCTCGCCATAATCATCAGAACACGATATTTCAGCCGGGATAATGTCCCTTTAAATCTCGCTTTAACCTCCAAACCTGGCATCGCTTAAGATTCATTTTATATAACTTGGCATTGGTTGCATGTTTTCCCGAATTTGCCACCCTTTGGATGTTTTGCGAGTTTGACAAAGCTTGCGTGGGTTGTGCTTTTGAAGTGCGTGCGCGAGCGTAGAGCGTGGAGCGCGTCTCACGCTTATATTACTGCGCGCCAATCGTATTCACGCACCGTTAAAGCAACTGTTACCTAGGCTACGTTTTGGCACCGATAGTTATCTCTCGCTCATGCACCTCTTCAGAACCTCTAATTTCATTGGATCCGGTTATCACGCACATGTATTGTTTTCAGGGCTACGGTCCATTGTTCTGTTGTTTGTTCTATTGTTTTCTCAGCCAATCCGTTCCAAGACGTGCATACCGCCTCTTCGCGCTTTGCAGACGTGCATCTTTTACCGCACTTATGACCAGGAGGATGTTTTCTCGTGCTTGGCGCTAGTTGCACGTCTTCCCGCACATGTTTTCCCGCGCTTAGTACCAGCTGTGCGATTGATTGGTTCTTTGCGTTTTTACATTTGTTGTAATTGTAGCTTGTGAAAAGGCTTCTTTTATGGGGAATTCGGTTAAAAGAAATCGGCGCGCGATACCCACTGACAGAGCCTGTTATAACAAGTTTTGGTTGAACAAAAGTTATGTTTCACCTTGCTGACGGCTTTCATTTCAATCTCCACTGCAGTCACGTCTCTAACATCATGGCTGGAGCTGGCTTCTGTATCGTGGGCTGGGATTTCCTCCAGAATAAGATGTCCAACAGTGTGATAACGGCCGATCTGTGGACAAAATAAACAACTGTTATCGCAAATAATTACCTCACACAACCTCAGTTACATTTCCAAAACGTACATCGATCTGCGTCTCCATTTGGCCAAAGATTAAATTGTCACTGTCTCGCTGAAATAATACTTAATTTCTATGTTATATCGCCAAATGCCACCAAATATACGTTGTGATGCAATTTTGTCCTTGGTGCAAATTTTATTTTCCTTTGTTTTTGGGAATGGAAATATATGATAATGAGTTTTAAACAAAGGAAAATAAAATTTGCACCAAGGACAAAATTGCACCACAACATATACGACTAAATTGGATAAAAAGATTATATAGACCAGGCTTAACTAATCAATAACATCAATGATATCAATGTAATCAATGAGTAATCAATGGGTAATCAATGGGTAATCAATTGATTACTCATCGAGTATTGCCAATACTCAATGAGTACTCAATGACTAATCAATGACCCACAAAATGTTTGGCCATTGATGTCATTGATTAGTCATTGATGTCATTGATTAGTCATTAATTTGCATGAAAAGAGGTGTTGACAGGCCAGACACGACTCATAAGCTCGTGATAACGTGGAATGTGACCTTTAGAGTTTTGCATGCTCCCATATCCCTCAAGGATTTTCCTTTTTTGTATGAGATAAGGGGAGGCTCTTTGTATAGTTCTCTTAGCAATGGTTGGTTCTGAATTAAATGCCATTTGCTCATTAGATGTTTTTACGATTAGGCAACGCCGGGTGGTACGTTGTTACGAAAGGCAGTATTCTTTTTTGCACGTTCTTTTTCTTTTGTTGCAAAGATGACTTCCATTCAGCACGGAGGCGTTCTTAGAAGTTGTTGATATTCTCACTGAATGATTTCGCTGAGGAATTTGTTCTTTAAAGTCTCAGGGCTTCACCTTTTATGAGCCCTTTTCTGACCACTTGTGGGTGACAGGAAGAGAAACGGGTGTACGGGAAGGTCTCTGTTGGTGTAAAATGAGTAATCAATGACATCAATGAGTAATCAATGACCCACAAATTGTTTTGGGTTCGATTAATCATTGATTACTCATTGAGTATTGGCAATACTCACTGATTAATCAATTGATTACCCATTGATTACCCATTGATTACTCATTGATGTCATTGATCATTGATTAGTTATGCCTGGTATAGAGCAAAACAGAAGCAGTAGTTTGGAGAAAAAGTGCAGGATTACAAGGATGGAAGTGGATTACGGTTCATCAATTTTGATTTCGTGACAGGCGGTCAAGAAATCAAAGTTTCCATTCTGGTGGAATTTTGAGTTCGTTTAGTCATTATTTTGCCTTTTTAGTTCATAGTTCTTTGCGTTCATCACTTTTGGCGATCTGTTCTTCCTATTTTAAGATAATAAAGCAAGCTTCTGGCCATAATCATGAAAACACGATATTTCAACCCGGCAGTGCCCATTTAATACAAGAAAATGCCTTTTCAGCAAACAGCTCACCTCTCTTGGTGCAAACTCCAAAAGGAAGTCTACTGACTGATGAGGCGGCAATGTGCCCATATTTGGAGTGATGTGGAAAGCCCCATGATCCTCCAGTGTCCGTCGAACTTGCGATGATGCGATCATTGACTCAACAGGCGACCCAGGAGACACAGGACACCTAAAGAATGGCTTGTAAAGCTTCCAGTGGAAAGGGAGAGCAACATTCCTGAAAATAAAGAAAAAGTGTTGTTTAAATCCTCACAACATAGTTAGTCAAGGGACTGGTTATAAAACCAGAACTCTCAAATGTTATTGGTTATTGGTCAATTATGTAATCTAGTCAGCGCTTTAGAATATTTTAATAGTTTTTAGCGCTATAAAGATTTATATTTGTCCAAACAGACCGTTTGGAATGCAATAGTCAATTCCAGCAGTGCACACGTCGCATTTTGTGGGGAAAATATTGGCAAATGCTCCACGGCAGGAACAAAAAAGCTCGGCAAATGTCCCGGGGTATAGTAAAAAATGAAAGAACACTCTTCGAATGTAGACTCATCCAAACTTTTTTTAAGGCGAACAAAGTCAACAAAGAAGTGTTTTCCCTCAGGTTTCCTGTGGTGACCGATTAGAGCAAGTTTGCAACACATTTCTCCTCAGAAATGGAGCCAGGAGTCTTTGAGGTCGAAAACACGAGGATGTCAAATGCCCCCTGGGGTACGCTGAGAGTAAGCTAATGCGCGATCGTGAGCAAATGCCCGACTAATGCTTGGGCGGGGGGGGGGGGGAGAGTGAAAATCAAACAACATCATAGAAAATAGCACTTACGTTGTGTTCTTGATGACTAGAGCCTTGTCAGTGGTTGTTTCTGGGTTCTGATCATGGAATCGTATAAGATGTTGTGCTGATATGTCTCTCATTTCTCCAATCTCTGATTCACTCAGTCCTCCTGATACAGAATCAAGCTCCACTCCTGCCATTTGACCTGTACCTGTAAAACAACCAACGTAACTATTAGCCAGCCTTTTTGGCCACGACGCAAGGTGATTTTCGGTCTGCTAAGTTTCCTTGCACTCTGTAGATGTGGATTCCAATCCAGCGCCTAACATGACACGCAGAAACAATATACGTTTCAACATTTATTGGTCAACTGCTGTTCAACAAATGTTGAACAGTGTATCACGCCATGTCGAGTGTTGAAACACGCTAAGCGTTGTTGGATGAGGCTCTTTTCCGTTCAACAAGTTTTTGAGCTACGACAGCCAACCGTTTACAAATCTTGAATATATTTTCTACTCATTCAACAAGTTGCAACATTGTTCAACATTTGTTGCCCAACAAATGTTCAACGATGTTGAACTGTGTATCTTTCGCTTGAACGTAAAAACCTGTGACGAGGAGGTTTATGGTAACAACAATTCAATATTATTCCCCACTCCAGAAACTTTTGACAAACTGTGCACCAACTTCCAGCACTAGGGTATCTGGGATCGTTTGGATAACAAGCTTTAGTTACGAAAGGTTGATGGTTTCTAATGGCAACCATCAACCAATCATAGTTCATATTGGTTACCCAAACGATCCCAGAAATCTTAGTGCCAAAAGCTGGTGCTCAGTCTCCCAAAGTTTCTGGAGTGGCAAGTGGACGATAACGGTGATGACGTCATTATCATCATCAGCAGCAGCAGTAGACGTCATTTATAATTAATAAAGTGTCCATGTGAACGCAAACCTACCTTCAATTGAAAACTCTTTTACATGACAGTTGTCGCAAACAAAAACCACCTCCTCTTTGAAGAACTTCGCAGATGTGGGACAAAATGTGATCTAAACGCAATAACAACACAAACTCTTTTAATTTTTGCTAAAAATCATCACAAAATACGTTCCTCTTGTACCCGAAGCCCTTCAATTGTCAGTTTTGACGCCAGTTTAGTGCACGGCGCCAGTTCGTAGAAGTGGTTTTGAACAAATAGAGCGGTTTTCAACTGAGTGTCAAAAGTACATGTAACTTCGCAATTGCTTTGGATTTGCGTTGCTAAACTATGTGATTGGCTAAAAAATCTCGCGTCACTTTCTTGACCAATCAGAAGTAAAACCAAAACCAATCGTGACTTGCTCGCACGCGTTTCCCGCGCTTGGCGCCTGCTTCATGTATTTTCTTCGAGCTCTGATTGGTTTGTTGGATTGTGTACAACTGTTGTGATTGGCCACTTAGCAAATTTCAACAGGTTTTTCGGGGTGTGGACTCTTATTTACCACGATTTACGTCATCACATGGTCAAAATATGGGCACAGCCGAGCGAGTCAGCAACAAATTTTGACCATGTGATGACGTAGATCGTGGTAAATAAGAGTCCACACCACGGAAAACCGGTGGAAATCTGATTTTTATCACAATATTTAGAAATTGCGTGATGTTAGTGTCAGCACCGTTGTCTGCACTCTCATTTACCACCAGCATCGACCAATCAGATTGCGAGATTACCGGCAATTGTGGTAAAAAGTAATTGCTTTGCTTTTGGTTTTACGACACTCAAATGAAAACCACTTTACAACACGGACCATTTACCTCCAATGTCGTTACAACACGGATCATTTACCTCCAATGTCGTTACAAAACGGACCATTTACCTCCAATGTCGTTACATCTCCAGCATCCAGCTTGAACATGGCTGGCTTGAGTTCAAACGGTTCAGCAACAATTGCTCCTGAATTTTCAAGATTCCACTGAAAGACCAAGAAAAGTAAGGTTGATAACCTTATTTATAACGCTCTTGCGAAGTTGTCTTATCATCATATTTTGCGCCTTTTGGCAATGTTGAGTGCTTTTAAAGCTCTTAAATACTTTTAAGAAGGCCCATAACCATACATTGCATAATTGGTAAGTCAGATGACAAGAAAACACAGAAGAAACACAGACAAAAATTCCAACAACTTAAAAGAGCATTCTCGCATAACATGCCAACCACGGATTTGTTGGACTTCACGGGGATTAGAAAAGTGGCATTAAAACATGTATTCTAAAAAATATTCCTTGTTAATCTGGTTCAACTAGCAACATAACGACTTAGGAATATGGACATAACGACATAAAAAAGATCAGTATTTTTTGCTGTTGTTAAGTGTATGTTACTATGTTCCTATTATGTTGTTCTGTTGTCTTGTTCACACTGGTAGCTACTGGTGACATAAAAAAATGATATAAATCTCGTGAATAAGCGAAGCGTTGAACGAGATATAGTATACAGGACAGATATGCAAATTTTCACTCGTTCCATTATCTGTAAACTTTTTTAATTCCTCAGTGTATTACGTGTTAAAAGGATGATTGCTGTAGTAAACTCTTTTTTTAATTCCCCAGTGTAATTACGTCATTCAGTCGTCCAGACGGTCTCGTTTCACGCAATGCATATTTATGTCACGCTAAGATGTTTTGGTCGTTTTAAATATGTTTTACTCTTCAATTGTTTGACTTCAAGCTCAGTATGGAAAATTAAAACCGATCTCTGGACTTAATCTTATGTTGTTTCGTATTCACGAGATACCTCTTAGAGCCCTTTCATTTTGCATTAGCTTGACCTCTCTGTTGTGTCTTTATATCGCAGGAATGAACCAGGCTTTAGTTTTTGTTTTTCTTTCTCTATTTATCTACGGTAATCATGCAGATGTCAGGGGACGCTTGGGAAGATAGTGACGTGTGAACTGCCTCCATGCTAAAAACATTGAATAATGAATCCACATCTCCTTCAAACCGACCATACAACATGTTACGATTTTTATTCGGGATTTTAAAAGGTTATGCCCATTGCAATATTTTTAAATGACCAACATTACGCATGAAAAGCATTATTCTAAATGTTTGTGATATTGAAATTATCATTATTAAGTATACCTGAAATGTTGTTGTGGGCCAACACGATTTTCTCATGATACAAAATTTGCCATCACCTCCTCTGTTTTCGCAAGTTAGTCGAACGACTTTCTTGCCTCCAACCAGTGTGTGACCACAATCAAGAACGGTAGATACTAAGAGAAATTACACAACAATTCATTAACTTCACAGCTGCTACAGATGACATTGAGAGGTGCTTACCATATACCGTGTAGCATGAATTTTTTGCGGGAGATTTATTTTGCGGATTCGAAATGACAGAAATTTCTGCCTGGAACTAATTTTTGTGATTTCCTGTTCAAGCAGCAGAACGTTAACAAGGAAAGAAACTTAACATTTTCAACTTTTATAAATTGTTGAGTTACGGTACGCTCTACTTAGAGACATTTCGCTAAATTCTATGAAATATTCGAAGGTGATCTGCAGTACAATTACCCGTGGCGGGGGAATTTTGATGTGTTTTGATACAAAATTAAAGCGATTTGGAGATCGCATACGGTTTTATACCCAATCCTTTTCGCGTTTGCGTCAATTACTTTAAAACTGAAATGAATTTCGAAAATCCCCAACACGGTTTTGGAGGCAAATGTCTGCTTAATGTCATGGAACTACCGGTAGTTTCGTGGATCGAAATGGTAGCGGGGGTAATTCACGTTTACAAACATCGGTCATTTTGCGGTTAACGTGCCATATCGCGCCTAATTTTTACTCTGTTGGCGAAATTATAATTTGATGTGCTTCTCCACTTTATAAGCTCTAAATTATTACATATATTTTTGGATACTTTGTATTAAAACTGAGCGCTAACGGGGCTTTTTAGGCGACACGGTCAAACTTCTTCAGTGCATTACTAGACCTTTATCGATCTTACCATGCTTTAATTATCTTTGTAAAAAGCATCAAAACCAATGGAACGATGCAATGGCGAGAAGCTAATTACAATAGGAACATGTACACATGTAGTCTTCTCGGTGCTGATGTTATACTTTATTAAAGATAGAGCGGTAGGTGTCGAAAGTAATTTTTCAATTGCTTTGGATTTGCATTGCTACGCATCAGTTGTGATTGGTGCAAAAAATCTCGCGCCACTTATTCAACCAATCAGAAGAGAAAGCAAACCCAATCATTACTTGTATGCACGCGTTTTCCCGCGCTTGGCGCCGGCTACATGAATTTGCTGCGAGTTCTCATTGGTTCATTGGACTGTCTGCCTCTGCTGTGATTGGCCAGAGCGATTACTTTGGTTTTAGTTTAACTACACTCAATAGTACATTTTACAGTTTTGTACTTGGTGACCGTGCCTTTGAGTGGAAGTGATGCTGGAGGTGACCTTGCTTTGATACAAACCTTTTTGCCTTTCATATGTTAATAATGCTTTTCTCATGCTAACTAGGTAAATTTACATCTGAAAAGCTCCAAGGTCTGTACCAAGGTCTGTATCATAACAAGGTCAACTTCAGCCTCGCTTCCACTCAAAGGCCAGGACACTAAGAAGACAGCTGTGAAAAGGTCTATTGAAAACTGCTCTAATACATTAATTATGTTATAACCTGCCTTTAACTCAGGCCCATTCAGATGTGGGTTGGAGGTTGATTAATTTCAAATCAAATCAATCATATTTATTATGTAAAGAATACATAAAGGAAATGTCAGAGGTTATCCCTATCGAGGACGCTCCCTACGCAAAATATAAAATGAATTATAATACAACATAATTTTAAAAATGAATAATTATATAATACATTTTACTCACAGGACAATACAGGAGGGGGTCTTCTCGCTTGAATTGAGATCAACATTGGGGGATCCACTTGAGTTTTTACCTGAAATATTTACCACAATGAAAGAACTTAGTTTATTATTCGACGTGACGTCATTTTATCGCCGGTAAAAGGGGAAGAGAACACGCAAAATATCCGAGCGTATTACACAGTAGATTGCCAAATTACACCTTAGCATCCCGATTTTAAGACACAAGCTATAATTATAAATACAAGAATTTCAGTCGAATAATAAATCCATTAATCGATGGCTTAACAGATAATACGTGCGGACATTTTACTCACTGCTCGCATTTTATCTCGCCCCTGCGGGGCTCAAAAAAATACTACGTAACTCGTAAAATATCCGCACGTTTTAACTGTTAAACCATCGAATAAGGTGTCTAATATATTAGACTGCTAGCTCTCCCTTTTCAGGCAATCAAGCGGGCGAGCTGATCACGAAGACAAACTCGGCGAGACTGGAGCAAGCGAACGAGCCGAGGGGAAACTGGGAGAGACGCCTCTTTTTCCGCCTCGTCCCCAGAGCCCCCTCGGTTTGCATTACTTTAGCTCGCTCACTGCTCGGATCGCCGATCGCTTATCTGCTCGCCCGCTCAACCATCCAAAGAGGGGACTGCTGGCAGTCTAATAATATATGTACTTTTCGCGCACTCTGATTGGGTACTCAAACTTGGGATAGTAATTACATGTACCTGTTCACCTCCAGGCATAACTTGCGATCAGGCGCTCTTTTCTTTTTCGGAGCGCATGAGAACGAACGTGCGAAAGTCGTCGGAAGGGTGCGGGGAAGGAAGAAAAAGAGAATTCATTGATCTGGATTTCAGTCGCACATGCATCGAGCCTATTGTTTTCGATAACCGGTCGGACACTGATCGACCTTGTCAAGTTAAGCATGGTTTTGAAAACAGCCAAGGACAATTGACAATATTGGCTATCTTAAGTTCATGCTCAAAATCTGACTCTGTCTCTTTACATCAATTTAAGGGTTGAATTGAGTGGGTCTGTGCAACTAAGACAAAAACAGGAGCAAATGGTTCCCAATCATGTATGAGCTAACTGGTGAATACGATACACTCTAAATAAAATATTCTGTACACCTGCTACAAACATCTCCCCTCCATTCAATGCCGTTCCCATGGGTAAGGCAGCTGACCATTAGTTATCATGGGCTCGATGACATTAACAAATTCAATTTAGACACAGTACTGCCTTATAAATTTATACTTACACTAAAGACAGCCGTGTGTAGCATGCACCAATTTGGATAAAATTAAAACTAAAGGAATAGTTTTAAAATGCAACCTAAAGGGGTGTGTGGCAAAACTACATAAGCTTAAGATTTTGCTTAATTTTTTTCTTTTTTTTTTTTCATTTTGCTCAAAAATTGACTTGTTTTTGTATGGTAAACATTGCCCTGTTGTTGTTGTTGTTGTTGTTTTTGCAGGTTAATTTGTGTTTCGTTTTCTAGAAAAAAAAACAGGCGAAAAAGAAACGCAGTCAGCATCTTCTATTTCCTTTTGTTTAAAGCAGAAACAAAAGAAACCAATTAAATTTGTTGTTTCATGAAACAAAGAAATCAATACAATTGAAGTGAAGTGGTGGAAACAAAATTCTGATATGAAAAAAAAGGTACCTGTGCTTAATGGTCTCACCACTCTCCATATTGAATTCCATGGTGCAGTGTGCTTGGTGTTGCACATTGACCCTGAGTTGTTGAGTGACATAAAGCATGCAGGGTTTTAACAAATACGGGAGTTACAAGTAAATCCTATTTATTCTGCTCCCCACTACCATCCTAAATCCCATCCTTTCAATTTCTTCCTCCAAAAGATTTCCCGCCGACTTCTCTCTCCAAAGATCTCAGTCCCTCCCCCCTTGCCCCCCCTTCCCCCCCCCCCCCCCCCCCTTAGTCCAATAAAAAAGCTCTACACACATAATGCTGATCAATACCTTGAGGAAATCATCATAGTCTGCAAGAGAATCAGGGGCGAATCTGATTGGGTACTGACAGCTAAGACCAGGCGCGACTACTCCATGCTCCCCAGGGAATCTCCCTAATATGCGATTAACATTATTGTAAGTAATGTGCTATAAATATGTAATTCTATTGTGGCAATAAAAATAATGGCTGCAAGATGATGATAATACAAAGTCCAATATGTCCAATCTTGCTGGAGCTGGCAACTAACATATTGGACTTTCTATCCTGGGGGGGTGGGGGGCTCCCATGGAGGGAGCTTTAAAATGTTTATCATGTATAAATAAAGGTTGTATGTGTGTACAGTATTTATGTATGTATGTACTCCATTGGACATGTACATGTATATTAACCCTTTCTATCCTAGGGGACCTCCCATGGGGAGACTGATCCATTGTACATGTATATTAACCCTTTCTATCCTGTGGGGCCTCCCATGGGGGGACTCCATTGTTTTTTTTTTTTCATGTTAACACATCTTTATTGTTCAAGTTACATTTTCAGTTTTGCTGAATACAATACATTACCTACATTAAGTTAACTACATACAACGCACTGTTTTCTGGACAGGAGGACAACAAGAAAAGGCTGGAATAATCCTGGATTGATTGTAATGTTTACATTAACATGTGAGACTCCATTGTACATGTATATTAACCCTTTCTATCCGGGGGATCTCCCATGGGGGGACCCCATTGTACATGCATATTAACCATTTCTATCCTGTGGGATCTCCCATGGGGGGACCCCATTGTACATGTATATTAACCCTTTCACTCCCAGAGTCAATTATGGAGACATGCAGTTTGGTTCTAACTTCTGAGTCTGTGGACATAAACCTATGGTGTGACCATTCAGATGAAACCTCTTCGGCAGTGCTTTAGCATGGTACTATTTGTTTTTCAATATTTTAGAAATTAAATTAAATTTGGTATTTTTCTTCAATTTTGATTGGAGTAAAAGGACTTTCTATAAAGAATACAATGAATGCAAGGTACACTTCACCTACCTAACCCAACAGAGAAGTATTTTGAGGTGGGCGGAGTAATTCTCAGTTGGCGACTTGACGATGAAACATTCTTGAGTTCCAAAAGTAACTGGGAAACAAATGCATACATGTATCAATCAATTTTGATTAGGTGTTGAATATTCTGTACAGGTGTTACAAGGCAGCACAATACATGTACAATGTACAATGTATGTCAACAAGCCTGATTCTTTATTTGGCATTTATAATACAGTTGTAAATTTCAACAGCACTAATTGCCCAGTTTTTGAAGGTCCACAGTATCACCCAAACTGCATTCATTTGTGAATTTAACGCAGTCGAAAATTACCGAAAGAGCCAATCACGAGAGAGCTCGTCATTTGAAAACAAAATCAAATGACTGCAAAGCCAAATGGGCGATAGTGGGCCTTTAAAGCTAGCAGCTAGCAACACTGTGGCTCTTTTTATATGCTTGCTAACGCAGTAAACAAAAATCACTACAGCAACAGCAATTTTTGTCAGCATCTGACAATGTCAGAAAATGAGGAAAATGTTTCCTGATGATCGCCACCATCATCAAGTGTCCACGCTGCTTCTATTAAAATCGCAAATCCTTAACTTATTCAACCAAAATTATCGGAATTCGTGATTCATCACCTGGATTCTCAAAATGGCCAAAATCATGAAATGTCCATGTGGTAAACAGATAAAAAAAAAAGAGAATTGCACCTTGAGGAATCACCTTGAGGAGCGTACAGAATCATATACTATATAAATAGAGTGTTGGTAAACAATTTCCCTTACCTTAATTATTTACCATTGGCTGTGAAATGGCTGATTTGTAAAGTAAGGAAAATTAATTATGCAGAATTTACAGAGTCACTAGAACAGTTATTTCTAGTGTTTATAGCTGAGCTATACATTATTATCGATTACCCCTACAGTAGTTGTCATACCTCATAAACTTTTCCAACTTCATACACTGTAAACACAACTGGTGATGGCGACGCAATAAAAACCTCAACAGGTTCAGTGGTTCTGAAAAAAAATGTTCAAGATCAGTTATGAAATTGTACTTAGTTCGTATCATCATTATCAACATCATCGATCATAATCACTATCATCATCATCATCATCAACAACATCAACATCACCATTTATCACTGTCACCATCGTCATTCTCGTCATCATCAGCATCATGCTGCACCTAAACTGCATAGCAGGCATGGGGGAGAAGGGAACTGAGGAAAGAGGAAAAGGACACCTGCAATAAAGACTCCCTTTTCTTCATTTCTGCGGTCTCAAAATTCCGATTGGCCAATTCACGATAAGAGGTAAACATGATAGTAAATTCCCACCTGAAGTCAGCCATGCATAAAAATGCTTGCCAGTTTCTGATTGGTGAATGTATTGACAGTTGACATTATCAGTGCATGGGCATAATGCGAACAGCCAGGTTCTTATAGCAGGTGTTCCTCCCCTTCTCCTCCCCATTTACGCCTGCCACGCAGGCTTAATGCACCATCACTATCATCATCATTTATGTCAAGGTGCACCCCTCCATGTCATTTTTGCCTATTGCAGACAGGACACTGTACATGTACTTACATGTACTTGTTTTCTTTTTCTGTGTCCAGTTTCTTTCTCTTTTTCTCCTTATGTGATTTAGTAAGGCCTGACTTCAAAGGAGGCACAAACCGGGGATTCCGTTTATACTCTGCTTTGCTCTGTAATCTCTTCAGATCCTCTCGTTCCACTTGCCGTTGGTCAGGTTTCATGGACTCTTTCCACAGTGAAGATTTTGTGAGCCTGCTCTTAGCCTTAAATAAATCAATAATAAAATTATTCATCTATGGTGAACATTACTAAGGTAAAGCATATTTTAATGAATTATGAACTCTCATAAAAGCATTTTTCTGAGTGGGGATATTTTGAATTGGAATCATTGAATCCAAAATCAATCCTGACTTTGAAAATGGCATTTAATTAATAAATTCTAACTTCAAGATGACTAGTTACAGTTGTACAGTGTACTGTAAGCACTCTCAATTAATTTATACTCTTGACTTGTTAACTACTCTTATGGCTTACACTAGTGGGCAATGATGCATCCAAATCTCTCTTCTCTTTTGCCTGAGTAGGTGGAAGGGATGCCCACGGCCATGTTGATGTAGACAGTGCTGTGTCATCCAAGTAGTCTGTTAAAGGAGGTGTTTTCCTGTATCGCTGCTGAGATGACGTTGTGGGTCTGGCGTAACCTGGAACTTCATCAGCTATGTTGGACAAAAACAATGCCACTGTAGTTTAATATTAATTAAATACACTGTAAATGGAAGATGACTGATATTACCAATACTGCTGTTGTGAGGAAGAGATAGATGTACAGAGATGTACCCCTATAACCCTCCTCTCTAACCCTCATCCCAGCATGCACTACCCTCATCCCAGCATGTACTACCCTCATTATAATGCAATATTCTACTAAAAGCATCACAGTCTTGTTCACAGTCATACGATACAAATCTACTAAACACAACTTACAATGTCCACTGCAGGGTAAAAGCTTGCAATTTTACAATTTTCCAGATAACTTTAACTTTTTTCCTTACAATATGCTTCCTACTAAAAAAAATGACAGGGATGTTTGTCAGAAATTATGGAAAACAGGTACAGAATTTTGTTTGATTGGCATGGCTCAAATAGATTGTTAAAAGTTCATTTGTTTTTTCAGCTTAATACTCTAAAAGGTAACTGCGATAATTCTAATGGTAGTCATTATATATATTTTTTTTGCACCATAAGCGGTATTCACATTTTGCATCCTCAAATTTTGATGCCTCATTAAAAAGGTACTACAAGCACCCCCTCCTGCCCCCACCACCACTGCCACACCCCAAGGGCTCAAAGGGTTAACCAGAGATTCTACATGTAATAACACTTGGATCTATGATCAAACACAACCTTCCAAGATCCGTGACATAACAAAATGACAACTGACCTTTTGGAGCTTTTGCTGGTGATACCTCTTCTGAAGAAAAATCTTCTGGTACAATGAGGTTGTGGTGTCGTAACAACTGAGTGTCAAGACAGTTTCTAAGGCTAGACTTGGCTGAAAGAATATCAATAGTGAAGAGGGCATTATAAAAATAACATCTTAAAATACCTTGTGGAAGGCCTTCAGGACAACATCACACTGTTAATTGATGACTGACACAAGTAAAAGCTTATCAACATACAAATCCTTACCAGGTAAAAACAGACCATAATTTTACAGTAGAATGTGTTGTCCCAGGAACCATGTACCTCCCCGTGAAAGGTTTTTTTGGATTATTACCCCCGATATGATATTCATTCACATAATTTTCATGATTTTAGTTTTCAGCCAGTCAGTTTTAGTGTTTCTGACAATCATGGTAACTAAGTTACACAAAGGAACTGGTAATAATTCCCAGTTGTAAAGAAGTATAAATCTACCGTACATCAATAAATATTTTTATATTCTAAAACATTTATTAGATACATGTAAATGGCTTAAAAATTCTGTGGGATATTTAATTGGAACAGCATGGTGTTAAAACCTTGAAAAATTAAATACCTGGCGGTAAGCCCAGGACATGGTAATTTTCATATCCTTCAGAGATTCTTTGCAGCTCCCTCTCATCAGCTGCCATAGCTGCAGCTTGTGCCTGCATTATATGAGCCTCCAACATGTCGGCTTCCCTGTGTCGACGATCGCGCTCCTCTTGTATCTACGGTTAAGAAACAGAACCATTACTTTTTACATTTCGTGAACTGGCAATTTTTTGGAATCGATGTATCAGTCTCAGATCTATTTTGTTATGTGTGATGTAAAAGAAATGCAGTATAAAATAATAACTTTACACTTAACATACAATTGTACAATCCTACATGTATGTAACCTTATTTAGATGTTCATGGGAGGGAGTATGGGAAAATATATTCAAAAATATAATGCAGACTGCAGACTAAGCTAACTGAGATCAACCTTGCACCGATCAATTCAAAGCTTCAACATCCCCACTATTTAAACATTCAAATTTTGTTATTGGGAGGGGCAATTTATCGTCAAAATACGGCACTAGGGTTGCTGGCATTTGAACACAAGCCAAACTTCAAAAGTTCAAAAACCTAGGGGTTGCCCGGTGAGGCAGGAGGATATTGAAGTTTCAAATTGATTATCACATTACATGTACACTGATGAATACTTAGCCTATGTCAATAATTGACCTAACCTACATGTAGTTCCAGGTTAGCTTGAGTCTACATGTACATTTTGCCCTTAGTCTCCACTTCACCCCAAGCGTGCGTTCCTTTGGGATGATCTCGATCCGGATCACTGATCCAAGATCACTCGGATCATGCTGCATCAAAGGAACTGATGAATCCTTGTCCAGAGTGGATTCGTCGGTTCCTTTGATGCCTCATGATCTGAGTGATCTTGGATCAGTGATCTGGATCCGAATCATCCCAAAGGAATGCACCCTAAGTCTGCGTTCTGCATTTTACACCAACCTGATTGTCAGGTACATCAGGCAACCTCTACATGATACATGTTGTATATGTTGTAGTTCAAAGGAAAAGGAAAGTTAAACCAAGGAAAAAATTGAACTACAACATACACTTGTATACATGTACACCTCGGTACATTGGGTTTTGACACTACCGATGAGTGTGAAGAAAAATGAAATTCATAATTCACCGTCTTGCTTGGAAAGAGATTTACCAAGGTTACCAAGCTTACAACCTTCGATCTGACATAATGATAAGCTATAATCCTTACAAGTACATGTCTCGATCGTCTATAAACAGCTGATCTCTGATGATGAGTTATTAAAGCTATTGCATTTTGTAGTTTACATACACTGAACATGCATGTATAAACAATAATTTAACAGCGGAGAAAGAAGCCTATTTTTATGTTTTCACTCTGACAAAGCAGCTCAATGCGTGATCTCTTACCTTCCTTAACTGCTCCACATATTTATCGTGGTAACCAGCATCGCCGCTCTTCGAAATGGAGAGGTTTTTGACCGTACCTTCCCCGATAACATCACGAGTGAAAACCTCCCGAAACACGCTTGCAAGCAAATGCGATACATCTTGGGAACGACCAGAGGAAGGACGCTGTAAGTGCATAGGCGGTTCCACTTCTACCTCCTTTACGTGTGCCATTATGACGATAATCGTTTTCTTCGAGTTTAAGAGTAGAAAGTTGTATTCAAACCGTACCTTATGACCGCCATTTTGATTCGGTTGCTATGGATTCCCTTCGTCGAATGTACTGCAGGCTCAACACAGGACACCAATGTATGTAGAAGTCAAAAACCCCCCGCGGGGAACGAAATCTGTGGTAAAGGATCTAATCAGCTATAAAATAATGAAACGATTTGATAAAAACTGAGCAAGGCGGATAAACGGTACGGAAACGACTATATTTGTAAAATATCCAATATTTCGAAAGGCACAGCCTTTCTTCTTCAGGGTTTTATGTAAGACCCTGAAGAAAAAAGGCTGTGCCTTTCGAAATATTGGATATTTTACAAATATAGTCGTTTCCGTACCGTTTATCAGCCTTGCTCAGTTTTTATCAAATCGATTTTTAAATGCCATGTGCCAGTAAACCTTGTCTAGACTAAATTCTTCACGCAAAAAAAGTAGTGATCAGTTTCGCGGAAAATGATATACCCTATTCTAGACCAAAGTTCTTTGATTACTATACCCTATCCCAGACTAAACTGCCTGAAAACCATACCCTTCACAGCGGCACATAATATGGGAGTAACCCCCCCCCCCCTCCCCCCGCCCCCCAAGAGAAAATAATCTGGTAGGACTTTAAAGTCACTCCGTAGTTGTCCTTGGAGGAAGTTCGAAAAACTTGTCCCCAGCTAGGGTCTTCTTTTTATTCAAAATGAGTTTATGTTGGAAGGGCCAAAATTAAAATAAGTCCCCCAACATATTATAGCCACCAAACTTCATACGCAAACAATTTTCTGCTACTTCCCCCTCCCCGTCAATACACTACGCCCCCATCTCAAAGAAGCCCCAAAACATTTATTAAGCCCCCTTCCCCTTCCCCACCCCCACCACCCCCCCACCACCTCCCTCAAAAACGCTTGAGGGGGGCTTAACAGAGAATTAATGGTATTTAATAGAGGATTTATGGTATAAACGGAAATTGTGTTGCAGATCTAAATAAATGTCAGTGAATTTTCCTTAGCTTATTTTATATCCATGTTATATCGCCAGATGCCAACAAATATGCAACTAAATTGGATAAGAAAAGGTTCTCAGATAGAGCAACACAGAAGAAATTGTTTGGAGATAAAGTGCAGGATTGCAAGGATGAAAGGGGATACTAGAAGTGATCTTAGGGAGAATTATGAACTAGTACGTTGTTAAATTTTAGTGAATTTTGCAGCTGCGTTTGTATAGATCCATACGGTCGCGGTATATAGAGTTAACTCCTTGCCAATGGGAAAAATAATCTGGGAAACATTTGGACCGACTTAAGTGACTTAAGTGACGGTAGAAATAGATCTGAACATTGCGCATCGAGTCACTCTTCTTTATCCTGCACAACATGGCGAACTTCACTGATTTAAATTCTACAAATATTACCAGTAAGTTTCTTAACAGCACCACGGAAGACCAGAAAGCAAGTGTCCCAGAGGAGGTTCATTATATCATTACCATCATCATTAACAGCATCACGTGTCCCTTCACAGTTTTGCTTAACGTGTTGGTGATAATGGCCGTAAAAAGAAGACCAAGACTCCAGACCAACGCCAACATCCTGCTGGCCTGTTTAGCGGCAACTGATACACTTACTGGGCTAATAGCCCAACCGTTATTCATCCTGTTGTATACATTGAAAATGCTTGGTTTAGACAACGATGACACCTTTGTTGTGGTGGTGGATTTCTCGATGAACGTTCTGCGAATCCTTACTGTGTGTTCGTGTCTTCATCTGATGTTGGTTACTCTCGAGCGGCTCATCGCGATCAAATTTACTATGAACTACCCTTACATTGTTCACAAGAAAAATATTAAGGTAGTAGTGTCTTTATGTTGGATCTTTACAATTTCTTGCGAGAGTTTTAGTCTAGTAGGCAGCCGTGTTGTACACCGTTTAATAATCGGTTTTGTTCTGATTTCGTGTATTGTATTTATTGCTATTGCCTACATCATTATATATCAAGAAACACTAAGGCACAAAAAACTGATCAAAACTCAGCAGTTACCACAAGAAGAAGTGGCAAGATTCGCTGAAGAGAACAAAGCGCTCAAAACAACTGTGTTTGTTGTCGGTGGTGTCGTGCTATGCTTTCTACCGGGTGCTTTCCTTCTGATAGTCACAGCCTTAGGAGCACACAGTATTAATCATTCAGGTTTAAATGGAGCATGGTTTCGTTCTTTCCTCATGTTAAATTCGCTTCTTAATCCAATAATTTATTGCTGGCGACAAAAAGAAATCAGGAAGTTTGTGTTTCGATTTCAAACCCAAGGTGTGGTTCCCGCTAACTAAAGTAGCTAAGGCTAAATTTTTACTAGGGGAAAAATCCTTTGTAGCTAAATACTTTTGAACCCGGTTGTATTATTGTGTAAACAGTGTTGAATCCGGATACTTTCTACGACTAATTAATTTTATTCGTATATTTTTAGTTTTATCTTACGTGGGTACTAATTTCTACTTCATTTTGTAAAACTTAATTGAAATTGGTTAACTTATTTCTTGACGAATGAACATCTGAAATCGTCTTATTTCTTCTTATTTTTTGCGACCTTTTGTCTTCATTCTTTTCCACTTTACGTTTAAAATGGACTTTTAATTACATTCTGGTGGACGATTGAGGTTCGATTGCCTCGCCACGCAACCTCATATCTCTGGCTTCGTAGTGCAGCGTAAGCTATAGGAATCCGAATGCCATGTAATCGAATGTAATGTAAACGCAATCGACTGACTGTGACGAATCCGGTAACATTTACGAATCCTAGGACTTTTGCTCTAATGTGAACTTATAGAATAAAATGACCTGAGGTTAGCCACACCCCAAAGGGGATAAGTTCTCCTTGTATCAGTATTACATCGAATATCACATAGTAAAATTTAGTAACATCTTGTACCTGAACAAGGCTGGTCTGACCAGTTGAAATATTATACTAAATAAAATATACGCTGTTTTCAGCTTTTGCTTTAATGTTTTCTTTTATCGTCAGGTAAATAAACAACGAAAAAAACTGTCGACACAGAATCTTATTGGAGAACTGCGCAAGTACAAATGCCAAAGTTTAATTATTTGATGACAGGTTTTATTGATAGATCTTATTATAAATTGTCTCAGTTATACGATAGTCCCAGTTGATGTAAATATAGGCACACACTAGTCAATACAATGTGAATTGAAAATGTATACTCATTCATCTTTACTGACGAATCGTTCCATTTGATGTGAATGTGTGCTTTTATATAAACTCAAACTCACTAAATGTTTACTGCAAAAACTTTGAGGATTTTTAATTTTCCAGTTGATTCAAATTGATTCCGTCATAAAATAAAACAAAATAATATAAAATAAAATAAAATAAAATAAAATAAAAAGCGGTCGAAGCTCTCTGACCAGCGCTCTCTTGACATAATTCCGTTTGAATTTTCCTCTTTCGAGAATCGATCATACCCCAAGCGGCCAGCTCCCGTTACGAACACTAAATTACATTTCTATCTGCCTTTTAACAATAGCGGTCTTCTGTAAGCTTCTATAGTGTTAACTGTCTTGTACATGTTGTCTTAACTTCCGTTTTTCAGCTGCGTTTATATAGATCCATTCTGTTGACTAATAGGCGCGGTATATAGAGTTAACCCATAGCTAATGGGAAAAGTAATCCGGGAAACATTTGGACTGACTTAAGTGACTTAAGTGACAGTCGAAATAGATCTGAACATTGCGCATCGAGTAATTCTTCATTATCCTGCACAACATGGCGAACTTCGCCGATTTTAATTCTATAAATATTTTCAGTAAGTTTCTTAACAGCACCACGGAAGACGAGAAAGCAAGTGTCCCAGAGGAGGTTCATTATATCATTACCATTTTTAACAGCATCACGTGTCCCTTCACAGTTCTGCTTAAAGTGTTACATAATGGCGGTGAAAAGAAGACCAAGACTCCAGACCAACGCGAAGTAAACGAAAAGTCCTTTGTATCTATACGAAAAAAATACCTTTGAATCCGGGTTATTTTTTTGGGTTTTCTTTGAATCCGGGTACTTTCTACGACTTTTGCGTTCTCAAATTCGATCAAATAATTAATTTTATTCGTATATTTTTAGTTTTATCTCATGTGGGTACTAATTTCTACTTAATTTTGTAACTAATTTAACTTATGTCTTGACGAATACAAATCTGAAATCGTCTTATTTATTCCTATTTTTGGCGACCTTTTGTCTTCATTCTTTTCCACTTTCTGTGTAAGATGAACAATTAATCATATTCTGGTCGGACGATTGAGGCACGATTGCCAGGCTCCGCGCCACGCAACCACATATCTCTGGCTTCACAGAGCGGTGTAAGCTTTTTAGGAATCCGAATACCATGTAATGTAAACGCTTAACAAATCCGACTGACTCTGTATGTGACGAATCCGGTAACATTTACGAATCCTAGGTCGTTTGATCTCGTGTAAACTTAGCATAAAATGGCCTGAAGTAAGCCACGAGAGGTGTAAATTCTCCTTGTATATATTGCATCGAATATCACATAGTAACTTTTAGTAACATCTGGTACTTGCTGAACAAGGCTGGTCTGGCCAGTTGAAATATTGTACTAAACAAAATATACGCTGTTTTCAGCTTTGCTTTAACCCTCGGACGTACGGGGGGGGGGGGGGGGGGGGTTAGGAGTTAAGGTTAGGGTTAGGGTTAGGGCTTTGAGGTTTTTCTCCGATATTTTCAAGACCATTTAAGATTAGCACATGCCGTTTTCAGTAGCTGTTCATTTATCCTTAAGACACATTTTGGTAAAGTTTGGCGACAACCGGTTGCTATCGTAACGAGATATGACGTCATAAGTAACATGTAGAAGAAAAAAGCGTGTTTTTCACCTTTTTTCAGCGAAAAAACATATAAGGGACTGTGCAATAATTATCAGGATTCAAAAGAACTGAATTTAGTTATTCCCCCCCCCCCCTCTGATCAGTCAGAAATTTTGTATGACCCCCCCCCCTTCAAACACCTTTTAGATACAAATACCCAGCATTTTCTTAATATACACCCACCTGTTATTGCTACGAGTTAATGTTTGTTCCAGACGTGGATATACAGCAATACTACATGTTTACTTGTTGGACATCCATATCTGGAACAAACATGACCTTGAAGCAGTGTTCGACAAAGCCATCTGATTCCACTTCTGAATCACTTCATTGCAAATCCGAGCTGCTTGCACTGGAACTCATTTCCTCGTTAACCTGCTCTTGGGTTTCTCGTGGGATGCAAGAATGATCACCACGAGCGTACTGGAGAACTCGTGCAACCAGTGCCATTTTACCTCCACTGATCTTAAAGGTGGTCAGACATGAGGGGTCATGTAGCAGGGACATGTCGCAGCGACATGTAGCAGCGACGAAAGTTTGTGTAGTACACACTGAGGGACATGTAGCAGGGAGTGTAGCGGGGACATGTAGCAGGGAAAAAATGATAGCGCTTGCACACCGTATGAAAATATCGCGGGGACATGTCTCAGGGACATTTTGTCCCCGCGACATGTCTCACCTTGTTCAACTTGTTGAACTTCATGGGACACGTCGCGGGTGACAAAATGTCCCCAAAATTGGTGTTGCACAATTATGATAGCATCAGTTCAAACGAGGGGACGTGTCGCTGCAACATGTCCCTGAGACATGTCCCCGCGACATTTTCATGTGGTGTGCAAGTGCTATGAATTTTTCCCTGTTACATGTCTCCGTTACACTCCCTGCTACATGTCCCTCAATGTGCACTACACAAATTTTTGTCGCTGCTACATGTCACTGCGACATGTCCCTGCTACATGACCCCTCATGTCTGACCACCTTAAGACCATGCTGGTTGAGGTACATCTTCAATCTGTTGCAATACAATTCAGTATCTATGTTGTAGTGAAATTATGATTTTGGTACAGTTTTGCCTGCACTGGTTCAAATTTATTTTGAACCAGTGCAAAATATTTGAACTGGAGCAAGATATTCTCACCAGGGCAAAATATTTGCACTGGTATATAACTATATTCTACTGTTCAAATGTTGTTGACAATAGCACAATTTCGATGTATTAAAATTCAACTTGAAACAAAAGACAACACTACGAGGCTTAGGGAAATAAACCATATAAATCCTTACTATCATTCCCCTAAGCCTCGCAGTGGTCTTGTTTCAAGTTGAATTTTAATATATCGAAATTGGGCCATTCAAATTTAAAAAGCCAGAAACGTTTTATCACAATATTCGTCTGTATATTATATGTATTGCAACAGATTGAAATTGCAGTTCAGCCACTGAACAGATCATCAAGCCTTTCAGTGAAAACTATAAACACTTGGAATAAAATGTTAAGCCCCCCTCCTCTTGAGTGACCTATTTTACTTTGAGCCCCCCCTATCCTTGCTTTGATTTTACTTCATGCCCCCCCCCCCCTCTGGTTTTCCAACCCCACCCCCCCTCCCCGATAATTATTGCACAGTCCCTAAAATGCTACCAAAAGCATCAAAATGTTTGATTGTATGTTATTTCCCAACTCTAGCAAACGATATTTGCAATTTCCGCATTTTTTTGATAAATTTGAATTTTTAGTAAAATCCAAGATGGCGGCCACCTTGGCGGCCATTTTGGATGACGTCACAGACCCCCCAGCAGCGCCCCAACCCATAATATTTACCTCATCTTGTAGAGCACATCGCGGGCTATCTATTAGATGTAAAATATTCCCCCCCCCCCTTGTACCACGGTTGGGGTACACGTTTGCGTGTCAGGTCTGAGGGTTAAAGTTATAATTTCATCGTGTAAATAAACACTGCAAAAACTGACATAAAATCTTATTGGGGGATTGTAATTTGATGAAGGGTTTTATTGATGTGAATAGATCTTCTTATAAATTGTCTCAGTTATAGGATTAGTCCCAGTTGATGTAAATATAGGTACACAGTAGTCAATACAATGTGAAATGAAATGTACTCATTCATCTATAAGTATCGTATTTTTTCAAGAGCATTTATTGTTAGCTCGATGCTATCTTTAGCAGTTATCCTTGAGATACGTTTTGGTAAAAAAGTACATACCCTAAATTTGATTTCGTGACAGGCGGTCAAGAAAATAAAAGTTTGCCATTTTTGTGGAAGTGTGGCTTTTTTTTACCAGTTATTTCACTATTTTGTCTCTTATTTAACCAGCTATTTGGGCTGGGTTTTCGTTTTAGTTCTTGAGGTTAAGGTTACAGTGTACCTTCGGGGGTGTCTCCAGTATAACAGCTCTAGTGTCTTAAGATTACACTTAACATGCCTAAACCCAGATATCAAATTAAAGCTTATAGAGCTGGCTATCTAAATATGGAAACCATTTGGTAATAAAGTGTATTGTCGAATTTTTTACGACGTCTAAATTCGAACGTCCGAATCAGCTTTAAAACGCTATAACTCAAAGCGATTATTGTATTTTGCTAATTTGATTTGTTCTCGGGTTTCCGAACACGAAGCGCTAAAAAAACGTGTCGGCGATTTCTCATATTCAATTGCAATGAAAAGTTACAGAATATTTTCGAAAAAGGGAGAAAAAAAATTGGAATGATCGTACGGAAATGGCTCTTGACGAAAAAGTTTTCGGAAATAAGAAATTCGCCGACACGTTTTTGTTGATTATATGTTAGCCTAACTTCTGTCCAAATTTGAGGAAAATCGAACAAATTTCCTTTGAGTTATAGCTCTTTAAAGTGTCCCCAACAAGCGAAAAATTAACTTTGAGAAAACAGCGCTTAAAAAAAAATTTCGCCTCATAAACAAACTCCGCCCACAAAAGTTATACTGTCATTTCTCCGTCAATTTTCACTATTTTTCGATAACTTTTTTTTGAATGAAAGTTCATTCTGTAAACTTTATTTTGACGCCAAAAAAAAATTTTCGATAAATTTTCGATCTGAAGGTACACTGTAACCTTAAGTGGGGTTTGGGGCACATTTTGCTCCCCCACCCACCCCCTCGTAACTTTAAGGCTGCAACAATAAAACTAAGAGGGTATATGCTATGTCCAAAACTGTTTCATCAGGGATCCAAATACCTCAAGTCGATTAAAGAACTCGGCTGCGCCTCGTTTTTTCAATCCACTTCCCGGTGTTAGGAAATACGGATGAAACAGTCTTCTTTGTGTTTGATATATTACTTCCAAAAACCGAGAAATGGGTTGGAAAAACCAGACGCATGCAGCTGAGTTTTTTTTTTTAAATCCTACTTCAAGGTGTTTGGATACCTGCTGAAAACATTAGGGCAGTTTTCAATTGAGTATCGAAAGTAATTTCGTAATTGCTTTGGTTTTGCATTGCTACGCTTTGTGATTGGCTAAAAAATCTCGCGCCATTTTCTCAACCAATCAGAAGTAAAACCAAAACCAATCGTGATTTGCACGCAACGCGTTTTCCCGCGCTTGGTGCCGGCTGCATGTATTTGCTTCGAGTTCTTATTGGTTCATCGGATTGTCTGCGAGTTCCGTGATTGGTCAGAGTAATTACTTTGGTTTTGGTTTTACGACACTCAAATGAAAACTGCTCTAAACTTGATGAATTATTAGTGATTTTGAGAACCTCATACAAAAGCTCGGGTAATACTTGATGCCCTACACGGCTCTACGTTTTAACGGTAGTAAGGAGGCATTTACGCTCCAAAAAACAAACACTGATCATTAAATTTTTAAGCCGCTTTATTCGTGCTCAATTCTGTTGTTGAATGTACAAGTTAAGAGTCATTTCCGCGTCTTAACGCACACGGAAATACAACTTAGTGTTAAAGAGACGTCAATCCCCTAATTACTGATATAATCGAATAATTTCTCTTAAATACACTTTTCTATACAAGGAATCAGATAATTAACTCTGTGTAAATTAAAGTGCTAAGGTCAACCCATAAATTCCCCTGCACTGAGCGTTGGCCCGAGTAAGGAAATGAGGGACCACACGAGGGAAAGAAAAAATCTTTGACCTCGGTGGAATTCGAACCCACGACCTCCGGATTAGATCTTCTGTCGGGTTGACCTTAGCACTATGATTTACACACAGATTTAATTCTCTGATTCCTTGTTTGTATCACCAGTGCTACGTGGCTCAACATTTATTTGTACCCTACACTTTTCTATACCTCGGGCCTCTATGACAGCGAGAATGATCTCACGGGTTTTTCAACTTTTTTTAAATTGGACTGTAAGAGAATCCCCATTCATTTTATGGCGCTCTTTCCATCGACAATGGTGCAAAAAGCGCCTTAAAATTCGTACAACGGCCAAGATTAAGAGTCACTAAGTGAGGTCGAAAAATCGACAACAAAAACAAACCAACAAAAAACCTGCAGTGAAGAATGAAAGCAACACCGCAAAGATTGTCTCTCTGTGTGTGGGTTGTTGCTTTTCTTTACATGGCAACAAGATCCAACACAAGGGAAGGACAGACACCGAATTCGCCACTTTAGAAACGTGAAGGAAACTGGGCCGAGTGAACTTTCGCAATGACTTCTGGGATCGTTACAGGGGACGCTTCTTTTGTCTCTGTCCCCAGTAACAGTCCCAGAAGTCGTTGCGAAAGTTCTCTCGGCCCAGTTTCCTTCTCGTTTCTAAAGTGGCGAATTGATGAGGTAAATTGGCCACTGTAAAAAGATTCGAAAACTGACGTTTCCAGCGCTAGCCCTTTGTCAAACTCAGGTGATACAACCAACATCTTTGTTCAATACAAGGAGGAAACTGAACTCTAACGAGAATCTAACTTTTTTAAGAACTGTAACGGGGCGGCCATATGGACCAAACATGTTGCGGCAACATGTTGCTGCAGAACAGACTAGCCTGGGTTGTAGAGCAAGACCAATCCAAGAACATTTTTACATGTAACGTACTGTATTGTGCATTTAAACTACAGCAGATTTGTAGGAACGTAGAACCAAAACCAAAGAAGTAATATTTGGCCAATCACGACAGACGGAAATAACGCAATGAACCAATCAGAAGTCGAAGCGAAGAGCATAAAACGGGTGCTAAGCGCGGGAAAACCGGAAACCGGTGCCAAGCGCGGGAAAACTGCAGCTGGTGCCAAGTGCGCTAAAACATGCAATTGGTGCAAAATCACGCTTGGTTTTGGTTTTACTTCCGTGTGGTATTTTCCACTGAATTAAAGAGTTCTATATAAAATTCTAATTAAAAATAGCGCGCGCTTAGTCTCTATTTTACTTGGAGCGAGAAGTTCGCGAGAAGACGAATGAATCGAGCAGCGAAGCCAGGTAAAGTCCTCGGAAGTTATAAACCGGCTCGTGCTCTCTCGGATCGGCTGCTCGCAGTAATTCTAAAACGGACATAAAATACATTTGAAACATAAATTAATACAGTCCAACTGGCTGGAGAGAGCTTTAGGAATTCAAGGGCTAGGTCTCGATCATTTAGGTGATCCTTGCCTGTTCCAGTAGAAAAACAAAATCCAAACACAAGTCCTTTTACGTTCGGTTTTGAATTCGTGACCCAGCCCATCTCACTGTCGATGCTGTTCAAGTCACAAAGTTCTGGAGAGTTTCTTTCCCTGAATGACTTCCTTGATTTCTTGCAAGTTGAGTGTCTCGTACGTTAACAGAGCTTCCGCTAACCGGTTGTGTTCTTTGGCATGGGCCTGCAGTAAAGACTTGGCTCTCTCGTACGAATCCTACAAAAAGAGGTAAGAAAGTAAGATAGTGAAGAAGCATTCAAATGGGCTGCTAGGTAAGTGCGATGCAATGGGTGCCAGCGGGAGGCGCGGGAAAACATGCAAACAGTGCCGCAAGCGCGGGGAAAACATCAAATGGATGGGTGTAAATTGCGGGGAAAAAAGCAGATGCGAAGCATGGGATACGAGGCGTGGATAACACCTGACGGATGCAAACCTGACAGAGCTTGGCAAAACGTCCAACTTTGCATCCGTGAAAAGCGCGGGAAGGCAACGGGTGCAAAGCGCGAGAAAGCTACCAACGGATGAAAAGCGCGGTAAAATTTCAACAGGTACAAAGCGCGGGTAAACATACGAGTCTCGAAGCGCGGGAAAACATCCAACGGGTGCAATGCGAAACAACATACAACAGTTTTCAAGCGCGGGAAAACGTTAATTTGCCACGTCACAAATCATGGTAATTTACGTAAAAGCTTCAAACTACGGAAACCGAAAGTTTCGTGGCGGGCAAAAGAGCTACTTGGAAATGTTGTATCATTTAGCACAATAAGCATCCGTTACTGACCTTCAAAAGTTGCTTGACTTCGTTTTCAATCAATGCCTGTAGCTCAGGACTCGATTTATCATCATCCTTGACTTGAATCATTCCAACCTAACAACAAACAACAAAACGTGGATGTCAAATTTGTCTCTATTTACTGTGGGGGGTGGGGAGGGGGGTATTTCAAATCTCGAAAGGTGCTGTTTATTTATAGTACCTTGTCACTCATGCCATACATGGTCACCATGGCCCGTGCAATCTTGGTCGAGGACTCCATATCACTTGCAGCTCCTGACAAATACACATAAACTCGTTTAAAAACGAAGGTCTTTTCTAAAAAAAGATAGGTGTAGCCTCGTATGACAGGAAAGAGACAGAATGGCAAAGAGGCGCTGGTGTGGAGACAAACATTACCTGTTTATTACACTCTCCAGATCGTCTATACGAAGACGGGATATTCCAAATTAAACCCTGATAGACCAATTATTAAAGTTCCATCTGCCTAGTCGATAACCCCTTAACCCTTTCACTCTCTAGAATGCCAAAACCCAACATTCAAGAAAAATCCCAAATTTCATTTTGTAAAATATTGAAAAACAAATAGTACCATGTGAAAGTGCTGCTAAAGAGGTTTCATTTGAATGGTCACACCATAAGATTTCATCAACCGACTCAAAAGTTAGAACAAATGGTACCATACAAAAGTACTGCTGAAGAGGTTTCATTTGAATGGTCACACCATAGGATTTCGTCCACAGACTCAAAAGTTAGAACAAATGGTACCATGCAAAATTACTGCTGAAGAGGTTTCATTTGAATGGTCACACCATAGGATTTCGTCAACAGAACTGCACTACATGTCTTCATAATTGACTCTGGAAGCGAAAGCGTTAAATGACTCCAGTACCGTCTAAGTACTCACCTGTAGTTACGTTTTCCTTTCCAAAAATAATCTCCTCTGCGACACGTCCACCCATAGCTACATCAAGCCGTGCAAGAAGCTGCGCTTTAGACCAGTTCAGTTCATCTTTTTCCGGTAACTGGGCAACCTTTGAAAGAGAGCGAGCATACTTTTAGTATTTTGCTGGATTTTCTGTGCTTTTATTTCTTTCATAATTTGGTCACACTAGGATTTTAACGTTGAAAACCACTTTGTATAACACATTATAAAATGCTCAAGGAAATGCGCGCGCTACGATTGGTTAAACCGAGTTCATTATAACTCGATAAAGCACGCGCGTGACGTAAGGTTCATTATAACCGTTTATAGAGCGTATGCACATGACGTCACGGCGGCCATATTGGTGTACCAAAACAATAGAACGGCGGCCATGTTGGTGTACCAAAACAATCCTGTGGGATTTGAACGCTTTTCTTATGTTAACACTTTCTTTTGTTCCAATAAATTTGCATAGCTGCTTGCCACGTGAGTGCATACGCTCTATATTTTTTAAAAGAAATAAAAAAACTTGTTCCTCTGCACTTCTACCCTGGGTGCCAGAGGTTTTTCTTGCGCGGTTTCCGGTAACGGTTATGTCTCTATTGTGATCGGCCTTCGGTCGGCAAGTCACGAAGCTCGCCGCGAGAATATCTCTGATACCCAGGGAACTGCACTTCTCTCGTGTTCTTAAAAATTGCCGCGTGCTTATATAACTCAATAATGCACTCGGCGCGTTTTGTATTTCTTCAATAAACAGCACCACCAGAAAGTACTGCTCGATAACTTTCATTCAAATGGACACGCTGTCGGATTTCATCCACAGACTCAAAAGTTAGAACCATCTTGTACAGCATAATAAACAGTACCACAGGAAAGTACTGCTCAGTAGCTTTCATTTAAATGGTCACACTTTAGGATTTCATCCACAGACTCAAAAGTTAGAACCACCTTGTACAGCATAATAAACAGTACCACAGGAAAGTACTGCTCAGTAGCTTTCATTTGAATGGTCACACTTGAGGATTTCATCCACAGACCTTGCACAGCGTAATAAACAGTACCACAGGAAAGTACTGCTCTGTAGCTTTCATTTGAATGGTCACACTTTAGGATTTCATCCACAGACTCAAAAGTTAGAACCACCTTGTACAGCATAATAGACAGTACCACTACCACAGGGAAGTACTGCTCAATAGCTTTTAACACTAATTTGGTCAAACTTTAAGATTTTATCCACAGACAAGTTTTGAACTTTGAACCACCTTGTACAGCATAATAAACAGCAACAAAGGAAGATAGTATCCTATAGCTTTCATCACTATTTTGGCCACACTTTAAGATTTTATCCACAGATAAGTTTGGAAGTTCGAACTGCTTGTATAGAGCATAACCTGACACCACACCACAAGAATGTACTTCTCAATATATTTATTCGGTCACACTTTAGGATAACGAAACTTCTCTATTTTCTCTCAGGGATAGGTTAAGAGGTTGGAACATGTGGACAAGTGTAAAAATCACTTACCGGGAGGAGACTAAACACACAAGCGAGGAGAAGAAAAATACACCCCTCTTCGCGGCAGGCAATTTTTGCAAGTGCTTGCAAGTTTCAAGTGCTCGCAAGTTTCAATCGCTTGACTATCCGTGAGGGAAAAGAGACTACTCAATGTGTTTTATTTTAATACATACCATGCCCAAGGCTGAGCCACGTGGTACAATAGTCGCCTTGTGAATTGGCATAGCTCCTGGAGTATACAGGGCCACTAGTGCGTGCCCACCCTCATGATAAGCTACCAGTTCTCTATTCTTAGCTTCAATAACCGCACTCTTTCGTTCAGGACCTTTAACGAGCAAATTACCAAAGCACAATTAACAGCTGCGAGTTTAAATGAGGGACAAACCTTTTCTAACCCGTGCAAAGTGTTCAATTCTGCGTCGAGTTGCCATTTCAGTGGTCCTCTTTATACAGTTTCATTTTCATGTTATAAACTATACGGGTCTTAATAAAATAATAACCCAACTAAAAAAGCCCGTGCTGAGTTTGAACACTCATATAACTTATTTAATTATAAAAGCAAACACCACCAAACTTCGTTACTTTCCTAAAAATGTATCTGGCAACTATTTTCTATAATATTTCATTGCTCTCCTGACTTCATGTTATCATGATGGCAACAAGATTTTGACAGCCATGTTTTTCGAAATTTTCATTTTGTTATCTATTAATGAAACACGTTTCTGTACCATCAGGGGCGGATCTATAGGGGGAGGGTGCAGGGGTGCGCACCTCCCCCCCCCCCCCCCGAGATACCAAGTCTGCGTTGTTCGCTTTTAAAATTTGTTTACGTCACCCTTCAGTTACGTCATTCCTTAGAGGTGCACCCCCTCCTAAGAAAAATTCGGGATCCGCCCCTGACCATTTTTGCCTTTGTTTATTGGATTTGATCATCTTCGAGTCAATATGGACGATTTTCTTACGCTTTTAACAAATCGAGAAAATAAAGATGGCGGATCCAAGATGGCGGCTGTGCAGAACTAATGACGTATCTCCCACGTCATTTGACGTCATCGTCCCATTTTACGGACCTCAAAGGAAACAGTTTGTCCGTACCATATACCCTCTAAGATTTTGGACAGCCCCGCCCACTCAGAAATTCCAAAAAAGCGCAGGCTAAATAGGATTTAAAATCAAGATTTTGACATCGGACTTCCCATGAGAACTGTAGTATAGCATAACTATTTGGGAAAAATCTTACCCATAAGAATCTTGTCTCTTGCGAATTCTAGATGTTTAGTTGTGACACTTTGGTCTCCTTCAGTGGCAGCATGAATCGCTGCTGCATTTACCAAGTTGGCGAGGTCAGCACCTAAAGGAAGTACATGGGAACATTATGGGATATAATGCAATTCCATTACGTAATGATATAACCGGTCTAAGTCTAAAATTTGTTTATGAAAATACAATTGAAACTCGTGTTAAAGACAACAGCTTCATATGGGGATGCATTGTAAATAGATCAGTTAATTGAGAACGATTTGAATTGTACGACAGGAAAATAATTCACACTTGAATTTAAAAATACTTAACGATTTTTGAATAAAAAATGCTCACCTGAAGAACTCCTTTGTTTGTCTATTTGTGCCTTGTTTGTGTTGTTGGGTTGATAAGTGGCGACTCCAGGGAGCTTGCACTGTTTTTAATCTTTATACGAAATTGTTTATGAACCTTCCCTAGGTATATATACCTTATATCTAACTGGGTATATAGAGGGTGTAGATATTTTGTATGGGGTCACATAACCTTTCTACGGACCATCCTTTTGACTTTATAATTTTGGTAAAAACTTATTTATAATATATTGTTTTCCTTTTCATTATCATCATTTTTGTTTTGCCATTGTATTAGCCATTAAATTGTTAGAAAAAATAAATAAATAAATAAATAAATACCTGAGAAGCCAGCTGTTCCTCGTGCAAGGACTTCAACATTCACATCTGTTTAAGTAGGATGTAACAATGGAATATTTAACTACAGAACAATTTCATTTATTTCTGTTTTATTCATTGCAGTATTTGTATTATAGTGTACTAATTTTAATTTTCTGTACACGTACTATTGTTTATATAAATTTATAAAATGCTCAAGAAAATGCGTGCGCTATGATTGGTTAAACCAAGTTCATTATAACTCAAAAAAGCACGCGCGTGACACAAGGTTCATTGTCACTGTCCAATGACCGACTGTTCTTTGCAGCCCTGGGACAGTATATCTCTTGAATTATTTAATATTCCATTCAGTTTTGATCAATAAATGCACAACATGGAATCTCACCATCTGCAACTTGTACATTCTTGAGGTGCAACTTGAGGATATCATGCCGACCTTTGACATCAGGCATGGGGACATTAATCTTGGTGTCAAATCTACCAGGTCTGATAAGCGCCCTGTGTAAAGGATATACATATTTATTATTAGATTTGTGGTCCAGATCAATTGAATATATGTAATTGTGTGATTTGATTGGTTGCCAAAGCAGCCAAAAACTTTTTCATCTCACACAGGTGAAAGGAGAAATGAACTTGTCTAATACAACGTATTGCTACAACTGAAAATCAACGATGATTACCTTATTATAGGAAATTAAACGCTTCATGAAATTAACTCAGTTAACATAAACCAAAATGCCTATACTGTAATTTATTGTATCATCATAGGACAATAGCAATTTAATTATGACACAAAAATAAATTAATTACAAAATATCCTTCCTTTTCTTAATAAAATTTTATAAATTTATTTTTACTAGAAAATAAAATTTATTCTGTTAGTTTGCTTTCTCTAGCAAGAGGACATACTTGTCTAAAACTTCAGGGAAGTTGGTTGCACCAATCACAACAATTCCTTCTGACTTGTCAAATCTGAAAAAAAAGTATTAAAGTTACGTTCATTCAAAGGCGATTTTCCATCTTTCTTCCTTTGTGATCATCAAAGCTACCAAAATGTAATTGACAAGGATGGAACTATCTTTTCAATCACAATGGAAAGTTTATTTATTATTATTATTATTATTATTATTATTATTATTATTATTATTATTATTATTACATGTATTATTATATTATATTTAATTATTATTAATATTTTTTTAGGAATTTGCCAAGATCGATATTTGAGCTAGCGTGAACTTTTTAGCATCGCAAAGGATTTTCATGTACTTTCTTTGAACCGATAATGTGGATGAATTTCGAAGCTTTATCTTCTTTACAAGAACATTAATATTAATTTTGACTGACTTTCACAGTTCTTGTTATAAGCAAGACCAGATTCCATTTTATCAAAAACTATGTGTTTCACAAATTTTTTTTCAATTTTTTGTCACAACTTGCAAGCTTGTATTGAGCTGCCATGTTTGGCTTGGCTTGTTGACATTCAAACCTTGCGCACATTTCGTGTCCAGATCTCGTGTGTTAAAAAACCTATTGAGCCACCTTAAGCTACTGTAACAGTTGTGGTGATTTTGAGTTTTTTTTGTGTCAAAACTGCCAAATTAAAGCTATATGTAAGTACATGTACCTTTATCATTACCAAATGCTAATAGAACACTAAGAGGAAGATATCAAGTGAATTTTCTAAGAAAAAATAAACCATAATCAGAGTTTTAGCAAGTATTCCAAGACAGGAGTGATAAACTTGAAAAAAATTGGCAAGATGCAATCCATTTCCATCCTGGCCATCTGCAGCCCAAGACACTTATTTTTACTCTTAGAGCACTAGTAGAATAATTTGAAACAAAACTGGACCATTACTTTTGGGTTTTCACTGATATAAAATTAATATGTCTTTTGGCTTTTTAAAGAAACACTAATAAGGGTGACATAGCCCCTTTAAAACCATGTTTGACATATTAAAATTAATTTTTGTTTCGCCCACCATTGAAACTATTTTATCAATAGTCAGGCCAATCGCGATTGTTATTGATACATGCAGTTGATTTTACTATTGACAGCTCGCTATTGCAGCACCAACTATTACGATATATCAATAGTTGAATGTATCGTTACACCCCTATCATGTTGTCACCGCTGCATGTGGATTTGTTATGACTCATGACTCACCCATCCAACTCAACTAGCAACTGATTAAGGGTCATTCTTGAGTAGGGCTGGTGATCGTGCACAATTCTGGTGCCACCTATAGCATCCAGCTCATCAACAAACACTATACATGGAGCATGCTCTCTGGCGGCAGCTGAAAAATTAAAATGTAAACAGGTTTAATCATCATGGTGCATTGGAACTGCAACTTCTTTTGCAGTAACATCAATTTAAAAAGGTACAAAATGTACCAGGTACATGTAAATTTATGCTAAGATTTTTATACCATTTTTGTAATTTTTAATCAGATGTATTGCAGGTCTTAATGCTGCCGGTAACTGACCTGCATCACCAAATAAAATTAATTATGTATGTATCAAAGAAGGCTAAAAGGGCAAAACAATGGATAAGATTGACCAACAATGACACACACAAAAAACAAACAAACAAACAAACAAGAATGGGAAGAGAAAGTTTCAGGCATGTGCACACTAAACAAAAAAAAATTATAGCTTACCCCAGAAAGTTAAGCAATGTGCATGTAACAAAAGTATTCACATATAAATTATTTCACAGTTGAGAGCAGTTTTCAACTAAGTGTCAAAAGTAATTTAGCATTATTGCTTTCAACTGGTTTTGCATTGCTATGTTACTTTATGATTGGCTAAAACATCTTATGCCCCCTTCTCGATTAATACATGTAAGAGGTACATGAAAAACCTAAACCAACTGTGACTTGCTCTGACACGTTTTCCCGCACTTAGCAGTGGCTACATATCTATTTGCTTTGAGTTCTGATTGGTTCATTGGATTGTCTGCCTCTGTTGTGATTGGCCAGAGTAATTGCTTCGGTTTTGGTTTTTTACGACACTGCTTTAAAATGTGTAATGACTGTATTATACTCACAGAAGAGATTTCTGACTCTTGCAGCACCCACGCCAACAAACATTTCATCAAACTCTGAACCAGAACAAAAGAAAAATGGCACCCCAGCCTCTCCTGCAACAGCCTTGGCTAGAAGAGTCTTTCCCGTGCCTGGTGAGCCAGTAAGAAGCACACCTAAAAATAACAGCAATTCAATTCACTACTCCTAAAACCAGCGACACACTAGGTGATTTTATACACAGATCGTGGCAAATTGGAAGTGTGCCTGGAATAGTGTGCCTGAAACTGCAACGGCGATTTCTGCCGATCACTGTCTAAAATAACCAATATCTGACATGTCAGATATCAGCAATAAAATTTGCCGTCATTTGCCTAGTGTACCTATTCCAGAGATTTTACAGTGTATAGGCTTGTTGTGGCAATAGAAAAATCAACGATGTCTCAAAAAGAGTATTACAGTGTAGATTATGCAATGTTACTTTGTATGCAATTTGTCTCACTAGAATTCTAATTTGATACATGTAGGTTGCAGAAAGTATCTCAAGCTCAATTTTAAATGTCCTTTCTGCAGCAGTTTCATAAATTTGCTTCGCATCAATATTGCCCATTGCAAGGTACATGTTATACTATGCAATAAGCAACACACGATATAATTATAACACTGCACCCTTGGTGACACCAAAACCTATTTTTAACGCTTAAAAGGTACAAAACAGGATGAACAAATCCACTGCTACCATAAGGGAATTTTCTCCACCCATTGGTCTCTTGTTATGGGCTTGTAAGAGTCCACAGTTGCTTACAGAATTGAATTAAATATCTAGAATGAACAGTGCAACAAAGGACAGTATAATGCAATGGTGCCACATTGAAGAGCAAAAACAGATATTTTAAATCTTTTTTGAAGCTGAAAAGAAGAATTAAACTTGCTGCCTATTCACATATGTGTTTTAGGGCAGGGAAAATTATGGAAGTCATACTTACCAGTAGGCATTTTTCCTCCAAGCCGTTTGAATCTTTCTGGGTTTCTTAGAAATTCAACCACATCTTTTAACTCCTGTTTGGCCTCTTCCACCTATCAATACATAATTTTCATTAATAATACAAGTCATATTAAAAAACCCTCTTGGACAACAATTAATTTTTAATACCAAGTAGTCAAAATTGTTTATTACCAGATTACATATACCTTATTACAGATCAAAACAGGTCGAAATCCAAGCCTCTTTAATGCAGCATGTCAGGTATAGGTTATAAAGGAGGAAGGGGTGGGAATTGTTTATATGGGAAGACTGGTTATTATAACACTTTTAAGCCCTTTGACTTTTAATTTGCAGCTACAATGTAGCCTTCAATGAGACATCTTTCCAAGATGCTGTGATTGTGCAAATTTCACACTTGTGTAAATTGACCAAATACATGTGTTGACCATGTAAATACATTTATTATTTTATGACATTGTGTGTCATTGGGAATAAGTGGGTTAATAAGCAACAGTGCTAAAAATCAAAAGATTGCATATCACCCACCCCTTGTACATCAGTGAATCGAGTGTTCCGGTCTACGTTATCGGGCTGGATGTCCTTCTGACTTGAGCTCACTGCAGATTAAAATAATCAAATTCACAACATGTGATAAGAAAGTACTACATATATTTTGTACCATCTTTTTTTTTATTTATCAACATGCACTTTCATGTATGGTGATGAATTGAAAACAATGATGGTTCTAGTAATGATGATGATGATGATGATGATGATGATGATGATGATGATGATGATGATGATGATGATGATGATGATGATGATGATGATGATGATGATGATGATAATGACAATGCTGATGATGATGATGATGATGATGATGATGCTGATGCTGATGATGATGATGATGATGATGATGATGATGATGATGATGATGGCGGACTGTTGATTGATGATTTATGATGATAACGACAATTCAATGGTTGTAACATAATAAACAAAAGCAAATTTAAACAAGGATTTCCACTCACTCTTCATCTGCAGCTGAGCCTCAATCAGTGACAGGATCAGAAATAATGCAATCAGAAACCTCAATGTGTTCCAAAGTTGCTCCTTGAAAAATGCACCTACAGTATTCACAAGAGAGAAAGATCTGTTTTTAGTGTTCAATAAAAATTGGTCTGGAGGGTTAGGCAATGGTACAGCTATAAGTACTTAGTTGAAATTGAGATGGAAGGAAATTTGAGATGGAAATGATTTGGGGAAAGAGGGATTATGCTTCCTTCTACAGTTGCTACAAGTGAGATGCATAACAAAACACATGTAATAGTAATAAAAATTAAGATAATAATAACAATAACAACAATTTTCTGAGAGTGCATTTAAAAATCTCAATGCGCTTACCAGATGATAATAAATATTAATCAAAGGCTCATATGAGCCAACTTGTTTTGCTCCATGGACCCCCACCCCCTTTGTCCAAAGTCTCCCCACCATCCAAGTCTGTCCCTCCAATGCATCCCCATGGAAACAGGCAGGTGGCCATTACATACAGTGTACATTTATTGCAGACTCAATGTTTATAGCCAATCAAGCAACTGAGTGAATTTTTTTCCCAAATGCTTCCCATAATCACAAGTTAAATACTAATAATATCCAATACAGGTATATGAAGTACATGTACATGTAATTGAAAGTAATGATTTTTTAAAAAGAAATTTATTGACAATCGCTTCAAATCCAATCGAAAACCAAAACGCACTTTATAATTCATGTACAGTAAAACTCACTGAAAGAGTCCAGGGGCATAATCACAAGGGCATAATCCAGGGGCATAATCACAGTACATGTACATTGTACATTTGTACCTTAGGCATATCATAGGCGATGTCGCTGTTGTATGCACGGCACTCAGAACGTTCTTTATCAAACCTACATATGATTGTAAACTCTCACCTTTCTGGTTTTGCATAATAACGTATGTGGGATTGTCTTCAGTTCCAGTAATAGGCGATGTCGCTGTTGCTGTTCCTAAAGAAGGGCCACTATACTCACCAGAACCCATCTAAAACAAAGTCAAGGGTACAGTATCAGAACTGATTGAAGGTAAAAATTAAAATATAAACCATATCCAGAAGTTTGATTGCATCTTCATCAGGAAAAACCTCATTTGCATTTTACAGTACTGTACTTTCAACACACATTAATTTTATGTACATACATTGTAATATGCACAGTCTTCAAATAAAACTGGTTTCATTTATGACCTCATCAGTTGATCGCCATAATTTTGGATGCGACTTTGATGACTTCATGTAACCATGCATGAAAAATGAACTCTGAAAACAAGCTAAAACAACAACGAAAACAAGAAACAAGAAGAATTTGGCAGAAGTGTGGTCATTTAAAAGATCATGATTTCATATTAAACTACTGCCAGTAACTGTAATTATTATGTTATTTAAAGAAAAGTTCCTTACCCGGTTCAAATCTGCAGTTGATGAAGGGACAGCAAGTTTGTCAGTCAAGATTAGTGCCTACAAATTAAATAACCATGAAAACAACTTGACATGAGTGATGACAAAACTCACGTATGCTATAAAAACTAGCTTTAGATACATGTAAGAATCAGAAAAATCTGAATTGAAGAAAATCAGCAAATTAAATTTTTTTAATAAAAAATTACTGGCCTACGTAGAGCACTCGTAATATTTCTAATTCAAATCAGCCAAGTATGAAGCACACGGACATTATAATGACATTGGAAAAGTTTTTAATTGGACACTCTTATGATGGCACACCAATAAATTACATGTATGATGGAGTGGTTGTGTTAGTTTGCAATGATGCAATTGGGAAAACAAAAAACAACATTCCTTACTAGTGTTTTCCTACAATGCATCATATTCATTGCATACCCCTGAGCTGAACATTACAGCTGTACATATACTGTATGTGTACATACCTTTAAGTATTGCTTTGTAACAGTATCATCTATGGCATATTTTCCACTTTCATATCTCTTTATAACATAGTTTGGGTCTTCAGTAACCAAAGCCTACAGAGTACAGTATAATCACAGTTACATGTACACTGGAAACATTTTTTGCCTCTGGATCTTATAACGCTTTAAGCCTTAAACTGCTCAATAAATACTTCTGAAAAAAAAATTAGGAACTACATGTAACATGTACATGTATTAAGTTACTTAAGTTACTTATGTAATTAAACAGTTTCTGATAGAGCGTATAGTGCTATTCTTGACAGTTTACTTGGCTAGCTAGCATAATACAAAGCGAGACTCACAGAAATTAAATAACAATAAATACTGTTAAATACATGTAATAATTCATGTACAACCAAAATCAACATTAGCTGACCTTTAAATATTCAGATTGTGCTCTGGGATTGTTGTCCTCTGCATTAGCTTTTTCCTCAAGCTGTTGTATTCTTTTTACAGATACTGAATGGAAGCCTCTTCTTTCAATGTGAACTAATGAAAAAAAGGTTGCCAATCATAAATAATTATAATTATACAATTTTTATTATTTGTACACTACATGTATTCATTCTAAAACATTTGGTTTTAAAAAGGTTTTTAGCAATCAAATAACATCCAGCCTTTTAACAAAAATAATTTAATAATATCAGAATAATTCAATTACTGTTAGTACTGTATTTTTTTATGAAACTCATAATTCACACATACCGTACATAGTCTAGAGTGGTTTTCAATTATTAAAGTCTTGGAAGTAAAATCACAATTGCTACATTTTTGTGAATTGTAGATGACTTAAGTCCTGTAGATTTGACCCACTCTAAAAAAGTATAGTGAAAACTAAAACAAATTCTGGAGACATACAATGTAAATGACACTTACATGATGTGTGTAACCAAGGAAGTTTTGAAAAAGACATGAAGACAGATGACTTGAATCTTGTACGATTAGGGTTGGACAAACTTAAACTTGAAAAGCCTGTAGTAAAAAGATACTCGAAGGTCAATAATATTTAACCCTTTTGTTTCCAAATACATGTGATATCAAAATACAGTTTTAAAATATCCAGACAATTTACCTTGGGTGCTCATACCCTTCACATAATTTGTTTTATTATTTGTAAATTAATCGTTGTTGTTGTTGTTGTTGTTGTTCATTCTCATGACCACTATAAAAATTGGATTCAGTATTGATATTACAAGGAGAAATTTGGTGTTGATCAGTACTACTTAAAGGGTTATTTAAAATAGGATATCCAGGGGTTTAAACCAAAGAATGTTCCATAGGGGTGGGTGTATGCCACAGTATAATACAGCTGTACATGTACAGTAAAAACTGGAAGATGCATTTGTAAGCTGCACCTTTTAAGATAAACATTTTCAATCAAAATTATGTCATGTTTGCAGCTTGTGAGAACATCCAGATTGGGATCATAACTTTATCCACCAAAACTACTTCTTGAATATGTATGCAATCTCCACTGGTCTGGTTGTCTAGCTCTTTGACCCTTGTAAGTACCGGTAATCACAATTTATTTTCATGTACTGTAAAAGCTCTATTAAGCTTCCTGGGGGTGGGGGGGGGGGGGGGGGCTTATTTAAGAGCGCAATGTTTTGCAATTAATTTAATGTACATAATGGTCACATGCCAGAAAGGATGAAAATCTTATGCTTACGACATGCTTACAACACGAATTACATGTACTCTGTGTAAATCAACTCAAGTCATGTCGTAAGCATGCCTTAAGAGTGTTGCATGCAACAAAGTTGTACCGTGTAAATTGGCCCTTAGCGCAAAAAAAAAAAAAAAAACCGGCCTCAAATTCGACATAAGGTGGGTGTGCATCCAGCACTTCAATTATAAGTTTGCACCTCACCGTGTTTGTTCTTGAAGAATGATTCTGATGAGACATGAGTTTGTCTCCATTGGGTGCGGTCAGGTTTATTACAGTGACAGACAGACAGAGGGGTGGTGAGCTGTGTTAGTATCTCAGCAGGAACTGACGACAGGCCAAATTCATCAAGAAACGTTGTATAAGGATCCTAATAATACAAAAATAGATTAATAAAGTTGACATTTTTTAAAAACATATAATTGTGGCTGGTGGTGGTGTATTGGTCAGTGTTGTTTCTTTTCACAATAAACTTCACATGACTGTCTTTTTCCACCTACAGTGTAGGTGCATTAATGGATACATGTGCCTGGCAAACATAATGCTGCTGTAGTTTAACCATTGCAATGGACTAGCATCCTATCCAGGGGGGAGAAGAAAAAAAATTCAGAATGTCCTCCATGTACCCATGTACAGTTCTGACAGAACTCATAAAAAATAATAACACAGCCTTGACCAAATTAAGGAATTTGATTCACATAACAAAACTGTTGCATCATCAAAACTCATCACACGTAACACAGCTGTGACCAATTCAACATGGGGAGTGTGCATGGCACTTAAGCTTGAGGTTTGAGACAGCAAGCAAGCCAAACAATTAAACAAATAAAGTTAATTGCTTTTTCTTTCTTAAAATAAGGGTTACCTGTAAATTTGTGTTTGCAAATGGCAATTTCCCAAGCATGGAGACTGAGGTAAAAAAATAGAAAATTCCTGAGGATATGGGGGGAGGAGGGTTCATCAAAGACCCCCTGGAGCGTAGGAGGGGCATCAAACTGGAAACCTTCTATGAGGGGGGGGGGGGGGGGGGGGTATGGATATTTTCTAGAACTGCATCAAAGGATTTAAATTGGCAATAAGCAAAATTTCTCAATACTCACATCTCTGGTGGTTTCTGGAATGGACTCTTTCGTAAGGCTTTTTTCTGTGTTTGATATTGCTTTTTTAACTTGTTGTGTTTTTGTTTGTGCATATGACATATATCTTCCAATAGATGATTTTTTAAAACTATTTAAGACTGTTGATACTTGAGGTAAGATTGATCCCCCAGCCTACATAAAATAAAATGTTAAAAGAATGTCAGTTAAAGGTACATGAAGATCTCACAAATTATGCAACCATAAAAGCTGGCTTGGACAGCAAATAATGACCGCACTGGGTATTATATTTGACGATCCTAATAAAACCAACATCTATTTTGTGAAATCATTTTGTCTTTGCAGTAGAAATTAGGGAGCAATTTTAGAATACCCGGCCACTTATTTACATAATCCCTGACTGTTTTGTAGAATGAGTCATATGACAGTAAAAGGATCCATTCTTATTCAACAAATGCAAATAAGTGGCTGGGTAGTCTTCAGTTTAGCCAAAATTAGAAAAGATCAACTAGAAAATAATCTTAATAAAAGACTGAAAGTGTTCAAATTCATAAACTAGAAAATATAAATGAAAGCCTAATCTACTGTACGTATGTACCATTTAACAAAGATGCTGTATATGCAAGGAAGAAACAGAATTATTTAGAAATTAGAGGATATACAACACGTACGACAAAAAGAATCAATTTCATATACGTAGTTCGATTGCTTGTTTATATATATCAAAGCTTAATATTAAACTTACGTGTATAATATGTATGTACGTAATTGCTGCGGATAATTTCAGTGCTATTCAGTTACATGAAATTATGTATTAAACGATAAAAAGCAGGATCTAGTCAATTTTGAACACATAAGGCTTAATCCTATACTTGATATTTTGTCGCAAAGCACGTCTTTTGACACATGAAGACGGGCACGCGATTCGCACAACGCAGCCACACAAAATCGCAAAGTTACTCGATTTTCACTGCGTAAAACATTTTACAGTTACCTGAGGGGTGATCCCAGCGGGTGAGAACATTTCTTTTTTTCTCTGAACTCAGCAAAAATCACGAATTCTGAAGGCAATTTCCGAAATTTAGTTTCACAACTTTTCAGTCGACTTCCCTTTGGATTTTTTCAAGTTGCATCATGGGTTCACGCAGTAGTCCGCTGTCTAAAATCAACGCGGAAATAGAAAACCAAAAGCTTCGCTGTCTTCGCTGATTGGCTGAAAAAATAATGCCACAGGTCTCCCAGCGATGCTATCCCTGGGATTGGGAACACAAACATGAGGGGTTCTCCTCGAAACGTTTTCAGCACTCGTGACATAAACATTTTATGATTATGTATCCCAACCATGTTGCACAGTAGTGAACGGTCAATCTTCTCCGCTTTTTTCTTCGCGCGTTCCCCTCGCGCACTTACTCGTAATTTCGAATCGCACTATAAATAAATCGTTGCCCCGGGAAGCTGGGGGGGGGGGGGGGGATTTTTGGGTGGGGGTGTGCCGCTGGGACGCTGAGACCCTTAGCCTATACCAGACCCTTTTAGCTGCATTTTGCAACCCTATTCTGGACTAAACACCAAAAACCCTACCCTATCCTAGACCTATTCCAGACTCGCTATATTCCAGAAACTCGTTCACTATCAGTTATTAGTTAACGGGGGTCAGTAAAAATGCCTTACTGCCCGCCGTACCAATTTTTAAATACCATTTGCCAGTAAACCTTGTCTAGACTTAAGGTTACAGTGTACCTTCGGGGGTGTCTCCAGTATAACAGCTCTAGCGTCTTAAGATTACACTTAACATACCTGAACCCGGATATCATATTAAAGCTTATAGAGCTGGCTATCTAAATATGGAAACCATTTGGTAATAAAATGAATTGTCGAATTTTTTACGACGTCTAAATTCGAACGTCCGAATCAGCTTTGAAACGCTATAACTCAAAGTGATTATTATATTTTGCTATTATAAATTTGATTTGTTCTCGGATTTCCAGACACAAAGCGCTAAAAAAAGTGTCGGCGATTTCCCATATTCAATCGCAGTGAAAAGTTACAGAATATTTTCGAAAAAATGAGAAAAAAAATTGGAATGATCGCACGGAAATGGCTCTTGACGAAAACGTTTTCGGAATTAAGAAATTCGCCGACACATTTTTGTCGATGATATGTTAGCCTAGCTTCTGTCCAAATTTGAGGAAAATCGAACAAATTCCCTTTGAGTTGTAGCTCTTTAAAGTGTCCCCAACAAGCGAAAAATTAACTTTGAGAAAACAGCGCTTAAAAAACATATCGCTTCATAAACAAACTCCGCCTACAAAAGTTATACCCTCATTTCTCCGTCAATTTTCACTATTTTTCGATATTTTTTTAGATGTATTAAAGTTCATTCTGTAAACTTTATTTTGACGCCAAAAAAAATTGTCAATAAATTTTTCGATCTGAAGATACTCTGTAACCTTAATTTTTTCACGCAACTGATCAGTTTCGCGGAAATGATACCCTATTCTAGACCAAAACTCTCTGATAACTGTACCCTATCCCAGACTAAACTGCCTGAAAACCATACCCTTCACAGCGGCACATACCTATATAGCTCAAATATGGGAGTACCCACCCCCCCCCCCCCTCCGGGTTGCTACGCTGGCTTGATTTTCGAAAATGGAGAAGACCCTGATGACAAGGTTGTAAAAAAGGATATTATGACCTTGATGATCATCGTGATCTTGTAGAAAAAAACAAATGGATTTAGAATGAATACTGCCAAATAAACTTGCTTCCATGATACATGTAATTTGTTTCATAAAGAATGCTTCTCTGCACTGCAGCGAGTTTTTGGGAGGAGTTAGGAAACCTATCAATTTGTCTACACGGATATAACCTGGTTTAAAGAGGAAAAAACAATGGTTTAATTGATAGTTACAGGCTTGGTCTTTTCGCGTGATCGACAGTTCTCTTCAACGCAGCATCACGGTTTGTTTGCACTCTTAGTCCTACTCAACTGTTAATAAATCACCAACCGTTTTTTAAATCAGTTATTTCTTTACTACTCAATTAAAGTCTGTACAATAACTAGGCTGAGGAGCCTGGGCTCCTGCTAGGGTTTAGTTTTCAACTCGAGGTATACGAAACATTCAATTTCATACTGAGGGGCCATCCTTTGGAACGCAGTAGGAAGGACCCGCGTGACAGATATCCCATTTCAATATAATAATTATTAATTCATTCTTGAAAATAGTTTATAAATGTGACACTTTTAAAGATTTTAGATTTAATGTGTTATGAGCCGCAAATAAAGATTAAATATTTTTAAATTGTATAAATATTGTTAAATTTGTATTGATTTACATATAAGTAGTATGTTATTTTATTTACATGACCCCACAAACTGTAGCTTTGAATTTCTATCATGTATAAATAAAGGTTGTATGTATGTTGTATGTATTTATGTATGTCGTGCATATAGTTGGAGTTGCTGTGTCAAATCCACACATTTAATATTCCTATTCCAGCGTTCCTGAACTTCCTGTTATCAACTGACGGCCGGCCCGACCCATCACGGTTTGTTTTTCGGTTGGTTAATTTTTCCTCGCGCGCGAACTCTTTAGTCGGTTTCGATCTCGACCGGTTGAAGATCACATGCAGAAAAGAACAGCGAGTAAGATCATAAAACTTTCGTTTACTGTTGTATTGATCCGCTAAATTAAACCGGTCAGGATGTCGGATGAGGCGGATCAAGAAATCGCCACGGCCAACAACGAAGAAGATGCAAAAACACCACAAAATGGTGATGTAGATTCTGCAAATGGCGATCAATCAACAACAAGAGAGCCGAAAAAATTCTCTGTCAATCGAGTGAAATTCGGTCCAGAATTAACCGATCTCCCGGAAAATTCGCCGGATAGAAGTGCGCCAAAAAGCCCTCTAACGCCAGATCGAGAGCAATTCACTTATGGGTATGCAACAAACGAGGCTATTCCAATGACCATCTTTTATCGAAGTCAACATTCGCAAGGCCATGGCGGAAAGCAACGACCTACTCTACAACAGCTTCGCAAGGGACTGGAAAATGACAAGGTTAGAATATATATGTTATGGCACTTAACTGTCTATATCTGAGTTAGGTTATTGACGTGCAGAAACATATTTTCTTAAATAATTTTCTGCTTGGGCATTGGCAGTTCCACTTTGAATAAACTTTAACTATACAGTGTAGGTAAGTCCTAATTATGGGTATATACTTCATTGTAACACACCATATAGGGATCCTATCATATAGGGATCCTAAAAACTCATTTTAAAATGGTTAGCTTTTATTTACTGTTATGGGTAGTGATATCCATAACAGGAAATAAAAGCTAACCATTTTAAAATGAGTTTTTAGCCCTAAGTAAGTGCCGGATTCTTTGACATGCATAAATTAAAACCACCATGAAGTATATACCTAATTATGACGTTTTTACACTGGATATTAACAAAATATCGTAACGTTGCTAAATTTCAAGTGCATTTGTTTACCGATATAAGTATTTTTAAAAATACATAAAAGTTTCATGCTAAATTGTGCATTGAAAATTAATTTAATCAGACTGCCGCATGATTTACCAGGCTTTTTTCTACAAATTGAATAATTATATCACCCTGTATTAAATCAGACAGGTTTTGTCTTGTTTAACTCAATTGAAATCAGTTAACTCATAATTTGTTTTAATCTCTTATGGCCCTCTCAATGAGATTAGACTTTGATGAATAATATAAAATTATTAAGCTGAAGTGATATTGATTTTTAGGGAAAAGGGTCCAAATTGATATCATCAGGCTTGATTTAATTTAAAACTAGCTTTCAATATATACCAGTAGAATATAAATAAATGCTCATGCAAATTGCTAAAACCACCAAACCGTATAATGGAGCAGAATTTATGCATCACTGCCCTTCCCACTTTTGATAATCCATGCCAATTAATTTCTAACGCCCTGGCTAAACATTCTAACATTTTTGGTTCAATAATGTTGGAGCAAAGTTGAATGATGTTTAGCAATCGCCAGTAAACAACTATCATCTGTCCAAGGTTTCCGATATTACATGTATGCAATGGTGCAATTTCTCACATTTTTGGCCTCAAATAACAACATTAACCACAGAATTTACTAATCATCACATATTTCTTCAAAAGTTAAATTAATGAGCAAAACTAGGATTTTCCTGTTCATTTTATTTACCACTATGCTCACATGAGTCAAAAACACTGAAAATCTGGATGAAAACACAAATGATATTAGGTGAATGACTTTGGGCTCATTTCCAGTCAGCAGCCTGTACTTCATGTAATTGTGCATGATCTATAGACCACACAAAATAGACCAATTTCGATAAATTGAAATTCATACTTGGCTCCAAGGCTTGGGGGAATAAAACAAAAGAAATGACTAATTCAACGCTGAACCTCAATGTGATTTCTTTTGTTTTATTCCCCTAAGCCTCAGAGCAAAGTATTTTAGTATATCGAAATTGGTCTATTGATCGCTCTTTTTACCATTTTACAGTTGTGTCCTTAGTACCCTGGCCTTCGAGTGAAAGTGAGGCAGGAGTTTACTTTTTTTGATCATACACTCGGCAAACCTAACTGTTTTTCATATGTTCATCATGTTGAACAAAAACTGGTTAGCATAAGAACAACATGATTTACAACAAAGAACAACATGACTTGCATATAAAAAGTTGGAAGGCTTGTATCAAATCATCGTCAATTTCAGCCTCATTTCTAACTCAAAGAGAGTAAGTTGCTTGTCCAAAGTGCAAGCTGTAATTCAAGTTTTTTTAAAAACCCTTCTAAGATCTGACACTTGTTGCAGAAATCTTACCAATGATAGTATATGACATCAAAGTTTCATAAAAAATTGAACTAAAATTTATGAAAGATATGCCATGATTTGTTATGATTTTTTTTTTTTTTTTTTCATGTAGGCTGATCTTCCAGAGCAACCTACCCTGGACGAAGGCAAACTTGAAGAAGGTGACCAGCTGGAAGTAAGCACAAGGGGCGCGTTAAATGCACCAAAATTCGGCTGGATAAAAGGCGTGCTGTTTGGCTGTCTTCTCAACATATGGGGTGTTATGCTGTACTTACGGCTCACCTGGGTTGTGGGCCATGCTGGCATAGGCTTGGCTTCAGTTATTGTCCTTTTGTCTGCTGTGGTGACCACTTTGACGACACTTTCCATGTCTGCCGTGTGTACCAATGGAGAAGTAAAAGGAGGTATATAATTCATAATTTTTCTCCTAAAAGAGAGTGTGATTCTTCAACTAGTTTCCTTACAGAGTGGAAGGATTTTATTCATAGGATTATTTTTGAGAATAAGGAAAAACAACTATTTTATTTAAGTGCAGATTTGTCAGTGCTAATTAGTTGTGTTAAAAATATTAGAGCAGTTTTCAACTCATTTTCTCAGATCTCCTCAAATTACTACATGTAGATCATAAATCTAAGGCTCCTACCCAGGGTGGGTACTCAACAAAGTTTTATACAGGGATGCTGTGTCCCGAGGTCCAAACCCTTACCCTTTCATATACCATTTTTGACCGAATAGGTACCCCTTTCATATACCCTTTCATTGAAAATGCTACCCCTTTCATATGGCCTTTATGTGCATCTGTTTGATATATTTTGAAAGGCCATTTTTATTACTTAAATGGCAGTTTTCCCTACCCTTTTGTTAACTTCAACTCATGTTTTCCCTACCCTTTCCTATGGTGTTCGTGAAATCCCTACCTTTTCATATACCTCCAGCCTCAAAAGGGTACCCCTTTCGGGCGGAGCATCCCCGTATAGCCCATTATAAGAAGTAACCCCACCTCCCAGGGGAGCTCCTATCAGCCAACCCAACAACCCCACACCCCTTGCATCAAACTCCCCACCATCCCCCCCTCCAACACCATCCCCATGGATAATGCAGGTGGCTAAACATATCAAGGGCTTAAAGGGACACTGTCCCGGCTGATACAGGTGTACAGTTATATCTTATTTTCATGACTATGGCCAGGGGTTTGCTTTAAGCTTGCTTTATTATCTTGCAACAGGAAGAGAAAATCACCAGTAGTGATGAAAGCAATTAGAAATATTAACTAAAGAGCCTGAGAATGGAAGCTCTGATCTCTTGACTGCCCGTGTCACTACACAAAATTGATGAACTGCAATCCACTTCCATCCTTGTAATCCTGCACTTTTTCTCCAAACTACTGCTTTTGTTTTCCTCTGTAACATCTTTTTATCCAATTTAGTTGTATATTTGGTGGCATTTGGTGATATACATGTACTGTAACCTGGGAATTAAGTAAACACAATTTCGTTATTTTTGGTGGGACATTGTCCTTTTAATGTTAACAGCCAGCCCCAGGACCGACCAGTCAAATGAATTTTGTGTCTTACTGCCCAACTCATTCATTGCTTCCCATATTCACAAGTCAAAAAGAATGAAGATTAATAAAAAAAATGCATTAACTGTGATTGCAGGCAATTGACATTCATCTTGTGTGATCTTTAGGTGGTGCCTACTTCCTTATATCGCGCAGTCTTGGTCCAGAATTTGGGGGATCCATAGGTGTAATTTTCTCGGTGGCTAGTGCCGTGGCAACAGCAATGTATGTGGTGGGTTTTGCAGAAACAGTACGTGACATCCTCAGGGACAATGATGCGCTCATGGTGGACGAGACTAGTGATATTAGAATCGTCGGCCTCATTACTATTATCGTTCTCCTCGGAGTTACTATGGTTGGCTTACAGTGGGTGGTGCGAACACAGATCATCCTTCTGATTGTTTTAATTATTTCGATTCTTAATGTCGTGATAGGCACGTTCATTGGGCCTCAGTCAGAAGAAAGTAGATCACAAGGCTTTGTTGGCTACAAGAAAGATCTCTTTGACACCAATTTTGGTCCTGGTTTTAAGGGTGAAAGTTTTTTCACAGTGTTTGCAGTGTTCTTCCCTGCCGCAACAGGAATTCTAGCTGGTGTCAACATATCCGGTGATCTGAAAAACGTACACAAAGCTGTCCCAAAGGGAACACTGCTGGCAATTCTGATAAGCACACTGGTGTACATAATGCTTGCATGGTTTGTGGGTTCATGTGTTGAGAGAGAAGCAGTTGGTGTATTACAGCAGGCATTAACAAATAGCACAAACCAAACTCTAGCTTCCTGTGCAGCGCAGGAGTGTAAATATGGACTGCTGAATAATTTCCAGGTAAGATGTTGATAATTAGAAATTGTGCATACTAGTGTATTTTCTTGATGAAATGCCTGGGGGTGTTTATTTAAAACAATAAATTGTCAACCTGACCTTTATTTGAACCTGGCATTTAATCGAGGTACAGTGTACCGGCGTTTATTTGAGGTCCGGCGTTTTGAATTCGGTATTGTGTGACTGATTGTTATGCAGACTTTCTTTACCGAGGCATCACTTGATCATTTGGTGGTTTAAATATATGAAAAGAGAGATAAAAGTCTCCAGGTTTGGGGAGCATGGCTTGAGTTTGACACTTCTCGTTCTGGTTTCCATCAAGATTTTCAGGAATTGATCAATTGAGCTTTTGAATCAGAAAATTCTGGAAATTTAGTTATGAAAGACAATAAACTGTGATCATAAAAAAATGATAAAAAATTACCTCTGTTTAATAACACCGGGCCTCGAAAAAACACAGAGTTCAAATAGATGCAGGGTCTGCAAGGATGAGTTTTAATCAAGAAGATACAGTATGCACCAAAATGAACTTTGTGCACACAAAAAACTGGTGTTTAACCAATGGCAGTCTGCATGAAATCTTGACTGTGAAGGACTTCAACATACAAAAAGGGATGCATTTTCTTTTCCCAACAGAGCAAAAATTGGCAATTTAGTGTTCTGTACATGTACATGTAAAACAGTGTTCCAGTTAACTTTCAAAGGCAAGGAGTCAGTGGATAATTTTAAGGGGTCAACAGGTTGTGGGTCTCTCTACATAAATGTTCCAAAGTTAGCCATTTGATTTGTCAGGTCAGGAAGCCAGCCTTGTCGGGTTTTTGACCTGAGACCCCTCTCTTATCTTATACTTCAGGACTGCTCTTGTAGTGCCTGGTAGCCCCACACTACCATAATGTAGTTTTTGCATTCAGGTGTCAACTAAAACCTACTGTTATTTGCACAAGTTTACCTTATTATAGGAAATTAACAATGCACTTTATTAATGCGATTTTACAAAATTCGCGTTAATTTAATGTATCTTAATTAATGTCGATGTAAATTTAATGCACACTATTTTACAACATTGTTATTTTAAAGCACCTTTATTTCATTACAAAACCTTATTAGTTCATGACTTCTCTGTTGGCTCTTCAGAGTCACATTTCACGGAGGCATTGAAAGATCTTTTGAATTGATAGGGTCTAGTTAGGCTTCAAAACCAAATTTTCGGCTTTAAAAAAAACTTTGAAACATCCGTGCACTTGTCTTGGAAGGTTTTATTGACGGAAGCCAAAACGCAGTTTTGCATTAGAAATGTTAAGTGCGAGTTTGCAGAATTATGAAAATCGCAGTGAATGAAGCAAGATGCTTATCAAAAAATTCGCGTTCATTTAATGCATGTAAACCTAACCTTTGAAAAATTCGCGTTAATTTAGTGTAACGTAAATTTTCTTCGCGTTGTCAATGTGCATTATTAATTTCCTATAATAAGGTCATTACTGGGCAACCCGGATTTTAAAGTCCGGTGGTTTTGAGCTTCCAATGTTTTTTTCTTAGAGCACAGCCTTGCATTTTTGATACCTTTAATTTCTTAATCTTTGTTGTTCATATCACATCTTAGGTAATGGAAGCAGTATCTGGGTGGGGCCCCATTGTGACTGCGGGGATATTTGCATCCACCTTGTCGTCAGCACTTGCAAGTCTTGTAGGTGCACCCAAAGCTTTCCAAGCCGTCTGTAAGGACCATCTCTTTCCTTATATCGAATTTTTTGGCGTCGGCTATGGACCTGGAAATGAGCCCCGCCGAGGTTACATCCTGGCCTTCTTCATAGCTGCGGGATTCATCGCGATCGGTGACCTCAATGTCATAGCACCGATCATCTCCAATTTCTTCCTCATTGTGTATGCTCTCATAAATTATGCAGTGTTTGCGGCATCTCTGGGACGTTCCCCAGGATGGCGTCCGTCATTTAAATACTACAATATGTGGGTGTCATTGGTGGGTGCCCTTTTGTGCATAGCCATGATGTTTCTGATCAACTGGTGGGCTGCCCTGTTGACAATTTTTATTGTCATGATATTGTACAAGTATGTTGACCTCACAAAGCCTAAGGTAAGAAACAAATACTTTACTTTAAGGCATCATAGCCATTAATTCTGTATGCAACCGCTCTATAAAAATCTCAGACAGAAAAATCCTTCGGAAAATAAGTCCTCCCGAATATAATCTCATGAGCTAAACCTTCGAATACAAATTCTTGGTTTTCACATGACGCCATAAAAATTAAAAAATCTAAAGTATACGTCCTACAAAGGTGTTTCTAACATGGTATGTGGATACAAGTGTTGTAATCTTTCACAAAAAGTTTCAGGTTTTAACAATGTTTTGCCTCCGACAATTAAAAATATATTAGATACGTTCATGAAAATATGGCACATTTTTGTAGGTTTTTATCGTTTCGAACATTACAATAACGGCTGGATGTTATTAAACGGACTCTGGGGAACTTCCGAATTCTTCGGAACATCTTCGGACAACTTCGGACATCTTCGGAATATATCGGGTTCTCTTCGGATTTGGTCGGGTCGGCTTCGGAAATCCTGGCACTCCCACGAAACGATTCTCACGCTATATCACTCGGAAAGAGTTGGCAGCTATAGAATTGGTTTTGGTTTTATACCTTCAAAGCATTAAAACTAGTAGAGTAATTTTTAAACAAAACTGGACCATTATTTGTTGGATTTCCCCTGGCATAAAAACGTATTTTTTGCTTTTAAAAATAAAACTCAATGGTAACACTATTTCTTTTAGGTGAACTGGGGTTCTTCGTCCCAGGCTTTTACCTTCATCCAAGCGCTCCGCTACACCCGTCGGCTTGATGGAATAGACGATCACGTGAAAAATTTCCGCCCGCACTGCCTGGTACTCACCGGTCGTCCTGAGGAAAGACCAAACCTGACACACCTTGTGTCGCAGATTACCAAGAATGTCAGCTTAATGGTGTACGGTAATGTGATCAAACAACAGTTCATGGCTCTGCCTTCGGACAATGCTGATACAAGCTGGATCAGAGAACACAAAATAAAAGCTTTCCGAGCGGTGACAACAGGTGAGAGCTTCTTGACTTTGTGTTCCTTTAAACACGGTTCAACATTTGTTGATCAACTGTTCAGCAAATGTTGAACAGTGTAAAATGCCATGTTGAATCGAGAGCGTTTCTATTTTCCGACGCGTCCCAGATTTCTGCGATGTTCGGCGATCTATCTCGACTTACTTTTAGTCGCTTCATGCTACAAAAAACCAGGTTAACAGTTGTGAGCCATTAGGCTTGTGAAGACCCCCCCCCCCCCCCTCCCCCCAACCCCTTTTATGGGTTCCTTGTACGAATCATCTGTAAGCGAAATGTGTCAAGATTTAAATTTCCAGTATTTGTTTCGTTTGCTTTGTATTGTGAAAATCTTCCTATACTTACATATGCCCTGAGGTCGTTGCGCTTGGTTAAGTACCTGCGTGTCGTTCAGCCGTTGCGCGGTTGAGCATTACACCAGTGGGTCCATGCCTGGGGGCGCCTAAAACAAAACTTGCATTTGCCTTATTCCATTTTTCACTTCTTCGTTCGTCAGCGCCCAGTCTTCGCTCAGGCGTTCAGTCCATGATGCATTTAGCGGGTCTAGGGAAGATGCGACCAAACACAGTTGTCATGGGCTTCAAGAATAACTGGACAGATAAGAGGTACATAAATGAAGTGATAGACTACCTCGGAGTCATCAACGACATCTTCGAGCTCGGTTATGGTTTGATTATCCTTCGTATGAACGAGGAACAGAAAAAAGAATTCATCGTACAGAAAGTTGAGGGTGAAAGCGACGATGATTCGACCCCATCCGACTCCATTATGGACGAAGATGAATATTCCAAGCCCAAACCGCGTTCCACGCCGTCGAAAGCAAGCACGACAGAAGAGAGAGAAAGCCTTACGAGCCCTGACCGAGTGTCTCCGGAGCCCTCCGACGATGGGGCGAAACCGCAAATTGTAAAGATCGCGTTGAAAGAGAAGCAGACGGGAACTGTGGACGTATGGTGGCTTTACGATGACGGCGGGTTGACAGTTCTCATCCCGTATCTCCTTACTCTTCATCGCGCCTGGAAGCACTGCAAGCTGAGGTTCTTCTCGGCAGATATCCGCTCCAAACACGAGCTGAACCCTCAAGGACTGCGCATGGCCAACCTGCTGAAGAAATTCCGCATCGATGCTAGCTGTGTGGAGCACACGGAAGGAGTCAACAAGATGCCATCTAAGGAAAGCATCGATGCTTTCAGGCGCCTTCCAGTGAAGGAGGAGCTCGGAGACGCCCCCATTGAGGACAAGAAGGTGCTAAGAACGATCCGCATTGGAGAGCTAGTGAGGCAGAACTGTACACAGGACACCAGGCTCGTAGTAATCTCCATCCCAGTCCCTGTCACTGACGTCACCACCCCCCTGATGTACATGAGCTGGCTTGAGGTGCTGTCCGCTGACCTGCCTCCGGTGCTGCTCGTGCGCGGCAACCAAACCAATGTGCTGACATTTTATTCATAATATGGTTACGTGGTATAAACTAATAAAGCCTAAAACAGTACCACGCACTACCCAATAGCTTCCATCTCAATCGTCAAAGTTAAGGATTTCATCCACAGATTCGAAAGTTAGAACCACCTTGTATAGTATAACAAATAGTACCACAGGAAAGTACTGCTCAATAGCTTTCATTTGAATGGTCACACTTTAGGATTTCACTCACAGACTCAAAAATTAGAATAATCTTGTACAGCACAGTAAACAGTACTACGAGAAAGTACTACTCAGTAGCTTGTATAAGTGATGACATCAAGCTCCTTCCTCTTAAACGTTTTAAGAATAAGCTAAAGTCACTTCTTATTGACAAATATTAATTGCAAATTTATCAACAATATATTTTTTTCTGGCTTTCCGTTGTCTAATACTGGCACACTTAGTTTTCTTTTGCTGCCTTTTTTTCTTTCTTTCTTTCATTTTTTTTTGTGGGTGTTTTGTGTAGCTATGTGTCGCGTGTGTACCTGACCCTTAATAAAATCATTTATTAATAACCTAAGTAAGGCTGCCCTATTTTTTTTAGCCCTCAACGGTTATTATGGGCAGCCTGTACTCTCTCTATATTTAACAGTAGTTTTTATATAATGTCGTGTTGTTTCCTTAGACAAGAAACTTTACTCCACACTGTCTCTCTCCACCCAGGTGTATAAATGGGTACCGGCGACAAAATGCTGGGGGTAACCCTGCGATGGACTAGCATCCCATCCAGGGGGGAGTAGCAATATTCCTAGTTGCTTCATGCTACGGAAACCGGGTTAAGCCGGCTCCGGCCGTGTGGGCCATCGTGACCCGAGTGCGACTTTACCTTTGTATAATGTAAATCAATGTGGCGTACAAATAAAGTTGTTGTTGTTGTTGTGGTTAAACTTTAGGTTTTCATCCACAAACCAAACTTTATAACCACATTGTACAGTAAAGTAAACAGTACCACAGGAGAGCACTGCTCAGTAGCTTTCATTTGAATGGTCACACTTCAGGATTTCATCCACAGACTCAAAAGTTAGACCCACCTTGTACAGCATAATAAACAGTACCACAGGAAAGTACTGCTCAGTAGCTTTCATTTGAATGGTCACACTTTAGGATTTCATCCACAGACTCAAAAGTTAGAACCACCTTGTACAGCATAATAAACAGTACCACAGGAAAGTACTGCTCAGTAGCTTTCATTTGAATGATCACACATTCGGGGATTTCTTTCACAACCTCGATAATAACCAGTATTCATTCATTCTAGTATTTAAGTATATGGGCAGGCGCTTCACATGGGGCTTCGCGTCCGTTCACGTACTTTCCCTTGGTCCAACTTATGTTATAATAGTAAGTTTATTTCCAATAAAGTGAAGATTACACTCAAGTAGTTTGATCGTGTCGCGCATAAAGCCCTATAAGCGCTCAGTTTTAATACAAATTACCGCATCGGGCAGAATGGCTGGACATCATTCATTATTCACAACTACCGAAGCGGCAAATTCGAACGCGATCGCGCGAAGAGTAAGAGAAGAAAGGGCCAATTTTGCCCAAACAGCATTGGTAAAACTTTCTTTTCTCGCTTCCATGAGTAATAAATAGCATTTTGACCTACGGGCTTTTGAAGTGGAATGGTTTGTCTGCAATATAAGCCAAAAACGAGTAAATTATACTTCGTGTATAAAGACTATCTTTTCGCGCTTGAAAAGTAAGAAAAACTTGGCCTTATTTGTATGGAAAACAACTAGTCTACAAAGTTAAGAGCGATTTTTTTCAAAACCAGGCGGTTTTCCTAAAAGTGAACTACGGCAAATGACAGATGAATGTTTGCTTAAAAAAAGCCGTGTTGACTTGGAAAATTGGTGCACAAGAAAAACTATCTTTTTAAGTTTTAAAATGTTAGGTTGGATGTTCGTTCGAAAATGGCGCCTCTTGGACATGCGACCTATTGTTTCGAGCACACGATTGTATAATAATGGTTGTCAAGACTTTTTTAATATTCTATTCTGGAAAAGCACTCAGTCGTTACATGTAAATCATCAACTAATCAGTTAATAATAATAAAAACTTTATTAACGTGTCAATAAAATATCTAGCAGAGGGGAAAACCCTCGGTTAATAGGGGACACCTAACTAAACATAACTTTTATATCTCTGCGTGTCAGTCGATTCACTCCAGTTAGCAGATCAAACAGCAGTCGCGCGTTTCGATGACCAAGGAAAACGGTTGTCTGTGATCCGGAGCTCGTTTCAGAGCTCGCGGAATCCCCGATCCATCCTTTACTTATTCATATGGTTCCCCCCTTTGTCAACACAAACGACGCAAAATTCTACCGCCAAATAAACGGCGAAGCACTTTTGAATTTTGAATGGCGACTGCATGCGACATTTTCTTTTCATTTCTTTGCTTTTAGAACTCATAAAATAACTTAGCTCTGATTGCCATTATGAAAGTGTTTACCTAAAAATAATATTCTTAAAATTTTGCACCAATAGATATGTTTACTCAGCATGGCTAGAGCTGTGAAAGCGCTTTGATTCTCGCATTGGGCATTACGAGAGAGTTTTTAAACAGAATGAATAAAGTCATCGATTGATAATTCTGCCGACAGAACTTAAAATAACACTGCCGTTACCAAAAGCACTTTGATTTACTTAACAAAAGAATGGCCTGAATATCTTGTGTCGAAAGAACCGATAAAAATAACGCAGCCGACCGAAAAAAAAAAAAAAAAAAAAAACGCAGCCGACCGAACTTATTGCTGCGAGCCCCCAGGCGAGTAGCACACTAATCTTTGGTTTGCCTGTGGTTCCTTGGGTTCCCTGCGCCTTATCTTATGCAGGCAGCCTCGACTTTTGTTTGTCACGATGATTTTGAGCAAGCGTACTTCCAGCGGTGTCATCATAACTTAGATGCGCCTGGATCTGGATGCGTCTTTCGCCGGTAGAGACTAGATTCCATAGCTCAGAAGGAGGTCGGAAGGCTTCTCCCAGAAATTTGGGTTCGTAGATTGTTTTGTCAAAGAGGATGAAGTATTTAAAATTTTAGGATAATTTTAGGGCTAAATTTTGATGGCGTTAATTCTTCCGCATTTCTGCTCCAACGATTTTGCTGAAACTTGGTGAGGGTATGTATTAAGTCAATGTAGGCTGATTCCAGAAATTTAACACAAATATAACAGCAAAATTTTTCACAGGGTGCGATTTTGTTCAAAAAGTGGGGTTCATTTAAGCCCGATTATCACCAAATATATATTTTTCCCATCAAAATCGAATTCTATCATATTATTGCTAGCTAATAGCTGTAAGTGTTCGCAAAGTTTTAGAAGCATCGCTTTAGAGCCGGAAAAGTTATGAGACAAAGTTTGTCATAGACGAGTGCGCCCAAAATAACAACGGAGCCACCTTAAACATATTCATGTTCGGTGATGACAAGTAGTAACCAGCACTTTATTCTACTGCGAAACTATCCACATCACATCACATCACATCAAATCTGCGCGCGGAAGCAACATACACGAATGAATGCCCGTTTGCATATGTCCTGGAATGCTTTTTAACTTTCATGATAATCATCTGTAACAACAAGTAAGTTAAATTTGCTTAACTCGAAAACTACAATAACTCTAAACCTTTTGTTAAAGGGAACCTCCATTGTCAGAACAAATTGACGTTAAATTATTGGAAATATTAAAAGTCGAAATTTAAAAATTTTTAAAAAGCAGGTGCAATTTGTTATAACAATGGAGGTTCCCTTTAAAGACACCTAACAGTCAATGGCGCATTTCGATCCGGCAGCATTCCTTTGTCTGTATCATTTCAATGCTATAAATATCCGCGTCTCCTTTCATTTGGAAGTAATTCGAACTACTGTTAAAATGGAAAAGCGTTCTCGTCCACCTCAGGGTTATTATAAAACTCTTGAAAAGCTGTTACTAAGTGCACAAGAAAGCCCGAAGTTACTGGTGTGTTTGAAGTTGAGCGCCTATAGTATTGTGAAAAAAAATCATGCAAACGGATTTCAACGAATTTCCTGGCTTTTCGGGTCTTTTCGACGAAATTTCGCTTGAAACGAAATTTCGGTGATATTTCGCCGAATTTTAAGGACGCCTATTGTTTCAAACCGCGCGAATTTTCGAACGAAAGTTCGCTGTGCTCGAAACTTCGCGGCAAAAATTCGAGCGTTAATTCGCTCGTCCCGAAAATTCGTTGCGAATTTTTGAGCGAACTTTCGTTCTGATCTCCAAGCGTTTTCGAGGAAAGTTCAAACGCCATGTACTGTGTATAAAACAAACGATATTTCCCGATATAACCTCCGTCTCCGCGCAGGCAGTCGTCTGTTGACAAGAGTTTAAAGAAAGCGTTTAAACAGGTAACGAAACGGCTCAGTCAGCGTTAATAACGTCAAGTAATCTGAATGGCCTAAGCTTTCATTCAGAAAATATAATTGCGAAAGCTGTTGGCATGAAATATCAAGAACTACATTCTTCTCCTTTGCGAGATACAAAGCGCTATAATGATCACAGCCATGTCGTGTAAACAAAAGGTATTTACTAGAGGTTACAGATTGTAATGATAATGCTGCGAGCAGATGCTGGGCAATAAAACATAACGGAGACAGTAATTGTACATACAGATTTTGATAATTTCATAAATTTATTTATTGGGTCAATTACCATCATTTTAGAATTACATAACATTATAAGTTCTTTGTGATTGTGAAGTGAAAAATGCAAATATTTTGAACAGCTAGTAAATGTACTGAAGGCGGTGGATCCAGACTTAGAGGTAGAGGGTGGTGGGTTGTGATAATTAAGCAGTGAGAACCCGGTGTCGAAAATATTTTTTGTTGGTCCTGCAGGGCTTGGTTTGGTGGGGAAAAAAGAAATTGCTCTTGGCCTTCCCTGGATACACCTGGAAATATGGATACAAACCTGCCAAATGAGTTCCTTTCACGCTGAAACAAGCAGCTTTGGCAATCACGTCGCATACAGACTCAACGCGTCCCATAACGGCTTCCACCTTTTACCGAATTTTTTTTTTCTTTTTATAAGCTGGACCATAGCTTCCATGTAATAGTGAAGAAATTGACGCGCCCAATTGGACTGATTGCGCGGAATCGTCGCAAGAAGAAGTGTCCAAGGGGCTTTCAAATTTTGGTGAGCTTTCTCTTCGTGGAGTGGAGCATTTTGACGGGCTTTCGGGAAAGCTTAACACGCTTTCTGGAGATATCGCCGGGGTTTTCATCTCTTTCGATTCTTTAGGCGTTTCTCCTTCGTGATCTCGAGAGCTTTCGTGATCATCAAGCGTAGCGTCGTTCAAATCTCCAGCGGGTTGATTTGAGTCCGTGACTTGCAGAGCATGCTTGTTTATGGCGCTCTTTAGCGATAAAAAGGCTCCTGATCGTAGAAATACAGATTCTGTCGGGTTTCTAAGGCCTAAATTACCGGCAACTACAGCAAATGTACTGGCCACATAAACATCCTCCGACGATTTCTTTACATCAAGCTTGTTAAACCACTGATTCAAGACCGGGCCGCAATTTCCATCGTGTAGATCAGCAATATTTACACGTCAGACATCATCGCCCATCAAAACCTGCGATTAATTCATCGTATAGGTTCTTGTTATAACCTTTGAGATATAACGCTAACTGAAGTGGCAAGTGGCCTTGGTAGTGCGTGTTTTTTTTTACTTTAACTGGAGTGGGAAGTGGCGTTGGTAGTGTGTGTTTGTGCAGCTTGCTTTGTGTTGGCAGTACGCCCTCCCGCTTGTTTCGAATTATCATGTTTTGGGTTTTGCTGACAGCGGGAAACGGGGTGATTGTTGCCGCATTGATAGCATTGATGTTTAATGGAACATCCTGAACATCTTTGCCCGTTGTGATACCTCCAACAAAACCCTTTGGGAAAGGGAGCCCCGCATGTTTTATTGGGGAGCCGAGGACCAGTATTTAATTTGCTCTTACTTAGGTGTGCCCGCAAATATAGCTCGCTATGAATTTGGTCCCAGGGCAAGCGCTCCTTTGCCTTAACATGCGGAAATTGTCATCATAAAATTTCCAATTTGCTGATTGAAAGGCCAGTTCCCTTATGACTGAGCAATACTTCATGAGGCCTGGAGCGTCGTTGGGATTCTTTTCTGCACAAATGGCCACAAAGGTATTGAAGGCAGTGGTCCATTGCTCAATATTACGAATGGTTTGCCTTTTCGCATTCGGAACCATTGATACCGCGGTATTTCCGTCGGTATTTTGAAATTTAAGGATATATTGCCCCTCGGATTCTTGGGGAGTGAAGAGAGTGGAGAAGTCCACAAACTCACCGGCCCAAATTCGAGTTTTTATTTTTTCTGATATTCTATGCGTTAATGGAACCTAGCTGAGATAAAGGGGTTCTTACTAGCTACAGCTTGCTCCTGCGGTTGTGTCCCGCCATTCGTCAAATTGTTGATCACTTCAGTAGCGGAGGTTTGTATGAGATCGTGAGCAGCTGGTTGCTGTGGCGGATCAGGAACAAACTGAATTGGAGGGCTTGTGCCTGTTGTGCCTGCTGGTGGCTTTTCGTGAGTCTGGAGTGCGCTTTTTACTGCCGTAGCGACCGCTTGGCTTATGGATTCGATTATCTCTGGCGCCAGGCGAGTCGTATGGGGAGGTTCTGATTCCTCTCCTGTTTCTTGTCGCCCGCGCTTCGGAGCACTGCACCTTGTTGATTGGGTAGCAGCAGGTCTCTTACGTGGCGGCATTCTATATTTGTAATTGCGTTCGACTGAAAGGAGAACGCAATCCTAATCTGGCCAGGCGCGAAGAATCGAGATTTTTTGGAGGGATGCACCATTTTTGGAGGGATGTACCTTTTCTGCGCCATTTTGAATAATTACAGGTTCTATGTCACGTGCTCTAGCCAGGTGGCAAGAAGCGAGATTTTTTGGAGGGATGTACCTTTTCTGCGCCATTTTGAATAGTTACAGATTCTGTCACGTGCTCTAGCCAGGCGGCAAGTATCGAGATTTATTGGATGGATGTACCTTTTCTGCGCCATTTTGAATAATTACAGGTTCTATGTCACGTGCTCTAGCTAGGCGGCAAGAAGCGAGATTTTTTGGAGGGATGTACCTTTTCTGCGCCATTTTGAATAGTTACAGATTCTGTCACGTGCTCTAGCCAGGCGGCAAGTATCGAGAGTTTTTGGAGGGATGTACCTTTTCTGCGCATTTTGAATAATTACAGGTTCTATGTCACGTGCTCTAGCCAGGCGGCAAGCATCGAGTTTTTTTGGAGGGAACGGGATGTACCTTTTCTGCGCCATTTTGAATAATTACAGGTTCTATGTCACGTGCTCTAGCCAGGCGGCAAGAATCGAGATTTTTTCGAGGGATAGGGATGTACCTTTTCTGCGCCATTTTGAATAATTACAGTGCGCGCGCGCCTTTCTTTGGATGAAAAGCTGGCCAAGGGAATCGTCGTCGCGAGTTAACCTCCTGCGTAATCGGGAGAGTGGCGATTTTCTGTTCGTGGTTTAAGACCCTGTGGTGATTTTCGGTAAATGTAATCATTTTTTTCCAATTTCATTCGATGTTTCTTAAAAAGTTCATCGCTTTAAATTGTCAAACCTAAAGAGGATACTGTTTGATGTTTCTTAAAAAGTTCATCGCTATAAATTGTCAAAGGCTAAACAGGATACTGTTTACTACTCCAAAGGTTCGTTGCGTGGTGCTTGAATCGGGTTAACCTCCTGCGTAATCGGGAGAGTGGCGATTTTCTGTTCGTGGTTTAAGACGCTGTGGTGATTTTCCGTAAGTGTAATCATTTTTTCCAATTTCATTCGATGTTTCTTAAAAATTAAAGTTCATCGCTTTAAATTGTCAAAGCCTAAACAGGATACTGTTTATTGCTCCAAAGGTTCGTTGCGTGGTACTTGAATTGGGACACTCTAAATTATGCAACACAATAAGCCAGCCAGGATGTGGGATGCAAGACAGCCTTTATTAATAATATACTAATTAATATTTTCTTCCTTAAATAGGTACAACAAATAATTGTAAGAAAAATAATAATATAAAAACTACTCCAAACCCCAACGTGGGAGTGTGGATTAAGTGGAAGTGAGAATACATTTGGCTATAATATCGGACCGACAGTGGGACCGTAAGGTAAAGGAGAACAGCATCTGAGTGCCAATCACCCAGAATCTTGATAAGGTCAACTGGTAAACCCGCACGAAAGGCAAAGGAGGCCCCACCCCGGCGAAAGGAGTGGCAGGTAAAATCTCTGGCTGACAAACCCAGGGCTTGGAGGATTGCCCGAAGCCGTTTAAGGAATTGTGGATAAGTGAAAATCCTATGCGAGAGGGAAGCAGGATCATACCACATAAAAGCTGGGGATGGTTGGGGAGGGTTTGTAATGAAGGACAGAGCCCTCTGTATAGCGATGATCGGGCAAAGGGGGGAATTGAGAATAACCGGTAAAGGGAGCTGAACCACCCGCTCCCGGAACTGAATGGTTTTGCTCCATCGTAGGGTGATAAGTGCGCCCCAGGGGAACATCTCCAAGTCAGAGTTAAGTAGCTGCTGTGCTGGGTCAAAGGAATGAGAAGAGCTAGCCAGGAGATGGCTCTTCCACAACATCCCAAAAAAGGAAACCAGGCATATGGCCCAAAAAGAGGCATCAAAACTGGAGCGGAAATTAAGCATGGCATGAATACGCAACATGAGATCGGGGGTGATGGGGATTGTTTGGGAGGGACGTTGACCCTTGACCCGCTTAATGCCAGTAAGAAGGGACTGCAATGGCCAATTATTAGCCAGTGGGTTGGGTAAATTGAACTCCTTGTGAAGGATGCTAATGATATTTAGGTAATTGGGGATTGAGGCCGCTTTAAGGGATCTGGCTAAAAAGGCAGCATATTGGCAAATATGTTCAGATTTGGCTGGGACAGGAGGGTACCCCATGCGTTGACAGAAGCGGAAGTAGCTGCGGCGGTGAGTCCGATATGTAGCTTCAGTATTGTCGGAGAATTTGTGGGAGCGGTAATGAAAAATCTCCTCCTCCAGCTGCTTGGCCAGGCTAGGGTCCAGAGAATCTGCAATGAAGAAAATTTGCGCTGATATGTGACATATGACTGGTAAGTGGAGAGGCATCCACATGCATTTGCGGCCTGAGCGAGAGGAGGTGCTGGTAAAAGAAGAGACACTGAGCAGGCTGGTGAAGGCGCGAGACTGCATCCGCTAGGACTTTGCTTTTACCTGGAATGTGTATTGCAGTAAACCTAAAATTATAATTAGCTGATAACCAGAACAATTGCCTTAAGGCACGCATTACAATTGGGTTTGCAGTAGAACCTTTATTGATTATATGCACTGCTTCTACATTGTCAGAATGAATGACTACATGCTGATTTTGCCAATTGGGTGCCCAGCGAGAAGCTGCCAAGGTTTGGGCCAGCACCTCTTTATGGTTAATGTGTAGGGGAGCTAGTTCTGGGGAGTCAACAGCAAAATTGTGATAAAACCAATCGCCACGAAAGTAAACCCCAGCTGCCAGTGGACAAGCATCTGTTTGGACATCTGTGGTGGGCTGCTCCTTGAGGAAGGGGCATCGTCCATTGAAGTGTCGTAGAAAGGAGTGCCACCACCTAATGTCTGCATGGAACTCAGAAGAGAGCCTCTGTTTGTTTGCAGTGGAGGGGAGTGAATTCATCAAATCGAGAATGCGCCTCAGGAATGTGCGGCCCCCATACACCACACGACAGGCCCAATTTAGCTTGCCTGCAAGGCTCTGCAGCTGCTTCTTGTTGGCTCTGCGTCTGGAGAGGAAGGCTGTCACCACCTGGTGTAAGTCCTCAAGTTTGTCTTGGGGGAGGGCCATCTCACATCTGAGGGTGTCCAGTTCAACCCAGAGGAAGACACGTTTCTGGGTGGGGCTGATAACTTTGTGCCAACTGATTTGGAATCCCAGATCTCGTAGTAGCTTTAGTAGGGTCTCAAAGGCAAGCTGGCACTCTTCTTTAGTTTGCCCTATTACCAGGAAGTCATCCAGGTACACCACAACTGCATGGAACCCCCGTCTTGCCATCATGCGCCGTACTGACTGGGTTAAGCGGTGAAAGATTTCAGGGGAACTTTTGGCCCCAAAAGGTAAGCGGGTGTCATACATATAAGTAAAATGATTATGTCCCTCGAACTGCCAACTTAAACCTGTAGCTGCAAAATTGGTATGGTGAATAGGGACAGACCGATACGCATGCCGTAGGTCAATTTTGGCCATGAAATAATTTGGTCCTAACAATTTGATAGCATCGTCCAATGTTTGGAATTTAAAGGATTGCGGTTGAATGTACTCATTTAGACCCCTGCCAATGGGTCTAGAGCAGTCATGAATAAGGCGGACTTCTGTTGAGTCCGGTTTAGGAATAGCTCCTAATGCGCTGATAATAATAGGCTTGCTGTTAGTAACAACATAGTTGCCCTCTGCAATTTCCTCCAAAATAGTTTGCTCCACAGCAGCTTTGGATTCTGCATTTGTGGCTGATTTGTAATTGTCTTGTTGAGCAGGGGTAAAATGGGAGTTTGGGGGCGCCAACTTATAGCCACTACTTATGCCATCGGTGAGGAATGCTTCATCCTCATCGGCCATCGCCAGTTAATTCTGCCAGCCAGAGATTGGTGTTTAGGGGTGAGGTCAGGGGGAGTCAGCTAGACATAGGTGGGGGACCCTGCCCCTGCATGGGACCCCTCCCCCCCCTGCGGATGAGTGTAGGAGGGGTGAGATTGCCCACATGCCTACCCATTTACCTTACGGTTGCACACATGAGCGAAGTGGCACTCATAAAGTGTACAGCCTTTTGGCCGATTAAAATTAATGCAAATATTTCGCCCATCCCCACTATACTTTGCAAAACTGGAGGCGAGGGGAGCTCGTGCTGGAGTGGCTTTTGTAGCTAATGGTTCCAGAAGTACAGTGTGGAGGTGATTAGAATCATAGCTCCACGGATAGTTATACACAGCCTGCACGTGGCGAAATTCGTCATCGTACTTTAGGACTGAGCACCATGTGAATTTGGTGCTGAGCTCCATAATTTTGATAGTATAAGCTAAATAATGCTGCACATCCTGAGGGGATGGCAGCTTACCAGCACTAAGTAAAGTATGGAAGATTCTAATGTTTGCAGTCACCCACTGGGCGATAGTGATAGAGTCAAGTCTGGGCTTTTTAGGCCCGTAAGAAACCACTAGTTTCGTGGCTCCGATCTCAGATAAAGTTCTGTCCTCGACAGTGGAAACAATTTTGTCTATGAAGTCTATAAGCTTAAGGACATGCTCACCCTTAGCCAACTGGGCAGGTTTGAGAAACATCCTTGACTCTTGATCCGCTTGCGGTGCTGTCAAAATCCCGTCCGGGTTGTTTACTTGGGCCTGAGGCGCCGCGCCTGGAAAGTAGCCCGCGAGCAACGTATCCAGCGGAGTCCCAGGAGACTTCCCGGTTGGGAAGGAAAGGGCGGACGTCGACGAAGCCATTGCAGCTGCAGCTGATGAATCGGCCGTGGGGATCGTTGCCGGAGCTGGTACGGTCTGTGCTGAGGTTTTGGCCAGCAGCGAGGTCTTTTCTGTGTGGCTGGGTTGCGGCGGGACTTGTTGGAGTTCCGCGAGCCGTTTCTGGCTCTCTGCGATCGCCGACTTCAACTGCTTGATCCGAGAGGCCTTTTCCATTGCGTGCTCCGCGAGTTTCAGTTCTTTGAGCTGTTTTAGCAGGGCTTTTTCGTCTTCGTCTTCGTCTATTTGACCATCGTTGTGATCTTCGTCTGCTGGGCCGGTACAATAAGGGCCAGGTTCGTCCCACAAATGTACATCATGTGGCAACTTGCACCCTGAACACTTCGGGACCCGCTTCGTCTTTGTTTGGCCAGCTGCTGAGCTTGTGGAAGGCCCCGAAGACTATGTGAGTTCATCGCCAACAGCGCTGTGTGGTACAAACGTTTGTTCCGTAGATTTGGCTGTCATATTGTAAGTAGTACTAGCTTCCAATTGATTAAAAGAACGTAGATGCTAAAAACCGATGTTGCTTGTGCTACGATCTGATGTAAATGCTATCGAGCAATATTGGCTTGAGACTAAAACTACAGTATACAAGTTATATTCCTAGCTGTAGTAGAATTACAGCCATGACCCAGTAAATACTTCTGGCCAATGAAATCTGTACCTAGCCTAAGATGTTGCAAGATAAACAGTGCTTATGCAACAGGCCTCGTGTACGGAAAATTACGAACATGCTGTACAATTCGTGCACTGTGAATTTAGGCAAGTACTAAAATGAACTGCTACCGCGGTCCGCGGTCCCGAAGTGTTTGACTGTGAATTTAGGCAAGTACTAAAATGAACTGCTACCGCGGTCCGTGGTCCCTTAGTGTTTGACTGTGAATGTAGGTTCGTTGAGAAATGTATGTTTTTAAAACGATGAATGCTCACCGTTTTAGATTTTTCGCTTGACACGCTTAAAGAACGAGAAATACACACAATGCTTTTGTTTCGTTGTGAAGGTCAGTTACCGCGGTAGCAGTCTTGATTTATGTCGCTGAAAATGGGCCGGGTATTCTGCAATTGGACAATTTCCTTGTTGCGATAACTCATAACGTGTTTTGTTTTTGAGAGTAATCTTATAGATATTTGAATAAAACTTTAAACTGAGTGAATTTGCTGTCCTTTTTCCTGTGTTTGTTATTTCAAGAATTGGTCTGGATTTGCATTTCGCAGCTCAAATTTGACTAATTTCCCTCGCATTGCAAAATCCAAAATGTCTGCGTAATATTTCATATTTTGACTTTCAAGTTAGTTTTTCACTCGCTCTTATTCTTGTGCGCATTGCCAGGTTTATTATCGTTCCTCGATTCGCGTTGATTTGTTTAAAAACTGAGAAATCGCACAGGAGTGAATGGGTTAATTAAGGCTTCCAAATGTGGCAGCACTTCACTTCCAGTATGGAACCACTAGTATTACAAGTATTGTCAGCGGTCTCAACGTAGCGTATATAAGGAGAACCACTATAATTCGCCCTCTTTTCTCGCACACCCGTGTCCTGTACACGTCTTGTTGTTCGGTTCTCAAGAATCATTTACACGCGGTGTGCTGTTTTCGTCGCGCCATGCCTGACGCACCACAACAACCACTACCTGCCGTTCAGAGGCCAAGAGCTGACCAGCACGCAATTAATGCCGCTCAAGCAGTTGTCCCGCAAGTTGCGCAACCGCCGGCGGCAGAACCTGTTCCACAACCGCCAGGACAACTTCCAAATGCACAGCCCGAGCAACTGGAGGTATTTCATTATTTCCTTGTCTTATCGTGTTTCGCCTATGTAGCATGCGCCGTTGTATTTCGGTTTTTATTTACTGCTCGTACGCGTTTTTGCCCGTTTTCTAGCTTAGTATTATTATGTCATTCGAGTTTGTTTTCTGTCTTGTTCGCTCGTTTACTCGTGGTATTCATTTTCGGCATGGCACGTTTTTCCACGCGCTTTTCGCACAAAGGTAACTTGTATTTTGTTTATTTTATTTATATATCTTATTTTGTTGCCTTTTTACGTGCGTTTTATTTTTCAGTTTTTTGTACTCTCGAGTTTTCACT